>ML787352.1:147731-198526 GCA_009831015.1 Picea engelmannii | reverse complement strand
AAAAAACTCTGTAGCAGAGTCTACTTATCCATCCTATCGATATCCATGCACATCAACCTTTTCTTCATGAAAAACATCTTGATCCATAGTAGGAATTCTTATAGAATCCTTTTGTGCGGACCTTTAGCAAACCTTCTTTCATCCTTCCTTAAAGAATCATTGTATTCTACAATAAAATTAATAATGTATCCATCCTTTATCTGAGAAAACCAAAATCAATTGCTTGATCCCACTTATTATCCAATTCCTTCATCCTATCAATTGTGATCTGATCTCAAACTTGTGTTTCTTAAGGCCTTAAAGCAATATTGGTAGCATTCTTCCTCTTTAACCATCCACACAATACACATGGAATTTAAACAAAGAAAATTGCATGCATAGCATTATATATATACCTATTCTTCCATCATTCTACAATAGTGATCATACCTTCAGTCTCTCACCAAGAATACTCATCTTATTTCACAATCAACCAATCTTGTATTTCCTCCTAAGATGGATACAACTTCATTCTTTGCCTTCGCCATTCAATACAAAACTTTGAGGACCTAGCAACCAAAATATATTTTGGTTGCTTGTGTGCATCCTTCTTAATGTTGGGTAGTTGATTACCTAGGGTTAATCGAGAGTTCACCGACAAAAATCTCAAGACATGGACATATCAATCCTCAATCAAGTACTAAAAAAGGTATCACTCCACATGTGATGAGAATCACAAACACCATTTGTTCTTGTGTGAGTGATGAGGGGTTAAATTACACAAGAAATCCACTCAGGCTAACATTCATACATTCCATTGCAATATACTTAAATATCAACAACATATAACATTAGCACACTCATTCATTGTACACATAATCAACACAATAAAGAGGACAGGAATAGGAATAGATGAAACTTGTATTTTATTCATTCCAACAATCACATACATGGAACAAGAGACTCATCATTTATCAGAACCAAACAACATTATCATAAAATAAAACTATCTATGTTGGGCTACACCTCGATCTTAAAATAAAAAAAATACAGAGAGAGTGCAGAATGTAGGTAACAACACACCGAAAAAATAAATAGAGAGGCGCCCGTCACTGTAGCGATAAACAGGTCTACAGAAGTAGTTTTGTCCATAGGAAGGATTCTCTGCAGCTTCGTGATACGGGAAATTAAATATTGCAGGAAATTTGCAGCGGCAGTGGCAAGGTATTGGCAGCAGAGCCACCATCAGAACTAATGCATGTAGAGGAAATAATCGATTACTGTAGCAGTGATCCATTCAGCAAGATCGAATGCAATTGCAAGGCTACACGATCTTCAAATGGAATTGCAAGGCTACAAGATCTGCAAATGGAAAGCTACAAGATCTGCAAATGCAAATGCAAGGCCGCAATGACGATGATCCAGACAAAATATACAAGTATGGCCGAAAATATAGTGATGGGAATTTAGGGTTGACGGACGCACATACAGATCTAAAAGAACGGCGTAGGATTTCAGTGTCAAAATAAGGGGAAAATTAAGGTAATTGATCATAAAAGTTATTGTTATGATAAAGTTGTACATATTAAGTGAATAAATTGTATGATTAAGTGTGGTAAATTTTACCTGATATCAAAATTTACAGTTTTAATTGATTTTATTGTAAATTTAAGAAAATATTAATTTGAGAACAAAAATTTAACGAAACTAAATAGATAAAAAACATGCTCCTTGGAAATAATATCCATGTGTCGTGATTCATTACACAATAACAAAAAAAATAAAATCTACATGCATGTGTCATTACACAATAACAAAAGTGGGGGGCATTAATAGAAAAAGTTTAATAAACTTTTTCTATTAATGCCTCCCACTCACATATATGTGAGCATGCTCACATATATGTGAGTTTCCAATATCCATGTGTCGTGACTCATTACACAATAACAAAAAAAATAAAATCTACATGCATGTGTGATTACACAATAACAAAAGAATAAAATTTTTGGTTGATCTTAGGTGTGGGATTAGGAGCATTCACATTGACGTTATGATTTTGGTTTTAGATAGATTTTAAAATTATTTAAATAATTGAATTTTTCAAATAATAATAAAAAAAAATGAAATTTTAACTTACTAAAAATGTAATTTTGTTGGGAAAAAAATCCAACCATGTTAAAGATTGGTGTGGCTCCCATTCAACTTTAACATTATAATAAAGAGTTTCTATCAACTTTATAAATCCAACCTTGAAACATTTGACCCCCTTAATCTCAAAGGTCATCACATGGTAGTTTTATCTCCTAGAAAATAACAACTACACAACTAGATATGTGTTTAGACGTGAAAAACAATGAAATTTCTGGAAAATGTATGGATAAATCTTACAATGGAATTGTTTGTTGGTTTTAGATTGATATTCTTTCTACGTGTCGAGAATAAGTGTAGGAAATAATTATATTGGATAATAATTAATATTTTTTTTAATTACATTATTGAAACTTATTTAATATATTTTAGTACGTTTTAGTACTCAAATATTTGAGGGGAGAGGGATCTCTTGTCCCACAAACAAGGGGGTCTCATAAACAAATTTGGTGTGTACGAGATCACCCTTGTTTGTCGGACAAGGGACCCCACAAAATTGTTGTATGAGACCACCTCCCTTGTTTGTTGGACAAGGGACCCCACAAAATTGGTGTATGAGACCCCTTATTTGCTGGACAAGAGACCCCACCAAATTGATATATGAGATTGCCTTCCTTCCACAAGACTATTTCACTTCTAAAGTCTATATAAATGTTCATACCCTACCCCTTTGAATTTAAACCTCCTAAAACAATGATATTAAATAGTGTTTTGAAGTCATGTATCTTACTAACAATTTTATTAGAAAATAATTAATATTTAACAAAAAAAAAAAAATAGTGAAACTTATTTAGTATAATAAAATATTACCATTAAATAGTAATAATATAAATTAGATAAATATTTTATGAAATATTTCGTATTAGATTTTTTTAATATTTAGTAATGAATTGAAATTCACATTATTTAAGAAAATATTATCTTTTTCTTTTTAATTATAAAATTAATGTTTACCTAAGTGAATTTAAGTGGAAAAGGATTAAATTTTTTAAAATGCAAATATATTTTATCAATTCTTTACATCATCAAAAGTATTTATATTTGATATGTATATTAACAAATACTATTTTGATCATTATATTTCTTCACCAATTTCATCAACATTGCAATTAACCAATTGACATTTTCTTTTACTACTATAAATGTCTTTAGCTGAAGATGACATAATGAAATTTAGTAATAATCAAGAGTCATATATGTGTTGTTCGAGAAATTGTCCATGATTTTCATATGGTTGCCAATCTAGTGATGAGGATAAAATGTTGTTTATCCTTAGTTCTAGCAAGCATGACACAAGATACCAATCTAATGCGGGAAATTTCTTAGAACTAAGGCTAAAGAAACCTTGTTATCCTTGTTTCAATTATATTCATTCAAGCACATTTCCTTTCATAAGGGGGATGGGATCAATAGTTCGAAATTGTACTTTGGTGTAAAGATGAGGATTGATCATTATATGTACATCCATCCTGATGGCATAGGTACTTATTACTTGGGTAGGGAAACTAAAGAAGCTCTCCATGCAAGTTATGGAAAGTTATGACATATTTTTAAAACGCAGATTTAGAGGGATATTGTACAAATGGATAGGTTGCAGAAGTGGGAAGGTCCCTTACCACAATGAAGAAACACTAATTGTGAGTGGGATGAAGGTTTTAGGGATTTTCATTTCGCAATTTCCTTCGAATGCACTAGGGCCCACACCACTCACTCCACTCCATAACCATGCCACACATGTACATATTAACAAGTATAAATTTTATAGATATCTAGGTGCCAAAATAACCACCTTTGTTAATCTATCAAATTTTAGTAGGTTTTCATTTATATATGTCCTTTTATGAATTAATCATAGTGCATCTTATTCTAGTGGCATTATTATTATATCACATTATTTACATATACATGTGAAATAGAAAATGGAACCTTTGATGATAATTTGTAGAAATCAAAATATTATGCAGATGTATTATATTCATGTGAAAAAACCTGCACCATGCATAGAGAATCAAATTCACATCCTTAGAGGATAAAATATTTCCAAATTGGTTGATAGTGAGTTTATTTGTTGTGCATGACTATATAGAGGATAAAATCACATTTGCAAATAACCAAAAGGTAGATGATAATGGTGGGGCCTCTTCATTGTCATTCCATTTCCTGAAAAAGAATTTTTTGGAGGATGTCCAAAACTAGGGTTTTTCTCAATGAGGCACAATGCAATTTTTTAACAAGAGATTAATTTTCAAGAACGTTGTGTCGAACAATTATTGGTAGAATAGTCACATGAACCTTGGCCAAATAGAGATGTGGGAGCTTACGTATTTCCTTTATTATGCTCAGTTTGGATTTTATGCCCCCAAAATTATTTGTAAACATGTCCCTGAATGGCTTGAGGAAGTGAGTTGCAACTCACAATAAAAATCTAACAACACATTAGATGGATGAACTATTGATTGTACTCGATTTAGGTCATTGTCCTTCATGTGGTGGGGCCTCTCTATTGTCATTATGTTTCCTGAAAAAGTGTTTTTTGGAGGATCTTTGAAACTAGGGTTTTGCTCAATGAGGCACAATGCAATTTATGAACAAGAGATCAATTTTTGAAGAATGTTGTGTCGTAATTTTATGGGTTGTTTGTTTGCATAGGCCTTGGCCAAATAAACATGTGAGAGTTTATAGATTTCCTTTATGTTAGGCGGTTTAGATTTTATGCCCTCGAAACAAATTTCCAACATGTCCCTGAATTGTTTGAGGAGGCGAGTTGTAACTCCCGATAAAACTATAACTGAGCCACAGATGGACGAACCATTGGTAGCATTGGATCTAAGGCAATAGGTTTTAAATTGTGGGGCACATCCACTGTCAATCCATTACCTAGAAAATCATTTTTTGGAGGATCTATGAAACTAGGGTTTTTTTCAGTGAGGCACACTGCAATTTTTGGACAAGAGGTCGATTTTCAAGAAGATTGTGTTAGGCGATTATCGATATATTGGTCACGTGGGCCTTTTCCAAATATACATGTGGGAGATTAGGCAACTATGTTATGATTCTTGGTTTGGATTTTTTTCCCCAGACCAAATTGTCAACATGTCCCTTAATGGGTTGGGAAGGTGAGTTGCAACTCACAATAAAACTCTAATTGTCCCTCAGATGGAAAAATTGTCAGTTGCATTAGATTTGGGGCATCGGGTTTCATCTATTAAGGTAGGTATGTTGTCATTTCATTTCCTAGAAAAGAATTTGTTCGAGGATCTCCAAAAGCAGGGTTTTTTCCAGTGAGGAACAATACAATTTCTAAACAAGATGTCGATTTTCAAGAGCATTGTGTCAGGTAATTGCGGGTAGTGTGTTCGCCTGAGACTTGGCCAAACAGATGTTTGGGAGCTTACGAAACTCCATTAAGCTGCTTGGTTTGGATTTTATGACCCTAGACCAAATTTCCAACATATCCCTGAATGCCTTGAGAAGGTGAGTTGCAAATCACAATAAAACTCTATCTAGACCTCAGATGGACGAACTAGGTTTGAGCTAATGGGGCCCCTCTTTTTTCATTCAATTTCCTAGAAAACATTTTTTTGAAGGATCCTCGAAACTAGGATTTTTCCTAGTGAGGCATAGTGCAATTTCTGAACAAGAGGCCGATTTTCAAGAACATTGTGTCGGGTGATTGTGGGTAGTGTGGTGATGTGAGCCTTGGACAATTAGATATGCGAGAGCTTATGAAACTATGTTATGTTGCTTGGTTTGTATTTTATACCCTTGGAAAAAATTGCCAACATGTCCCTGGATTCCTTTGGAACTGAGTTGCAACTCATGGTAAAACACTAATCGAGCCTTAGATGGACAAATCATGAATTTTATTAGATCTAAGGCACCGATTTTCAGCTAGTGGGGTCCCTCGACTATCATTTAATTTATTGAAAACATGTTTGTTGGAGGATCTTTGGAACTAGGGTTTTACTCAATGAGGCACAGTGCAATTTCTGAACAAGTGGTCAATTTTAAAGAAATTGTGGCAATCGATTGTGGGTAGCGTGGTCATGTGGACCTTGTCCAAACAAATGTGTGTGATCTTACAGAAATTTTTTATGCTTCTTATTTTGAAATTTATGCCTCTTGACTAAATTTCCAGCATGTCCTTCAATGCCTTGCAGAGGAGAGTTTCAACTCGTAATAAAAATCTAACCTAGCCTCAGATGGACAATTTGTCTATTTCATTGGATCTAGGGCACCAAGTTTTAGCTAGTGGGGCCCCTCCGTTGTCATTTTGTTTCCAAAAAAAATGTTTGTTGGTGGATCTCTGGAACTAGGGTTTTTCTCAGTGAGGCACAGTGCAATTTTTGAACAAGAGATCGATTTTAAAAAGCTCTGTGTTGGTTCATTGTGAGTATAATGGTCACATGGACCTCGTCCAAACAGATATGTGGGAGATTACAGAACTTTGTTATGTTTCTCGGTTTGGATTTTATTCCACCAGACTAAATTGTGAACATGTCCCTGAATGGCTTGAGGAGGCAAGTTGCAACTCACGATAAATAGTTGATCATGCCTCAGATGGATGAACCATTGGTTGCATTAGATCTAAGGAACTGGGTTTCAGCTAATGGGTCCTCTTCATCTAGAAAATTATTTGTTTAAGGATCTCCAGAACTAGGGTTTTTCTCAATGAGACACAGTGCAACTTTTGAACAACAGGTTGATTTTCAAGAAAGTTGTGTTGCGTGATTGTGGTAGTATGGTCGTGTTGGATTTGAACAAACCAATGTGTGGGAGCTTACAAAACTCTTTTATGATACTTAGTTTCAATTTTATGTCCCCGAACCAAATTACAAACATGTACTTGAATTGCTTTAGGAGATGAGTTGCAACTCGTGATAAAATTCTAACCGAGACTTGGATGGATTAACCATCAATTACATTGGATATGTAGAACTAGGTTTCAGGTTGTGGGGCCTATCCATTTTCATTTTGTTTCCCAGAAAATAATTTCTTGTAGGATCCTCAAAACTAGGGTTTTTCTCAATGAGCCATACTGCAACTTTTTAACAAGAGATTGATTTCAAGAACATTATTCCAACTAGTTTTTGGTAGTGTGGTCACGTGGGCCTTGTATAAACATATGTGTGGGAGCTTATGGATTTTTTTTATGAAAAACTCTTTGGATTTTATGCCCCTGGAAAAAAAATTGCCAACATATCCCTGAATGGCTTGAGGAGGTGAGTTGCAACTCGTGATAATATTCTAACCATGCATCAGATGGAAGACCCATCAATTGAATTGGATCTAAGGCATTGATTTTCATCTAGTGGGCCCCCTCCATTGTCATTTTGTTTCCTGAAGAAGATTTTTTTGAAAGATCTCTGTAACTAGGGTTTTTCTTAGTGAGGCACACTACAATTTCTAAACAAGAGGTCAATTTTAAAGAACATTGTTTTGGGTGATTATGGGTAGCTTTTTCATGTGGGCCTTGGAAAAATAGACATGTGGGAGATTAAGGAACTCTATTATACTTGTCGGTTTGGATTTTACACCCCCATACTAACTTGCCAACATGTCCCTGAGTTCCTTTAGTAGGCGAGTTGTAACTCGCGATAAAATTCTAAATTGGCCTCTGATAGATAAACCATCATTTGAAATTGATCCATGTCACCGGGTCTCATCTATTGGGGCTCCTTCATCTTCATTTCATTTCCAAGAAATTTTTTTGTTGAAGGATCTTCGGAACAAGGGTTTTGCTCAATGTGCAATTTATGAACAAGAGGTAGATTTTCAAAAAATCTACATCGAACAATTGTTATTAGCATGGTACCTTGCATCTTAGATAAAAAAAACATGTGGGAGCTTACATAACTTGGTTATTCTTCTTGGTTTGGATTCCCCCCCCCCGACTAACTTGCCAACATGTCCCTGAATGGATTGAGGAGGCGAGTTGCAACTCATGATAAAAATATAGCCTAGCCTCAGATAGATGAACCATTTCTTGAATTAAATATAAGGCAACAAGTTTCATCTAGTTGGGTCCCTTCGTTGTCATTCAGGTTTTTGGAAAAGCGTTTGTTGGAGGATCTCCGGAACTAGCATTTTTCTTAATGAGGCACAGTGCAATTTCTGAACAATAGGTTGATTTTTTGAAACATTATGTTGGGTGATTGTGGGTAGAATGGTCACATAGGCCTTGTCCAAAAAAACATGATGGAGATTACGAAACTACGTTATGATACTCGGTTTGGATTTTACTCCCTCGGAAAAAATTTCTAACATGTTTGTGAATGCCTTGAGGAGGCAAGTTGTATCTCGCAATAAAAATATAATCGAGCTTCAGATGGATGAACCGTTGTTTGAATTAGATCCAAAAGACCAATTTTCATCTAGTGGGGTGCCTCCGTTGTCATTCCATTTCCTGGAAAATCATTTTTAGAGGATATCTGGAACTAGGGTTTTGCTAAATGAGCCACAACACAATTTCTAAACAAGAGTTCAATTTTCAAGAACATTGTGTAGGGAGATTTGAAGAGTTGACCCTCTAGAGCAGAGATCAAAGGAAAAGCCTTTGAAAGATTTGAGATTTATTTTATTGAAGGTAAGTGGAGTCGTAGAGGAGACGAATCCACAATGGTAATTAGATTGGATTTGGAAATAGATCTGGGCCATTGGATCAAACCCAGACAAGACGAGAACCACAATCAAGAGGAGATCAGATTCGAGTCGTTGGATCCGAGAACAGGAAAATGTGATCTCTAGATATCACATTTCAAAGATTCGACACTTCGGTAAAGATTGGTCCTTGTGTTTCCAAGAGGAGAAAACCCCGAAACCCGAAGTCCCAAAACATATCTCATTCATAGATCACAGAGTGAAGCAGGGCCATTGATTTTGAATCCCTTCGACACTTCGGCTACCTGGGAGAATTTGGAGGTAGTCGTTGCAAAATGTCTGAAACCTTGAAGCTTCGAAGAGTCAGAGTTAATCTTCATCGTCGATCAAATAGGGTATTCTCAACCTTAGATCTTTGTCCTTCACCAATTCAACGTTCAGGTGTTCATGATTTTGGCGGTGGTCATTTGGAGTGAGGAACCCTGAAGCTCCGAAGCCCGGAGTTAATCACAGTTGTTAACTGCAGGAGGAGTATGAGTCACATATCATGGTTCAATGTTCAGTTGTCTAGGAGGCATTGTGTGTTGGAGTCATGTAAACCTATGAATCCATGAGTCTCATATTAGATCTTAGTCATAGATGGTGGAGGTAGGATAATCCTCGCCCATTGTCCAATTCAGGAGAGTCAAATCTAACCATTGATGTTGGAGAAGTGGAAGGATAAGGAGAGGACCTACACCCATCGGTCACATCACATTTATGACCTATTTCTTCCTGTAACCACTTCGAGAGATTGGAGTGATGTGTTTGGTGAATCCTTCGGAGCATCGATGTCCCGTAGCCCCTAATATCACCTTTCATCTAAGCACTCGGTTCTATCCCAAGGTCATATGCCATTATGTTTGGGGAAAAGGGGCTAGTGCCCATCTTATAAACCAGGGAGTAAAAGGAGCTTAGTATAAGCACCCACACATTTTTTGTGGACCTCCATAAGGAAATGAAAGGGCTTGTGGGCATCAGAGACGATCCAGTGAGGATCTGAGAGCTGATTCAACTCTTGTGAATGATCCAAGACCGAGAGGTTGCTTGATCCCATAGGGGGTTTGCATCAGGAGGAGACTAAGGTAGTGAGGGTAAATCTAATTGTTAACACAAGGAACCAAACTTCCCCGCCAAATCATTATAGAAAATGTTATATTGGGACATTTATCCTTTCTAAACTTATGTATGAGCTTGAAGGATAGTAATTGTGTTGTAAATCTCGGGGATTACAACCCCGTGCTTCCCCCTGCATGGCCCAAACTAGGTGTATACGTCCTCCTGTGCATCGTATGTTTCCTTGATGGTAACTTTTGGATCCTCGACATAGGTGGGAAGACTCAAAAATCTATTTATCGTATCATGGTCAATGGGGTAAGGATTATCCCATCATATATAATCTCCATACATTTTGGTAAGGAGGAAGAAAACACATCCCTGAACTGCTCGGGCTCAACCGAAATGGGGATACTTGAGAAAGATAAGGATTCCATAATTTCACAAGGGCCTCACCCGATTCTGAATGACCACCTTCTCTATACCATGTTCTTTCTAGAAAATGCATGCATACTTGTCGAATATTATTTCTATGAATTAATTTGGGTCACGAACGTTATAATATCCACATTTGAGCAGTGGGACTTTCGCCAATTTTGGCCCTTGAAAATCTACTCCGGATGGCATCAATGGTTCTAGAATTGGATATTCTTTTATTTATTTGGCATTTTTTCTTTCATGGGGTTTACTCAAGGAATCCATCCTAGTTCTGGATGACCATGGTTTCTTAACTGTTTTCTGCAATCACGAAACACATATGAGGGCTCAACAAGATGGGACAACTCACCTATGGAGGGACCAAGGAGAGTATGATATTCTAGTCACTTTGCAATCCGAGATCAAAGAATACTATGGGAGACGAGTAGCGGGGGATAAAAGGAAGAATCAATGAGACAAACTAATACATTTATTTAGGACTATTATAACATTAATGTTGCATGATGCCCAACTAACTTTCGAGTTACTTCCGAGTCCTCACTATCAATTGACCGATAACCCCCTTGATTTATCTCCATCAAAATTGTCTTAGTCAACAAAGACCAATCTCTGCAACCTTAATTCCATCATTTCTGTCGGCCAGTGTAATTAACTCTTTTCTCATTCTAAATCAGGAAAATATCTCCCATTACAATTGCATTAATGACTCAATATTTCTAGAATTAGAGTAAAACTATGTGGTGTAACTATCTATCACATCCACCATTATTACAACCAAACATTTTTGTCATTGAATATTTCAATACGAGGTCGATGGATCTATACATATGCAGGTATTGTTCTTTGGGGAGTTCCACGCATGACTCCTACACACCCCTTCATTAGTCTTTCATGTCTTAATATATCATGGGGACCGCTGGTGGGTGGTGATTCTTTTTCACAGGGATGATGTTTCTCAATATGGGGGCATCCACTAACCTACAAATGTTTCCTTAATCCTATGTATCACATATGTTTTCTCAATAGGGGTTGGAGGGAGTGACCAGAACAAATTTATTTCTAACAAAGCATACTGAATTTTTAGATCTATCTTTCACGCATCCCATTGCTGCTTGGCCGCTCAACGTCTCTCAGAGGAACACATGTATTGGTGGATTTCTACCCCTTTCCTAAACCTTTCTTGGTTGGACTCTTCCCCATTGCCCATTCACGAAGCTATGTCTGATACTCTTCTTACCATTGCACGAGTATACCTATTAGCATGGTATCAAGGGTGTGTACCCAAGGAAGAGGGGAATATGTTACATCCAAAAAAATTAAAGTATTGAATCAATCCATTCCATCGAATAAATACATCCAAAATTCATCTTTATGTGTAACGGTGGTAATGCACACACACCGCCTATTAAATACTTCGTAAAAGTTTATGTTACCACCTATCCATGGCATCCTTTGAATCAATATCATATGACTTCACACATCTCCAACTCATCTCCCCATCTGTCAAGGGATTGCTGTAGTCTTCCCTGCGCCCCATGATCTGGTATATATTTTCAATGACAGATCTATATGAATCCAAACTCACAGGCTCATTGTACCTGCCACCTTGATTTGGATCTAATGGCACAATCATGCGTAGGGTGTCTGTTTCCAATTAAATCTGTCTCTTCTTCATATTCAACTCAACATTGTTGTCAAAGGCCCAATCAATGCCAAGTAGGGTAGGGTAGGCATCAAATTCATTTATTATATCTATCACTTCAAAGGATTCCTTCGTCTTCACCCTTTATATATTCACTTCAACCTACTCCATTTGTCTATAGGAAAAAAATTATATTGAATCGCCAGCTGAAGCTGAATGGTCGACCACAACAAGTTTGGTTTACCGAACAAATCCTAGGATTTTTTAGGAAAGATGTTCACGTCAGATCCCAAATCCAACATGACAACATTTATCTCATAGGTTCCAAGTTTAGGTGTCATCTTGAACTCTCTTCCTGTGCACTTTTGTTTACTAACCTGGCACATGTCCCTTTCTAGTAGGGGGGTTGATATAGTTATAACTCTCCCTTCTTCCCAGATGTAGGTTTCTAGGATATGCGTAAACATTTTCACAAAATCAAGTTCACTTAACAAATTCAAACAATAGCGCAATAAGTAACTTACTTGGTCTTCATTTTCTACTTCATGACTCATGTTGCAAAATGCTTCTTCTCGCACCATGCAATTCAACTCTTCATGCACTTGCTTCTTTATTTCCTTCTATTCATATCATCATAATTCTTTTTGTTTGAAATCCTCTTCTAGTGACATTTGTGTTGTGTGATGTAACTCCTCAGACACATGAGTTTTCTCCAGAGACATGTATGTGGCATGCTGCAACTCTTCATAGGTTCGAGCTTCCTCCAAAAACTTATGTGTCACATGTTGTACTTCCTCCTAGACTCGGGCCTCTCATAATTTTTTGTTTTGTTTTGTGTTGCTACTCTTCTCACATTAATTTTTCCTCTAAATCCTTATGTGCATCACATACAACCGGCTTATGTTGTGCACCAAAAAACTTAGGAGGTAATTGTTATGCCTTTCTAATCTATCCCCCATCCTTTGGCACAAAATTTCTCCATGATCAACTTCCCTTTCTAATATTCATCTATGCTCCTCTCTGGCACAACATTCTCTTTGAGACTTCCTCCTGGTGGGATCTCTTTCCTCTTCATTCTGGGTCTGACCCCTCATCTCATGCCCCTTTGTATATTTTTTCTCTTCTCTGTTATGCTATCTTCCTTAACTCAGCTCTTCTTGTGTATATTTTAGCTCTTTAGATCCTTTGCTCTTTTTTGTTTATTCTCTCTCTGACCTCATCTCAACATCTTATGGATCCTCCTCAATGGATCCATATCCTCTCTCCTTCTTTTTCCCCTTCTTTTCACCCACCCCCCAAAAAAAACAATCTAGGAGAGTCTACATAGCCATCCTATCGATATCCATCCACATCAACCTTTTCTTCATGAAAAACATCTTGATCCACAGTAGAAATTCTTATAGAAGCCTTCTGTGAGGACATTCAACAAACTTTCTTTCAACCTTTCCAAAAGAATCATTGTATTCTACAATAAAATTAATAATGTAGTCCTCCTTTACCTGTGAAAACCAAAAATCAATTGCTCGATCCCACTTATTATCCAATTCATTCATCCTATAAATTGTGATTTGATCGCAAACATGTGTTTCTTAAGGCCTTAAAGCGATATTGGTAGCATTTTGCCTGTTCAACCATTCATACAATACACCCAAAAATTCAACAAAGAAAATTTCATGCATAACATTATATATATATACCTATTCTTCCATCGTTCCACATTAGTGATCATACCTTCAATATCTCACCAAGAATACTCATCTTATTTCACAATCAACCAATCTTGTATTTCCTCCTGAGATGTTACAACCTCATTCTCTGCCTTCGTCATTCAATACAAAATCTTCACGTCCTAGCAACTTAAATATTTTTTGTCCCTCTTGTGTGCATCCTTCTTAAAGTTTGGGGGTTGATTACCTAGGTTTAATCCAGAGTTCATTCCAAGAGACTCATCATATATGGAACAAGAGACTCATCATTTATTAGAAACAATACCCTACACTCTCATACATTCTCACAATAACTCATTACAAAACTTGTTCCATCTACGAAACAAAACCAGAATTACAACTAGACTCTTACAAAACATAGTCTAAATCATCTCTCAACCAAGAGAACTTAGAGAGAATCTCCTAAATGAACAACAAATGACCAAAACAATAGCAATAGCCTTAGCAACCACAACATCGACCTCTTCTCTTGTCTCGCACTCTATCAATTTCAACTCTGCTCCACTCACTTTGTTGACTTTAAGTCCCGCATGCTTCTACCACCTACATGCAGTCCACATAACCTCTTTGGAATCATGGGAGTATTATCTACATTTCCAGCTCATCCCTTAACTGCTCCATGATCTCCCATACTGCCTATGTTAATCATTTGGGAAGATTTCCTGAATATCCTCTTATTTATTCCGTCGTGCATATGGTATCTTCCTTATTTTTGGCATGCATAGTAGAACTCAGATTAGCGTGCATAGTAGGACTCAAGTTAGCGCAAACAAATTATGTCATATGTTGTGTAGTTTTTGGTGTGCACACACAACTATGTTTCTTCACACACACAATCATTATCCCAAAAGTTTCCATTTTATCCAAGCATCATCTAAGTTGTTAACTCAAGGTGAAATCATAAATCAATAGAGACAGCCATGGGTATTCTCATTAATCCATGCGATTTTTCATTTTTATTATCCATTTAGATTTCTTTGACTCATCAATGGGAGTATTAAAATATGCACCTAAGATAACTTGAAAATCAGAAATTGGTTGTTTAGATAGAATGTTCTCGAAAAAATAGATAGTTAAAAATGGCTTTGAAAATAGACTTTCAATGTCAAAGCTATGTTGTCCTTGACAAAGACAAAAGGTAACAAAAATGTCACATGGAAAGTAGAGGTCAATGGACATGGTGGTGGATGCACAAATGGTGTTACCAAGTGAACAACAAATTCTCATCATTCTCTAAATTTGCCTATAAACTTAAAGTTATCTTCCAATTAATCTTTAATAAGATGTTCAACATGTATAAGAAAACTAATCACACCGAATTGGATATGTGATGTATTGAAGGTAGGTGATAAAAAAAAACATAAATAAAAAGGATTGAAGAGATATTTGATGTTTAATTTTAAAAATAAATAATAAATTGAATGAAAAATAAAAGAAATTGATTTTTCTCAAAGTTAGTCAGATCGAGGTTTCCTTTTGTAAGGTGGTGTAGGTTTGGTGCAACCCCTACTTAGACCACGGGTAGAGACTCACGGACAAGGAAAGAGTCGGGGGAAAAACAGAGAAGCCCACAGGGTCGAAGCCACCAGCAGACCGGAGCGCCTACCAGTCCAGAACCAGTCCAGAACCATAGCATCTCCAATCGGATTTGTTTTATGTGTGGGAGATTATGGATTTGTTTTATGCAAAAATCTTTGGATTTTATGCCCCCGGAAAAAAATTGCCAACATATCCCTGAATGGCTTGAGGAGGTGAGTTGCAACTCGTGATAAAACTCTAACCATGCATCAGATGGAAGAACCATGAATTGCATTGGATTTGAGGCATCGAGTTTCATCTAGTGGGCCCCCTTCGTTGTCATTTTTTTTCCTAAAAAAGATTTTTTTGAAAGATCTTTGTAACTAGGGTTTTTCTTAGTGAGTACAATTTCTGAGCAAGAGGTCGATTTTCAAGAACATTGTTTTGGGTGATTATGGGTAGCTTCATCATGTGGGCCTTGGGAAAATAGACATGTGGGATTTTAAGGAACTCTATTATACTTCTCAGTTTGGATTTTACACCCCCATACTAACTTTCCAACATGTCCCTAAGTTCCTTTAGTAGGTGAGTTGTAACTCGTGATAAAACTCTAAATTGGTCTCTAATGGATGAACCATCAGTTGCAATTGATCCATGTCACTGGGTTTCATCTATTGGGGCCCCTTCACCTTCATTTCGTTTCCAAGAAATTTTTTTGTCGAAGGATCTCCGGAACAAGGGTTTTGCTCAATCAAACACAGTGCAATTTATGAACAAGAGGTAGATTTTCAAAAAATCTTCATCGAACAATTGTTATTAGCATGGTAGCTTGCGTCTTAGATAAAAGAACTTGTGGGAGCTTACATAACTCAGTTATTCTTCTCGGTTTGGATTTTTCCCCCCCCGACTAACTTGCCAACATGTCCCCGAATGGATTGAAGAGCCGAGTTGCAATTCATGATAAAAATATAACCTAGCCTCAGATAGGCGAACCATTTGTTTAATTAGATTTGAGGCAATAGGTTTCATCTAGTTGGGTCCCTTCGTTGTCATTCAGGTTTTTGGAAAAGCTTTTGATGGAGGATCTCTGGAACTAGTGTTTTGCTTAATCAGGAACAGTGCAATTTTTGAACAATAGGTCGATTTTTTGAGACATTATGTTGGGTTATTGTGGGTAGAATGGTCACATAGGCCTTGTACAAAAAAATGTGATGGAACTTACGGAACTCCATTATGATGCTCGGTTTGGATTTTACTCCCCCGAAAAAAAAATTCTAACATGTTAGTGAATGCCTTGACGAGGCGAGTTGTATCTCGCAATAAAAATATAATCGGGGTTCATATGGATGAACTGTTGTTTGAATTAGATCCAAGGGACTAGTTTTGATCTAGGGGTGCCCCTCCATTGTCATTCCATTTCCTGGAAAAAACATTTTTAGAGGATATTAGGAACCAGGGTTTTGCTAAATGAGCCACAACGCAATTTCTAAACAAGAGTTCAATTTTCAAGAATATTGTGTAGGGAGATTTGAAGAGTTGACCCTCTAGAGGAGAGATCAAAGCAAAAGCCTTTGAAATCTTTGAGATTTCCTTTATTGAAGGGAAGTGGAGTCGTAGAGGAGAAGAATCCACAATAGTCATTGGATTGGCTTTGGAAACAAATCTAGGCCATTGGATCAAACCCAAACAAGAGGAGAAGCACAATCAAGAGGAGATCAGATTCGATTCGTTGGATCCGAGCATAGGAAAATGTGATCTCACATTTCAGAGATTCAACAATTCAGGAAAGATTGGTTCTTGTGTTTCCAAGAGGAGAAAACCCCAAAGCCCAAAGTCCCGAAACATATCTCATTCATAGATCACAGAGTGAAGTAGGGCCATTGATTTTGAATCCCTTCGACACTTCGGCTACCTGGGAGAATTTGGAGGAAGTTGTTGCAGAATGGTCGAAACCTCGAAGCTTCGAAGAGATAGAGTTAATCTTTGTCATCGATCAAATAGGGTATTCTCAGCCATAGATCTCTGTCCTTCGCCAATTTAGCATTTCGGTGTTCGAGATTTTGGTGGTGGTCATTTGGAGTGAGGACCCCCGAAGCTCCAATGTAGTGTCCCCAAGGCCGAGCCCCATTGTAAACCAAGTTCTGAAAGGAATTGTGATTATGTTTTATAGGCTGGTGAGCCAAGTTCTTATAAGTTGGAGACTTATGTGTTTGTTAGGCCAGGGAGCCTAAGTGTTGAAGGCCAAGAGCCTGTTGTTGTACTTGTATGTATGCAGAACATTTAACAAAATGTAAACACCACCAGGTGCAGACTGACCACGATGAATGAGTGAAGGGGGACTGAGCATCCACAAAGTGGGAAAGGAATTAGGGGATGGAAGGTGGGAAAGGGGATAAGTGTTGATCCTGGGGGATAACCCTAGGGGGCTTAAGCCTGGGAATAATATTTGAATATTATTCCAAAAAGACATGTGCATTTTGTGTTTTATCCTAAGTTTTGGCAAGGGAGGATGTACAAGGGTGATGCGCGCCGGTGGAACACATGCAGTTCCATGGGTGACAAGTGTCAACACTGACGCATGCGAATAAACGACCAGGGTGAGCTGTGAGAAAGGCTCCTCCTCGTTCTCCTCCATTCGACTCTTGGACTTCCGGAAGGTGAACTGGTCTAACTCCTGCAGAGAAACCCTCGTGCATCCTATGAACCGAAAAGGCATGTATCTGTGTTGGTTCCGGGATAGCCGGTACATCCCCTCTCTGAACAGTTTGAACCTGCGTTGACCCCTGCGTGGATTGTTTTTCATGCATCCCCGACAACCAGAGCGTGAGTCTATCCTGTGTTGGCGGATTGCGAAATAAGAAGTGACCTGCCATTGTTGAACCTGTTGGAAAGCCCGTGTCTGTTTTCCCCATGGATTGTTGTGACCACGGAGTGCTGGACCGCGTGGGGTCTTGTTAGCCAGTGGTAAAATGCTCTCTCTAGGTGAGAGAGGTGATTGAGGTTGGTAGAACAGGTTTTTGTCTTGTGAGCGATTCTCTCCAGGTGAGAGAGTGCACGAAGGAAGGAGAGGACTCCTAGAAAGAACCCTGTAGCTGCCAGAGAGCCCATAGACTTTTGGTCCGGCCTGTTCCTGTAACCCAAGGCAAGGGAGATTAGCAGTCGAAGGACTATCCAGGTGACAGAGAAGGTGTATTCTCCTGGGGTGGAACAGGCATGTGGGGAATGAGGGTTTGTGGGCAGTGAGTGTGGGAGGTTATTGGGAGAGAATTCCTTCCTTGTGGTTGTGTGTTGTTTTCCCTGTAACCTCAACTAGCCTAGTATTCCTTGTCTTGGGGTGGAGCTTAGTCCCAGCATGGGGGTGACCCATTTCTGAGCTGATGAGAAGCGCGGTCTAAGGCTGGGAGGTTCGTGGAAGGCCTGCACTTGGTTGGTGGAATCTACCATTGATAAAGATAGGTATCTGATTATGCTTTAATCATGTTTTGGATGACTGTGCTGCTTATGTATCATGTTTTCCGCTGTGTATATGAATTAATATGAAAATCTAATTGCTTGCTAATTATGGCAGTAATTCATATGAATACTCTGTGTTGAATGTGTTTATTGTTTAAATGCATGTGGGTTAAATAACATCTGTATGAGTTATGTACAAATTGGTGTTATAGTATTCTTTTAAGAGAAATTAAACCTTAGTATCAAAAAAGGTGCACTACAGTTTGGTATCAGAGCCAAGGTTTCGACACTGAGCCTAGATGGGCCAGTGGAGCGGTCTTTGGACCGAGAATGCAAGGGGAAATTTGGTCTGGAAGGCCAATTTCGAACCCCGGTTTGCTCCAAACTGTCAAGGAGTTACTTGACGAGTTTTTAAAGCTCAGGAGGTATAACGACGTTATGAAACCGCAGCCCGTGTGGTATAAGTCCACAGGGAGAGAGAACTCCACACCGGAAGTGTAGGAGCTTTAGGATCTATTCGGGAGGGAAGGTGAGCCCTCGTGCCCGTTAGATATGGAAAGTGTGCACGGGGTTTAAATCCCTTTGGAATTGCACAAGACTGTGGAAATCGCGATACATGAAATCCCGAGTTAGTCAGGACCGTCCATTAGAAAGAATGCATGGAGAGCGATCAACCTTTCGCTGACTCGTAACTTGAAAATAGTCAACGGGTGAGTTCGTGAGAATTCATGAAACGCGAATTCATGATCAGATCGTAACCATTGATATAAGAGTGATCGGGACCGTTAATTTCCCAGGAAGAAATCGACTTTTTGGGAGATAGGATGTGAGAAGAGGTGAGCACCTCCGAAAAACCCGAAACCCCAAAATCCTGAAAACAATCTACACCGTAGATCGTGGGGAGAAGAACTTGACCGTAGGATCAGGTAGGTGAGTAGATAGTGATTTTTGGATTTCGGCAAATGGAAGTTCAAGATGTGTGGATGCACAAACTTTCGAGACCCAAAACCCCGAAACGCCAAAAGGATTTGCGCCGTAGATCTTAGAAAGATCTGACCATTGGATTTTACTAGGAATGGACATGGACACATGGAGGTGTACCACGTGCCAGTGCATTGAGAAGAAAAGTGAGAGTGGTGGGACCCGATGATGTTGTTAAAAGCGACGTGGACCCTCATGAACATGCCACATGACACCGTGGTTGTGGGTGACCATTGTTCTATGTGGGTCCGGAGGGTAAAGTAAATCAGAATTTTGGAAGTCGGGGTTGGGAAGGAAAGAAAGTCTAAAATCCTTGTGGATCGAAACCCTGAAACCTAAAGTCCCAAAATCTCCAAAGACAGAAGAATCGTAGCGGATTTTAAGGATGACAACTATGTTGTGGGCCCGGGGAATAAGTAAACGAAATTTTTGGAATTCGGGAATTGAAATGATAAAAGGTTGGCAGTCATTGCAAATGAACTCCCTGGTGCCAAAAACCCGAAGTCTCGGGTACCGAAAACCCGAAGGCTGAAAATCCCGAAATGCCAAAAACGAAAGTTTCGAAAACCCAAAAATTGCAGAGCCGAGCAAAGCTCGGAAAAGTCATGAAATTGAAAGATTTTCTTAACATCAATTGTTATGAAAGATGAGGAATTGTCAAGAAACAAAGGCTTGACAAATTCTAATCGTCTGCGCATTTTTATTGCAGAAGGTTGACGAGTGCCAGAATTGATTTGGATTGCCACAAAGTGCAAAGAAATGGAAGAGACACATAATTCTTCTAGTTCAGAAAACGAAGCTCAGAAGAGATAGCGTGGAACTTTTGATATGAAGAGTGTGCATATCCAGCGTAAGGAGTGCTTATAGAGGGAACTTGTTTTAAGTTTGAAAGACTCCAGGAGATGAGCGTAGAGGGTGCCAGGAGGACACCAGAAAGTCTTTTGGAAAACACTGAAGGGTCAAGTCCCTTTGAGATTGATTAAGTTAAAATTTCTAAGAGAAACAGAGCAAGTTCACACGCCGAGCACAAGTGTGCGGTAAGGTGAAGTTAAAATTTCACTAACTAAAGCTCGGAAGGGAAAACACCATCTAAGCCTTTGAATTATTCGAAATCCTTCAAGTTAGGGAGGAAGTCAATTCTAGAAGAATTGATGCCAAGATATTTGGAAAGAAGTCATTTAGAATTTGAACGAATGGTCAGAATTCTCCGTGGAGAACTCGCGAAATCGCGGGGGACCGTAAGATAGCCAGAAGTTGGAAGGTGGTTAGTGGATGGAGAAACTCGCCATTCTAGGATCCATAATAAAGTGGTTCGTTGATCGTGGTTGGTTTGAACCATTGGATCATTTCGTAAATTCAGGGATTATGAACTTGGAGCGCAGGCCAAATTCTTGGTCACTCCAAGTCCCGAATCGCGAAAAGATATTAACAAGGATAGAATCAGACGGTGGAGTTCTTACGGGAAGAAGTGACAAAAACCCATGAGTCGTCGGATCTAGCCAAATGCGAGGAAGATAACACTAAGAGTCATTCAGTACTTGAAGTCTCACGGGAGGTATTGAACCGTCGATCTCATGAAAGATCGAACCGTTGATTACTTTCATCGGGAATTTAGAGAATCGAAAGTTGGGAGAACAAAGGAAGTTGTTCTCAAAAATCCTGAAACGCAAACTTACGATTCACGAGGAAATATCTAGACCATTGAATCACAGTGAGTGTTAGTCGTTGATCTGACACACTTGAATTTCATGAAGACAGAAGTTGAAAGAGGGAAGAGAACTGCTTTCTAATTTCACGAACCGTGAAGTCCCGATTCACGAGAAAAAATATCCACACCGTTGGATTACGAGGAACTTTGAGTTGTTGGATCTGACTCACGTAGATTTCGGAAAACTAGAGACCGGAAGAAAAGTAGGGGAAACTGTTTTTTGAAACCCCGAAACGTGAATTGTCGATTTGGGAGGAATTGACCGGGACTGTCGAACCCGGAAAGCTGTGGACCTTTGATCTGAGGCAACAGGGGTTTGAGAGTTCGGACCTCGGGAGAAAGGAGGAGAGATAATCCTCGAATTTCACTAGAGGTCACACTGGTGGAAGTTAAAGGAAGAGCTAGGACGCGCTAGACTCTTGTTTTAGATTTCGGGGATAGAGAGAGTCAAGGGTGACTCATATCGAAACACCCGATACACGAAATCCTGAAACGCATTTTTGGATAGGCGCATGGTCATAGCCAGTGGCCATGTAGGAGAAACTTGTAGAAATCCTGGAAGAATTGAATTCTTATGGGATCCACAAGAAAAAGGGTCATAGGGAGAAGAAGTTTCTGCAATTTGTTGTAGTAAGTATGTTATGGCTTGATTGGCCAGCCCAAGGAAAGAATGCTTGCATGTCGCAGGTGTTGTTCGTAATTTTTCTAACTCATGAAGGAAGAAACAGAGAGCTGAAGAGATGGTTATAAGTCTGATAAAAGAAGCATGAAAGCTTCTACTACTATCATATATTCAGGTAGTATAATTTTAATGGAAGTCATGCAGGTATGAGTTTTATCACTCTTTTTGCATAATTGTTGAAAGAAAATTATGGTAAGAATTTCCTCATCCAGAGATATGTTATTAAATCACATGATTATATTATTTGAATGCATACCACCGGATGTCGTAAAGGATGTAGGCCTATGTTAATTCAAATCTTTTTAGCTTCTGAATGCACACATTGACATAGTAGAATGTCATGTTAATTTGGTTATGGGGTAATAACCAACAAATTAAAAGATAAGAACTTGTTACAAGAATGAATGCAAGAAATCTAGTCATGTATGAGACCAGGACATGGTTGGATATGGCAAGGTACATATATGGAAAGATTCTGAGCCACACCAGGTACCAAAAGCTTCCTACTTTTGAATAAACTTGGGCTGCAACCTTTTTTCTAACACTAATGAATACCACAAAATTATATTCTTGGTGTAGTGTTCGGGTCGGAAAGGAAGGAATCCAATTAATTGGAAAGATAATAGGAAGTGTATGGAGAATGTGGCAACACGTTGGCCAGAATTCCAACCCATGGATGGTGAGATACATGACTGAGATAGAGATCATTATGTAATTCAATGCAAGGTGCACTGAATAAGAATGCATTGAGAATCACACTCATGCATAATAAGTGGTAATTGCATACTAAGTGCAATGGTTGAATATGGTAAGTACATGCATATATATTATTGCATGGAAATAATTATGTTGATGGCTGAAATGTTGCTAACCCCTAAAATTGAGAACATTTTAGGAACTGTTAAACACTGCAACAGGAAAGTTACAAGCAAGGTAGTCACAAGAATGGAGACTACATAAAATTTTATGTTCAAAAAATTGAAATAATGAACTTACTTTTGTTAACTGGGGACATGCATATGCATAGAATGACGAGTCATTCTATTGTTCAAGTTGTTTGGTAATTGTGATTGAATTGCCAGGTGCAAAAATTCTAAGATTATTGCATAAGATGTTGTACATATTGAATTATGATGTACAGAAAATACCGACAATTTTTTGGCAGTATGCAAGATGAAGTCCTGCAGGAAAATTGTAGGTAGTTTTGTGCCTATGGAAAAATCACAAGGATGACTGCATTCATAATGTGGCAACAACCAAGATGAATCATGAAATAGGATGTCTTGTTTTGGGAATAAAAGTTGAATTTCCTTTCGAATTAATTGGAATTCCTAAATGAATTCGTGTATGTTCTCTCATGATAACTGCATGTGGTTGATGTAGATGAGATGATGTTGATAAAAGTTAAAATGTTGGCTACAAAGAGTATCTCAGGAAGATGTTGCTTGGAAACCTTTGAGGGCAGTTGGAACTCCTGGAGCCACGGTGCTCTAAGAATTCCGGTCCGGCCTGTTGCCAAGCCCAAGGAAGGGAGGTGTAGCACCGATGGACCGTGCTTGTGAAGGTGTATACTCCCGGGTGGACAGGCATGTGGGGAATGAGAGACCGTTGGTTGGAGTACTGCCGAGGTTTGAATGGTTGGAGTCTTGCAGAGGTCTGGTACCTTGGCCTAGGCCATGTGGATAAGGATTGTGGACCATGGCTATCTTGGGAATCCATTGCCCGATGGAGTCATAGCTCTGCTCCGGGGTGGAAGGTCTCTCAATCAAAAGATAAGTAAAATTCTCTATTTATTCTATGTTGTGTATGTTGTATACAGTTTTAATGTTATTGAATTTGTTTGTATATACATACATATACATTGCATATATGGTTGCATTACTGCATCCATGACTGTACCTAAGGTGTCTCATATTTCATTACTTAAGAAATATATATACCTAATTCTAATCATGTAATCGATTGGAATATGATTCAGGTGGAACCAGAAAGTGTCCTGCAAGTGCATCCTATGCGCACATTGGACAGGAAAATAAAACAATTCCGGAATCGAGCTATGGATATTGTAAGGGTCCAGTGGACCTAGTACGGTCCTGAGGACGCGACATGGGAGCATGCAGATGTTATGCGGGTAGAGAACCCGCATATTTTTGAAGATTTTTGAAAGGCTTGCAGAGACAGTGTAAGTTGCACTGAGGACAGTGCAAAAATAAGGGGAGGGGGATTGTAGTGTCCCCAAGACCGAGCCCCATTGTAAATCAAGTTCTGAAAGGAATTGTGATTATGTTTTATAGGTTGGTGAGCCAAGTTCTTATAAGCTAGAGACTTATGTGTTTGTTAGGCCAGGGAGCCTAAGTGTTGAAAGCCAGGAGCCTGTTGTTGTACTTGTATGTATGCAGAACATTTAATAAAATATAAACACCGCCAGGTGCAGACCGACCACGATAAATGAGTGAAGGGGGAATGAGCATCCACAGAGTGGGCAAGGAATTAGGGGATGGAAGGTGGGAAAGGGGCTAAGTGTTGAGCCTGGGGGATAATCCTAGGGGGCTTAAGCCTGGGAATAATATTTGAATATTATTCCAAAAAGACAAGTGCATTTTGTGTTTTATCCTAAGTTTTGGCAAGGGAGGAAGTACAAGGGTGATGCACACTAGTGGAACACATGCAGTTCCATGGGTGAAAAGTGTCAACCCTGACACATGCCAATAAACGACCAGGGTGAGCCGTGAGAAAGGCTCCTCCTCCTCCTCCTCCTCCATTCGACTCTCGGATTGCCAGAAGGTGAACTGGTCTAACTCCTGCAGAGAAACCCTCATGCATCCTCTGAACCGAAAAGGCGTGTATCTATGTTAGTTCCGGGATAGCCAATACATCCCCTATCTGAACAGTTCGAACCTGCGTTGACCCCTGTGTGGATTGTTTGTCACGCATCCCCGACAAATAGAGCGTGAGTCTATCCTGTGTTGGAAGATTGGGAAATAAGAAGTGACCTGCCATTGTTGAACCTGTTGGAAAGCCCGTGTCTGTTTTCCCCATGGGTTGTTGTGACCACGCAGTGCTGGACTGAGTGGGGTCTTGTTGTCCAGTCGTACAACGCTCTCTCCAGGTGAGAAAGGTGATTGAGGGTGGTAGAACAGGTTGTTGTCCTGTGAGCGATTCTCTCCAGGTGAGAGAGTGCGCGGAGGAAGGAGAGGACTCTTGGAAAGAACCCTGTAGTTTCCACAGAGCCCAGAGACTTCTGGTCCAGCCTGTTCTTGTAACCCAAGGCAAGGGAGATTAGCAACTGAAGGACTATCCAGGTGACAGAGAAGGTGTATTCTCCTGGGGTGGAACAGGCATGTGGGGAATGAGGGTCTGTGGGCAGTGAGCGTGGGAGGTTCCTGGGAGAGAATTCCTTCCTTGTGGTTGTGTGTTGTTTTCCCTGTAACCTCAGCTAGCCTAGTATTCCTTGTCTTGGGGTGGAGCTTAGTCCCATCTCAGGGGTCACCCATTGCTGAGTTGATGAGAAGTGTGGTCTAAGGCTGGGAGGTTCGTGGAAGGCCTGCACTTGGTTGGTGGAATCTACCATTGATAAAGATAAGTATATGATTATGCTTTAATCATGTTTTGCATGACTGTGCTGCTTATGTATCATGTTTTCCGCTGTGTATATGAATTAATATGAAAAGTTAATTGCTTGTTGATTATGGAAGTAATTCTTATGAATACTCTGTGTTGAATGTGTTTATTGTTTAAATGCATGTGGGTTAAATAAAATCTGTATGAGTTATGTACAAAGTGGTGTTATAGTCTTATTTTAAGAGCGATTAAACCTTAGTAGCAGAAAAGGTGTGCTACATCCTAAGCCTGGAGTTAATCACAATTGTTAACTTCAGGAGGAGTATGAGTCACATATCATGGTTCAATGTTCGGTTGTCCAGGAGGCATTATGTGTTGGATTCGTGTAAACATATAAATCCCAGAGTATCATATTAGATCTTAGTCATAGTTCGTGGAGGGAGGATAATCCTCGCCCTTTGTCCAATTCAGGAGAGTCAAATCTAACCATTGTGTTGGAGAAGTGGAAGGATAGGGAGAGGACCTATACCCATCGGTCACATCACCTTTATGACACATTTCTTCCGGTAACCACTTCGAGAGATTGGAGTGATGTGTTTGGTGAATCCTCTGGAGCGTTGATGTCTCGTAGCCCCTAATAGCACCTTTCAGCTAAGTGCTCGGTTCTATCCCAAGTTCATATGTTGTTCTGTTTGGGAGAAAGGGGATAGCTCCCGTCTTATAAACTGGGGAGTAAAAGGAGCTTAGTATAAGCACCCACACATTTTTTGTGGACCTGCATAAGGCAATGAAAGGGATTGTGGGCATCAGAGAGGATCCAATGAGGATCCAAGAGCTTATTCAACTCTTGTGAATGATCCCAGACAGGGAGGTTGCGTGATCCCATAGGGGGTTTTCATCAGGAGGAGACTAAGGTAGTGAGGGTAAATCTAATTGTTAACACAGGGAACCGAACTTCCCTGCCACATCGTTATATAAAATGTTATATCGGGACATTTATCCTTTCAAAACTTATGTATGAGATTGAAGGCTAGTAATTGTGTTGTAAATCTTGGGGATTGCAACCTCGTGCTTCCCCCTGCATGGCCCAAAATAGGTGTATACTTCCTCCTATGCATCGTATGTTTCCTTGATGGTAACTTTTGGATCCTCAACATAGGTGGGAAGACTCGAAAATCTGTTTATCGTATCATGGTCAATGGGGTAAGGATTATCCCACCATATATAACCTCCACACAGTTTGGTAAGGAGGAAGAAAACACATGCCTAAACTGTTGAGGCTCAACCGAAATGGGGATAGTTGAGAAAGATAAGGATTCCATAATTTCACAAGGGCCTCACCTGATTCTGAATGACCACCTTCTCTATACCATGTTCTTTCTAGAAAATGCATGCATACTTGTCGAATTTTATTTCTAGCAATTAATTTGGGTCACGAACGTTATAATATCCACATATGAGCAGTGGGACTTTCCCCAATTTTGGCCCTTGAAAATCTACTCTGGATGGAATCAGTGGTTGTAGAATTAGATATTCTTTTATTATGCCGAAACGTGTATACCTATTGGAGATGGGCACAATTAATCACCTTTTAATCTAAAATTCTAATCTGATGGCTAATAGTTGAAGATGGTAGCATATTCTTAGTTGTCCTACCAAATCAATGAATGTGATTTACTCTTCATAACTTCCTTGTATTTTTGAATGCATCCATTAATCTATTTACTTTTTAACATTTACCTAATCATATTAAAAAATTACTGTAGCACCACATGATTGCCACGTTTGGGATCTCTGTAAAATTTCGAGACTACAATTATCACATGAAAAACGTTCATAAATTGAACCGTTGATCAATTGAAAAATAGTGTGCCACGTTGGAAAAATGAAAACGAACGATTGTGCCAAGTCGCGCAACTAAAAACCATCTCTTCCATAGAGTAGACGACATATACCACAACAAAGAAAATTGTTGTTCCAGTCATGCACGAGAGAAAACTGTTGTGCATATTATTTTAATGACACATAAATGTTACTTAGAAAATCATTGTGCCACAAACAGGAGAGAAATAGTTACAATTAGGGTTTTCCGTGGAAGACACAGGAGAGAAATAATTACAGTTAGGGTTTTTTCACTGTTTTGGCGTTTTGGTGTTAGGATTACATGTAAAGTTTACAATTAAGTTTTAAATTTATAGGTACATTTTTCAGAATCTTCCTTTATCAATTATAGTCTTTAGGCGTTTATCAGTCATAAATTTTATATGACTGTGCTAGTTTATTTGGCATTCTTTCTTGCATGGGGTTTACTCAAGGAATCCATCCTAGTTCTGGATGACCATGGTTTCTTAACTGTGTTCTGGAATCATGAAACACATATGAGGGCTCAACAACATGGGACAACTCACCTATGGAGGGACCAAGGAGAGTATGATATTCTAGTCACTTTGCAATCCGAGATCAAAGAATACTATGGGAGACGAGTAGTGGGGGATAAAAGGAAGAATCAATGAGACAAACTAATACATTTATTTAGGACTATTATAACATTAATGTTGCATGATGCCCAACTAACTTTCGAGTTACTTCCGAGTCCTCACTATCAATTGACCGATAACCCCCTTGATTTATCTCCATCGAAATTGTCTTAGTGAACAAAGATCAATCTCTTCAACCTTAATGCCATCCTTTCTGTCGGCCAGTGTAATTAACTCTTTTCTCATTCTAAATCAGGAAAATCTCTCCCATTACAATTGCATAAATGACTCAATCTTTCTAGAATTAGAGTAAAACTATGTGATGTAACTATCTGTCACATCCACCATTATTTCAACCAGACATTTTTGTCGTTGAATATTTCAATACGATGTCGATGGATCTATACATATGCAGGTGTTTTTCTTTGGGGAGTGCCACGCAGGACTCCTACACATCCCTGCATTAGTCTTTCATGTCTTAATATATCGTGGCGATCGCTGATGGGTGGTGATGCTTCTACACAGGGATGATATTTCTCAACATGGGGGCATCCACTAACCTACAAATGTTTCCTTAATCCTATGTATCACATATGTTTTCTCAATAGGGGTTGGAGGGAGTGACCAAGACAAATGTCTTTCTAACAAAGCACACTGAGTTTTTAGATCTATCTTTCAATCATCCCATTGTTGCTTGGCCACTCAACGTCTCTCACAGGAACACATGTATTGGTGGATGTCTACCCCTTTCCTAAACCTTTCTCGGATGGACTCTTCCCCATTGCCCATTAATGAAGCTATGTTTGATACTCTTCCTACCATTGCAAGTGTATACCTATTAGCATGGTATCAAGGGTGTGTACCCAAGGAAGAGGGTAATATGTTGCATCCGAAAAAATTAAAGTATTGACTCAATCCATTCCATCGACTCAATAGATCAAAAATTCATCTTTACGTGTAGTAGTGGTAATGCACACGCACTGCCTATTAGAGACTTCATAAAATTTTATGTTACTACCTATCATGGCATCTTTTGAATCAATATCATATGACTTCACATGTCTCCAACGCAGCTCCCCATATGTCGAGGGATTGATGTAGTATTCCCCATGCCCCGTGATCTGGTATATATTTTCAATGAAATATCTATATGAATCCAAACTCACAGGCTCATTGTACCTATCACCTTGATTTGTATATAATGGCACATCATGCATAGGGTGTCTATTTCCAATGAATTATGTCTCTTCTTCATATTCAACTCAAAATTGTTGTCAAATCCCCAATCAATGCCAAGTAGGGCAGGGTAGGAATCAAATTCATATATTATATCTATTACTTCAAAGGATTCCTTTGTCTTCCCCCTTTCTATGTTCACTTCAATCTACTCCATTTGTCTATAGGAAAAAAATTATATTGACTCGCCAGTTGAATTTGAATGGTCGACCACACCAAGTTTGGTTTACTGAACAAATCCTGGGATTTCTTGGGCAAGATGTTCACGTCAGATCCCAGATCAAACATGACAACATCCATCTCATAGCTTCCAAGTTTAGGTGTCATCTTGAACTCTCTTCCTGTGCACTTTTGTTTACTAACCTGGCACATGTCCCTTTCTAGTAAGGGGGTTGATATAGTTTTAACTCTCCCTTCTTCCTAGATGTAGGTTTCTAGGATATGCGTAAACATTTTCACAACATCAAGTTCACTTAACAAATTCAAACAATAGCGCAAGAAGTTACTTACTTGGTCTTCATTTTCTACTTCATGACCCATGTTGCACAATTCTTCTTCTCGCACCATGCAGTTCAAATCTTCATGCACATGTTGCTCTATTTCCTTCTATTCATCTCATCATAATTCTTCTTGTCTGAAATCCTCTTCTAGTTACATTTGTGTTGTGTGATGTATCTCCTCACACACATGAGTTTTCTCCAGAGACATGTATGTGGCACGCTACAACTCTTCACAGGTTCGATCTTCCTCGAGAAACTTGTGTGTTACATGTTGTACTTCCTCCTAGACTCGGGCCTTTGATAGAAACCTTTGTGTTGTGCGCTGCAACTCTTCTCGTGTTAATTTTTCCTCTAAAGCCTTATGTGCGTCATGTACAACCTGCTTATGTTATGCAACAAAAAAACTTAGGAGGGAATTGTGATGCCTTTCTAATCTGCCCCCCATCCTTTGGCCTAAAATTTATCCATGATCAGTTTCCCTTTCTAATATTCATCTATGCTCCTCTCTGGCACAACATTCTCTTTGAGACTTCCTCTTGGTGCGATCTCTTTCCTCTTCATTTTGGTTCTGACCCCTCATCTCATGCCCCTTTCTATATTTTTTTGCTTCTCTGTTATGCTTTCTTCCTTAACTCAACTCTTCTTGTGTATCTTTTAGCTCTTTCTATCCTCTGCTCTTTTTTTTCCATTCTCTCTCTGACCTCATCTCAACATCTTCTGCATCCTCCTCAATGGATCGATATCCTCTCTCTCTGTCTTCTGCCCCTTATTTTCACCCACCCCACAAAAGGAACAATCTAGGAGAGTCTACACAGCCATCCTATCGATATCCATCCACATCAACCTTTTATTCATGAGACACATCTTGATCCACAATAGGAATTCTTATAGAAGCCTTCTGTGAGGACCTTTAACAAACTTTATTTCATCCTTTCCTAAAGAATCATTGTATTCTACAATAAACTTAATAATGTAGTCGTCCTTTACTTGAGAAAACCAAAAATCCATTGCTCGATCCCACTTATTATCCAATTCATTCATCCTATAAATTGTGATTTGATCTCAAACATGTGTTTCTTAATGCCTTAAAGAGGTATTGGTAGCATTTTACCTCTTCAACCATTCATAGAATAGACACAGAAATTCAACAAAGAAAATTTCATGCATAGCATTGTATATATACCTATTCTTCCATCGTTCCACATTAGTGATCATACCTTCAATCTCTCACCAAGAATACTCATCTTATTTCACAATCAACCAATCTTGTATTTCCTCCTGAGATGTTACAACCTCATTCTTTGCCTTCGTCATTCAATACAAAATTCTTCAGGTCCTAGCAACTTAAATATTTTTTGGCCCGCTTGTGTGCATCCTTCTTAATGTTTGGGGTTGATTACCTAGGTTTAATCCAGAGTTCATTCCAAGAGACTCATCATTTATCAGAAACAATACCCCGCACTCTCATACATTCTCACAATAATTCATTACAAAACTTGTTCCATCTACGAAACAAAACTAGAATTACAACTAGACTCTTACAAAACATAGTCTAACTCATCTCTCAACCAAGAGAACTTAGAGAGAACCTCCTAAATGAACGACAAACGACCACAACAATAGCAATAGCCTTAGCAACCACAACATTGACCTCTTCTCTTCTCTCGCACTCTATCACTTTCAACTCTGCTCCACTCACTTTGTTGACTTTCAGTCCTGCACGCTTCGACCACCTGCATGCAGTCCACATAACCTCTTTGGAATCATGGGAGTATTATCTAAATTGCTAGCGCATCCATTAATTTCTCCATGATCTCTCATACGGCCTATGTTAATCATTTGGGAAGATTTCCCGAAGATCATCTTCTTTATTCCGGCGTGCATATGGTATGTTCTTGATTTTTGGCATGCATAGTAGAACTCAGACTGACGTGCATAGTAGGACTCAAGTTAGCGCAAACAAATTATGTCATCTATTGTGTAGTTTTTGGTGTGCACACAAAACTATGGTGCACACACAACTATGTTTCTGCACACACAATCATTATCCCAAAAGTTTCCATCTTATCCAAGCATCATCTAAGTTGTTAACTCAAGGTGAAATCATAAATCAATAGAGATAGGCATGGGTATTCTCATTAATCCATGTGATTTGTCATTTTTATTATCCATTAGATTTCTTTGACTCATCAATTGGGGTATTAAAATATGCACCTAAGATAACTTGAAAATCAGAAATTGGTTGTTTAGATAGAATGTTCTCGAAAAAATAGATAGTTAAAAATGGCTTTGAAAATAAACTTTCAATGTCAAAACTATGTTGTCTTTGACGAAGCCAAAAGGTAACAAAAATGTCACATGGCAAGTAGAGGTCAATGTAGAGGTCAATGGACATGGTGGTGAATGCACAAATAGTGTTACCAAGTGAACAATAAATTCTCATCATTCTCCTAATTTGTCTGTAAACTTAAAGTTATCTTCCAATTAATCTTTAATAAGATGTTCAACATGTATAAGAAAACTGGTCACACCCAATTGGATATGTGATGTATTGAAGATAGGTCATGTATAAGAAAACTGGTCACACCCAATTGGATATGTGATGTATTGAAGATAGGTGATGAAAAAAAACATAAATAAAAAGGACTGAAGAGATATTTGATGTTTAATTTTAAAAATAAATGAAAAATTGAATGAAAAATAAAAGAAATTGAGACTCGCGGACAAGGTGGTGTAGGTTTGGTGCAACCCCTACTTAGACCACGGGTAGAGACTCGCGGACAAGGAAAGAGTCGGGGGCAAAACAGAGCAGCCCACGGGGTCGAAGCCACCAGCAGACCGGAGCGCCTACCAGTCCGCGTACCAGTGAAGAACCCTAGCAGCTCCAATCGGCTCCTTATATTTTTATCCGCTAGGGAAACCCTAGCCGCTAGAATCGGCTCAATAAATGTATACTTTTTATCATTAATAGAAAAAAATTAAAATGTTTCTAAAACATATAAAAGTAATTTTACCTTTTCTTAAATTGATATATGAAATTTATTTTTTCGGGCATCACATATCCCCTCCCATAATTTCACAATAATTTGATCAATAGACAATCATAAAAATTAAAACAATCCACTGCTACCGGATCAGTCAAATTTCCTTTGTAAATTTAATGAACCTGCCTCCCTTTGCAGAGAACAGTTTTTTTCACGAATTGTCGTCTCTGTGGGGGCAAACAGTTGACACACTCTCTCGGATATATGGGCTTTAAAGTAGTACAATCTACTACCACCCTGCCCATAAAAAATGAGGAAGAAGGAAGCTTTGGTATATTGAAAGGTTAAAGAATTCACGTTATCTTTTATTTCCGAATTCGTCTCTGCAGTCTTATTAAATTCACGTTAATAATATTATTAGATAAATATTATTCAGGTTAACGAATTCACGTTAGAATAATATTATTACATAACGTGAATTCAGGTTAACGAATTCACATTATCTTTTATTTCAATTTAATAATATAAACTAGCAGTCATATAAAATTTATGACTGATAAACGCCGAAAATCTATAATTGATAAAGGAAGATTCTGAACACTGTAGTTATAACTTTAAAACTTAGTTGTAAACTTTACATGTAATCCTAGCACCAAAACGTCAAAACATTGAAAAAAACCCTAACTGTAATTATTTCTCTCCTGCGTCTTCCACGGAAAGACCTAACTGTAACTATTTCTCTCCTGTTTGTGGCACAATAATTTTCTAAGTAACATTTACTTGTCATTAAAATAATATGCACAACAGTTTTCTCTCGTGCACGATTGGCAGAACAGTTTTCTTTGTTGTGGTATATGCGGTCTACTCTATGGAAGAGACGGTTTTCAGTTGCACGACGACTTGGCACAATGGTTCGTTTTCGTTTTTCCAACGTGGCACACTAGTTTTTAATTGATCAACGGTTCAATTTATGAATGGTTTTCATGTGATAATTGCAGTTTCGAAATTTTACAGAGATCTCAAACATGGTAATCATGTGGTGCTACAGTAATTTTTTAATATGATTAGGTAAATGTTAAAAAGTAAACAGATTAACGTATGCATTCAAAAATACAAGGAAGTTATGAAAAGTAAATCACATTCATTGATTTGGGAGGACAACTAAGAATATGCCAACATCTTCAACTGTTAGCCATCAGATTAGAATTTTAGATTAAAAGGTGATTAATTGTGCCCATCTCCTTAATTAGATAAATATTTTATGAAATATTTTATATTAGATTTTTTTAATATTTAGTAATGAATTGAAATTCATATTATTTAAAAAAATATTATCTTTTTCTTTTTAATTGTAAAAATAATCTTTACTTAAGTGAATTTAAGTAGAAAAGGATTAAATTTTTTTAAATGTAAATATATTTTATCAATTCTTTACATCATAAAAAAAAATATTTGAATTTGATATGTATATTAATAAATAATAATTGGATCATTATATGTTATCAATGTAATAGAAGTAAGTTGGTAATTTTAATGGGATATTTTGAAAATAATTAATTATTTTTTGTGAATAAAAAGTGGATCCTTATATTAGTTCCACTTGAGAGATTACAATAAGACCTACATCGTGTCTACTTGCAAAGATGCATGTAACCTATCTGCTTACAAAAATGTCTGGAGCCTATTTGGATACAAAAGTACCTACAACCTATCTGCTGACAAAGATGCACGCATCCTATCTGCTTACATAATTGCCTGCAACTTATCATCTTACAAAATTGTCGGGACCGACTCTTCAGATCAATGGGACCAGACCGGTTGTCCAAATCTGCTTTTGCATATCGTGTCTTCAAGAGATGGGCAAACATTTTTCTTCCTGTTTTGGACTCTCGATTGACAAGCTCCAAAGATTTCCTCGCATCAGATCTATGGGGCTAGATCGATGATTCAGATCTCCTCGAGCACCAACGTCCATATTTGTTCTCGCATTTCGCAATTTCACATATCACGTCTGCGTGACTTGGGCTAACAGCTCCCTCCATGATCTGAACTCCCGAAACCTGAGTTCCCAAAATTTTCTTGCGTCAGATCGATGGGACCTGGTCGATGGTTAAGATCTCCTCTAGCACTAGCGGTCCAGATCCTCTCTCACATATCGTGATTTCATGACTTGGGGAGACAACACCCTCCATGTTCCAGACTCTCGAAACCCGAGTTCCCAAAAATTTCTCGCGTTAGATCAATGGGACCAGATCGACTGTTCAGATCTCCTCTAGCACCAACGGTCCAAATTCACTCTCGCATTTCACGATTTCGTGACTTGGGGAGACAACTCCCTCCATGTTCCAAACTCCCAAAACCCAAGTTCCCAAAATTTTCTCGCGTCATATCAATGGGACATGATAGATGGTTAAGATCTCCTCTAGCACCAATGGCCCAGATCCTCTCTTGCTTTTCACAACTTCCCAAATTTTGGAAACAACAACCTCGGTGCTTCTGGCTCTCAATTGTCGAGGTCCCTAAATCAACTGCCAACTGTTTTTATTCTTCCCTTGCTCCTAAGCATCTGATCATTTATGACTTGGAAGAGATTCTAAGTAGATAGAGGTGGCACCCCGTCCAGACTAGGGCCATCCAGTTGAGAAATTGATTTGCATTGGAGCCAGACGAGAGAGCTTTGGAACTGCCTAGAATCGTGGAGAACGATCTGCTTCATAGATTCAACCCATGCATTGGCCAGTTTGTCTGCGACTTTTTTTGCACTTCGTCGTATGTGAGAAGGGGTTAGAGTTAGAGAGGGTCTGAGAAGATCCTGGAAGTTGTAAAGAGGGCCAAGGAGGCACCATTTGGGTGTGATTTTCCTTGTATCTATCTCATTCAGGATTTTTTTTCCAAGTCTATTATGATTTTGGAGTCTCCTTCGATGATCAGACAAGTGAGGTTTTGATCTAGTGACAATTGCACTCCTTTGATAAGACCCCAGAGCTCTGATGAGTTGTTGGTGTCGCATCCGATATTTTCTGCAATGAGTCTTTGAATTTGTCCTATTTTATTTCTTATGACTGCGTTGTAGCCCGAGTGTCCTTGATTTCCTTTTGATGCGCCATCAAAGGTGACCTTATGGAAGCCTTGTGGGGGGGGATCCACTTAGGGGGACTGAGGGATTTTGAAGAAACGGGGGACTGTTGAGGCAGGGTGGAGTGTGAAAACGAGAAGCCCCAATATTTGAGGAGCGAGAGTTCAACTAGGTCAGTTGAGAAGTCTTCCTTGGTCCATGAATGCAGCTGAAAAGTTTCTTAGAGATGCAGGAGAATTGTGTTCCAGAGGAGGGTGGGAGGAGATGGCTGGGAGTGAAAGACTCTTACGTTTCTCTCTTTCCATACTTACCAAACTATGAAGCTTAGTAAGGATAGGACTTTTGAAGGAACTAGAGCCCCAGTCCCTGATGGTGCTTATGATGTTGTTTTTAACTCATTTGTTTCTTCTAATGAACTCAGTGGCCTAGTTCCAAATGTTCTCCCTGAGTGAACAGTTATTTAGGAGGTGTTCCATGGTTTATGCTTGGAGATGGAATAGATGGAAGATCAAGGGCCCAATGAAACCACATTTTTGAATATTGTCCTAGGTTAATATATTGTCCTGAAGTAGAAGCCAGAGGAAAGTAGAGATTTTGGGCCAGAGTTTGGATTTCCATATTGTTGTCCAGATGCTATCTTTCTAAAGGTTGTGGAATTTCTCTTGAAGAGTGTATCCCTCCTTGAGAGTGAAGCTTCCATGAGGTGTGTATCCCCATATGAGAATGTCATGGTTTGTACTTTTATGGATTTTCCATTGGGTTGTTGCTTGTTTCCAGTGCGGCAGGTCACAGTCCATTGCCACTTGGAGTTCCCGATGAGTAGACTTCCAACTTTGCCAGGGAGAGCTGCTCGGGATATCTGTCCACAAATTTTCCACTTTGAGAGTGGCCAGATATTGAATGTGATTTTCGTAGGATTGTAGATTTTCTTCCAATTGTAGGGATGGTATTTGTTTCCAGGAATCTATCGAGAATATGGCATTCTGTCCATTGCAAACTTCCCATAAAGCATGTTCCTGTATGAGGGTTTTCCAGGCCGCATTCCAAATGTTGGAGCCTTGGATTTTCCCCTGCATTCTTATGAGTTGATTTTGATGCGTGTTTGGGGCATATTTACATTTCCATAGTTTTCCCCAGATCTCTGCTAGTGTTTTGATCCATCTCCACCAAATTCTTTCTCCCATGGTGCTATTCAGTTTTCTAGGGTCCCGAAGGCCCAAACCACTTGAATATTTGGGCTTGGATACCTTGTCCTAGCTAACAAGGGACCATTTTTTGTTCGAGTTATGTCCATGCCATAGAAATTTTCTTTACAGATTCCTTATTTTCTTTGTGAGAGATTGGGAGGCAGCTAGGGCTGAGAAGAGGTAAGTTGGGATGGCTTGGAGGACTAACTTTAAGAGAACCAATCTGGCTAGAAGGTTGAGGGAGAAAAAGGTCTAGTTGCTAAGATGGTTGGTGATGGAGACTAGGAGGGAGTCCCATGATATGTTTCTAGTTGCTGAGTCAGAGAGAGGGAGTCTCGGGTATCTAGAGGGCAGAGTGAAAACATGGGTATTCAGAAGTTGAGAGAGGTGTTGCTGGATTGCTGCAAGAGTATTAAAAAAGAAGAGTTGTGATTTGGCCAAATTAAAGGTGGTGTCGAAGGTTTCACTGAAATTGGCAAGGATGGAACTTAGTTTAATTGCTTCTTGCACAGTGGGGGTGTTCATTAGCAGTGTGTTATTGATAAATTGGTTGTGGGAGGATATCAGTTGTATCCCATGAAGAGGGAGGCCTTGGAGGGATCCAGTTGAATTGAGGCCTTGATATATCATCCTAGACCTTCAACCATTATGACAAATAGGAAAGGGGAGAGAGGGTCGCCTTGCCTTATTCCTCTTGATGGGGAGAAGGATTGAGAGGGGACACCATTGACGAGGATCGAGAAAAAGGTTGAGGAAATGAGGTTCATTATCCAAGAGATCCAATCCTTGTTGAAACCAAAAGCTGAAAAAAGAGATTTCATGTATTTCCATCTTAATTTGTCAAAATATTTTGAGAGGTCGAGTTTTATAAGCATACCTGGAGTGCGGGTGATTTTGAGTGAGTGAGTGATTTCATGGAAAAGAATGGAGTTGTCCATGATTTTCCTTCCTTGGACATATATTGATTGCTCCTTGGAGATGATGAAGGGGAGAATTGGTTTAATTCTTAGAGTTATGACCTTGGAAATGATTTTGTAGATCACGTTGCAAAGAGATATGGGTTTTAAGTTATTCAGACTTGTGACCCTTTATTATTTGGGGATTAGAGTAAGAAAAGTGGAATTTAGTCCGGGAAGAACTTTCCCTGAGCTACGACATTCCTCCACCAGCTGCCACGCTTCCTCCCTTAACATAGGCCAACAGGAGTGGAAGAAGTCTATTGTGAAACCATCTGGACCAGGAGTCTTGCTTATGGGTAACTCTTGAATAGCCTGATCCACTTTTGCTTGCGTTATTGTTGTCATGAGAGCCCCATTGTGTTCTTGGGTGATTATAGTATTTGGGATATTTTGGGTCACCCGCTCTATTGCTGAGGTGCGGTCCACATTGGGTTCTGAGAGGAGATCCTTGTAGAAATATGTCTAACAGGGGTTTCTACAATGTGGATCTCCTCTCAAAACCCAATGTGGATCTCCTCGTTTCTCCTCCATCATGAGAATTATGTTGAATTCGCCCCCTATTATCCATCGTTTTCATTTTTATAAAGAACCTAGGTAATCCATGCTATGAAGAAATAGGTCTTTGTCTTGGCTATTCTGTGATCCATGGGCATTTTTTATCATTCCCTCCTTGTTAGAACCAATGGCTCTATAGTGCATTGTGATGGTGCTTGGAGTGGAGAGGCCTTGATCGAGGATGATTGTAGTAAGATTCCATAGGATGGCCAGGCCTCTTGAATCCTCTTTTGAGTCTGTTTGATAGGATTCACAGTTGTGCCAACATCTTTTGATGATATATTTTGCAGTTTTCCCTGCACATTTTGTCTCTTGTATCAGGAATATATCAGGGTTTTACATTTTGATGCAGTTTTGAAGAATCCTTTGTTTGGATCTTCCATTTAGGCCTCTGATATTCCAGGTGAGGATATTCATAGTTAACAATTTTGTGGGTGGGAAAATGATCTCTCTAAGAGCCTGTGAATATATACCGAGTTGATCATATAATTTCCCACCTCCTTTATTAGCTGATGAGTCGATTTTCTTCCCCTTCGTTTGTTTTCTTTTGGGTGTTTTCTTGGATCTTGGTTTGGGTCTATGATGATCCCCAGCCTAGATGTTTCCCCTACTGATGAGTTCGAAAATACTTTGTGAACTTTTCTAAGTTGGTCCTCTGGTAAGGTTTGGAGATCCTTCTTGTTGAGTGCTTCCTCTAACCCGTCTAGGTCGATTTCGGTTAGGTCTTGCTCATCCATTTCCATGATTTTGTCTTCCTCTCTTTCTTGTTCTTTCCCTGAGATTGGGTGAGTCTTTGGATCTCCTTGGTTTGTTGGGGTTTGGTACTCTTGTGACGACTGATCTTCCTTGTGCTTGATGGGATATTTCCCAATGTCTTGTGGGGGTTTTCCACCTCTTCTGCTTCTGGGAGGTGACTAAGGGTTTCAAATGAGTTATTATTTGGGTTCTTTTTTCCGTTGTTGGTTGAGAGACTCTTCTGCGCTTGTCTCCTTCGATTTTGAACCTGGGTAAATCCTTCCTTTGGTTTCTCTTCATCTTCCCTCTTGGGGGGGGGCATTGCGAGGGAAATCTTTGAAAAGGTGTCCATGTTCATGGCATTTCCGACATATGAAAGGTATGCGTTCGTAGTCTATGGTTTGGTCCCATTCCTCGTATTGGTATTCTAAAGTAATTGTTCATGGCAGAGCTTCGGAGATGTTCATATAGAAACATATCCTTGCATAAGAGGTGTAGTTTCTCTGTTTCGTATCTTCGGAAGATTTGAAATATTTACCTAGGGTATTTCTTATGCCGAGTAAAATTTCCTCTAACTAGAACTCTTGGGGTAAGGTATAGAGGTGAATCCATATCAGTGCATATGAGAAGTATTCCTTTTCTGAGAAGAAGCGGTCTGTCCAGAAACGTAGGTAGAGGTCGACTGAGTTGTAGAAATATTGTCCCCATTCAATTATCCTATCCTTGTCCTCCAGGTTGTCGAATATTATTGTAAATAAACTTTTGGAGCTCAACGACAGCTCATAGTCTCCCTTGGGGTTCCACCATGCCTTGATCCAATGAGCTAGGTCCTTTTCTAAGGGCCAGAGACCTAGAAATTTTCCTATGAGGGCATGGTCTCACATGAACTGTGTGTACTCCCCTATCCTAGTGGTTTTGATGGTGTACATGGGTGCAACTGGGGCTTGGGGGATACATTTTTCAGGTATACACACCCGAGCTACTTTTGGATGCAAGGACTCAACATCCACATTCAATTATTTTCTTATATCCATCTCTTCCTTCATATATTGGTATTGTAACTAAAATGGTGTCTCAAAGGATGGTCGGTGCACTCGTGATTTCTCCGGATCGTTGGTGGTGACATTACAGTAGGTGGGGTATTTATCCCTCCCTTATGTTCCCATCATTCTGAGGCGGTCAGAGCTGCAGGGCTGTGGAAATCAGCACATACCAAGGGAGTTAGGGAAGTTTTGGGCAGACGGGAATCGGGAGCATGAAAAAACCCTAAAATTTACAGAGCTCTGTTTTTGAAAATAATTAATTATAAAAATTGGTATTAGGATGCATATTTATTCACCAATTTCATCAACATTGCAATAAACCATTTGAAATTTTCTTTCACTACGATCAAATGTCCTTAGTTGAAGATGACATAATGAAATTTAGTAATAATAAATAGTCATATATGTGTTGTTCGAGAAATTGTCCATGATTTTCATATGGTTTCCAATATAGTGATGAGGATAAAATGGTGTTTATCGTTGGTGCTAGAATGCATGCCACACGAGACCAATCTAATGCGGGAAATTTCCTATAAATAAGGATAGCGAAACCTTGTTAGACTTGTTGCAATTATATTCATTCAAGCACATTTCCTTTCATAGGGGGGATGGGATCAATAGTTGGAAATTGTACTTTGGTGTAGATATGAACATTGATCATTATATGTACATCCATCGTGATGGAATAGGTACTTGTTACTTGATTAGGGAAACTAAAGAAGCTCTCCATGCAAGTTATGACAAATTATGACATATTTTTAAAACATGGATTTAAAGGGATATTGTACGAATGGATAGGTTGCTGAAGTGGGAAGGTCCCTTACCATAATGAAGAAACACCAATTGTAAGTGGGACAGAGGTTTTAGGGATTTTCATTTTGCAATTTCCTTGGAATGCACTAGGGACAACACCACTCACTCCACTCCATAACCATGCCACACATGTATATATTAACATGTTTAAATTTTATAGATACCTAGGTGCCAAAATAACCATCTTTGTTAATGTATCGAATTTTAGTAGGTTTTCATTTATATATGGCCTTTTGTGAAGGATTCATAGTGCATCATATCCTACTATCATTATTAGTATATCACATTATTTGCATATACATGTGCAATAGAAAACGAAATCATTGATGATAATTTGTACAAATCAAAATATTATGTGGATGGAACATATTCATGTGAAAAAACTTGCACCATGCATATAGAATCAAACTCACATCCTTAGAGGATAAAATATTTCCAAACTAGTTGATAATGACTTTATTTGCCGTGCATGACTATATAGAAGATAAAATCACATTTGAAAATATCCAAAAGGTAGATGATCATGGTGGGGCCTCTTCATTGTCATTCCATTTCTTGAAAAATAATTTTTTTGAGGATCTCCAAAAATAGGGTATTTCTCAATGAGGCACAATGCAATTTCTAAACAAGAGATTAATTTTCAAGAACGTTGTGTCAAGAAATTAGTGGTAGCATGGTCACATGAACCTTGTACAAATATACATGTGGGATATTACATATTTCCTTTATTCTGCTCGGTTTGGATTTTATGCCCCGACAATTATTTGTAAACATGTCCCTGAATGGCTTGAGGAAGTGAGTTGCAACTCACGATAAAAATCTAACCGCACATTAGATGGATGAACAATTGATTGCATTGGATTTAGGGCACTGGTATTCGGGTGGTGGGACCTCTCTATTGTCATTATGTTTCCCAGAAAAGTGTTTTTTGGGGGATGTTTGAAACTAGGGTTTTCCTCAATGAGGCATAGTGTAACTTATGAACAAGAGATCGATTTTCAATAATGTTATGTCGGAATATTATGGGTACTTTGTTCGCATGGGCCTTGGCCAAAAAAACATGCAAGAGTTTACATATTTCCTTTATGCTAGGCGGTTTAGATTTTATGCCCTCAGTAAAAATTTCCAACATGTCCCTGAATTGCTTGAAGAGGCAAGTTACAACTCTCGATAAAACTATAATTGAGCCATGGATGGAAAAAATGTTGGTAGAATTGGATCTGAGGCACTAAGTTTTAACTAGTGGATCCCATCCACTATCAATCCGTTGCCTAGAAAATCATTTTTTTGAGGATCTATGAAACTAGGGTTTTTCTCACTAAGGCACACTGGAATTTTTGAACAAGAGGTCGATTTTCAAGAAGACTATGTCAGGTGATTGTGGGTAGATTGGTCATGTGGGAATTTTCCAAATATACATGTGGGAGATTAGGTAACTATGTTATGGTTGTTGGTTCATATTTTTTTCCCCAGTCCCAATTGTCAACATGTCCCCTAACGGTTTGAGCAGGTGAGTTACAACTCGCGATAAAACTCTAATTGTGCCTTGTATGGAAAAACTGTCAATTGCATTAGATTTGGGGCATCGGGTTTCATATATTTAGGTCGGTATATTGTCATTTCATTTGCTATAAAACAATTTGTTCGAGGATCTCAGAAACTAGGGGTTTTGTTAGTGAGGAACAATGCAATTTCTAAACAAGACATCGATTTTCAAGAACATTGTGTCGGGTAATTTTGGGTAGTGTTGTCACCTGAGACTTGGCCAAGCAGATGTTTGGGAGCTTACGAAACTCCATTAAGTTGCTTGGTTCGGATTTTATGACCCTAGAGGAAAGTTCCAAGAGATCCTTGAATTCTTTGAGAAGGAGAGTTCCAAATCATAATAAAACTCTATCCAGACCACGGATGGATGAACCATCGGTTGCATTAGATATAGGGCACCAGGTTTGAGCTAGTGGGGCCCCTATTTTGTCATTTTGTTTCCCAAAAAATCATTTTTTGAAGGATCCTCAAAACTAGGATTTTTTCGAGTGAGGCACAATGCAATTTATGAACACCATGTCGATTTTGAAGTACATTGTGTCAGGTGATTGTGGGTAGTGTGGGCCTTGGCCAATTAGACATGGGAGAGATTTTGAAACTACGTTATGTTTCTCATTTTTCATTTTATATCCTTGGAACAAATTGCCAACATGTCCCTGGATGCCTATGCAATTGAGTTGCAAATCGTGCTAAAATAGTAATTGAGCCTTAGATGGACAAATCATCAGTTTTATTAGATCTCAGGAACCGATTTTCAGTTAGTGGGGTCCCTCGACTATAATTTCATTGGTTCAAAACATGTTTGTTGGAGTATAATTGGAACTAGGGTTTTTCTCAATGAGGCATAGTGCAATTTCTGAACAAGTGGTCAATTTTAAATAACATTGTGGAAGTCGATTGTGGGTAGCGTGGTCATGTGGAATTTGTCTAACTAGATTTGTGGGATCTTACAGAACTTTGTTATGATTCTTAGTTTGAATTTTATGCCCCTTGACTAAATTTCAAACATGTCCTTGAATGCCTTGCGAAGGAGAGATTTAATTCGTAATAAAAATCTGAACTTGCCTCAGATGGATGAGTTGTCAATTTGATTGGATCGAGAGCACCAAGTTTCAACCTGTGGGGACCCTCCATTGTCATTTCATTTCAAAAAAAAAAATTGTTGGTGGATCTCTGGAACTAGGGTTTTTCTCAGTGAGGCATAGTGTATTTTTTGAACAAGAGAACGATTTTAAAAAACTCTTTGTTGGGTGATTGTGGATAAAATGGTCATGTGGACCTTGTCCAAACAAATATGTGGGAGATTACAAAACTCTGTTATGTTTCTTGGTTTGGATTTTATTCCACCGGACTCAATTTCCAACATGTCCCTGAATGGCTTGAGGAGGCAAGATGCAACTCACAATAAATATCTGATCGGGCCTCGGATAGACAAACCATTGGTTGCATTCGATCTAGGGAACTGGGTTTCAGTTAATGGGTCCTCTTCACCTAGAAAATTATTTGTTTAAGGATCTCCAGAACTAGGGTTTTACTCAATGAGACACAGTGCAATTTTTGAACAAGAGGTTGATTTTCTAGAAAATTGTGTTGTGTGATTGTAGTAGTGTGGCCGAGTCGGCTTTGGACAAACATATGTGTGGGATCTTAAACAAATTTGTTATGCTACTCAATTTCAATTTTATGTCCCCAAAACCAAATTTCGAACATGTCCCTGAATGGCTTGAGGAAATGAGTTGAAACTCGTGATATGAAAAACCAAGTTTCAGGTGGTGGGGCCTATCCATTGTCATTTTGTTTCCTAGAAAATCATTTCTCGGAGGATATTCGAAACTAGGGTTTTTTTCAATGAGGCATAATGTAATTTTTGAACAAGAGATCGATTTTCAAGAACATAATTCCAGTTTATTGTTGGTAGTGTGGTCACGTGGGCCTTGGATAAACATTTGCGTGGGATCTTATGGATTTCATTTATGCTACTCTCTTTGGATTTTATGCCCTCGGAAAAAATTGCCAACATGTCCATGAATGGCTTGAGGAGGTGAGTTGCAACTCGTGATAAAACTCTAACCATGCATCAAATGGAAGAACCATCGATTGCATTGGATCAGAGGCTTCGAGTTTCAACTAGTGGGACCCCTCCGTTGTCATTTTGTTTCCTGATTTTTTTTTTTTTAAAGATCTCCATAACTAGGGTTTTTCGTAGTGAGGCATACTACAATTTCTAAACAAGAAGTCGATTTTCAAGAACATTGTTTCAGGTGATTATGAGTATATTCGGCATGTGGGCCTTGGCCAATTAGACATGTGGGAGCTTAAGGAACTCTATTATACTTATCATTTTGGATTTTACACCCCCAGAATGACTTGCCAACATATCCCTAAATTCCTTGACTAGGTGAGTTGCAAATCATGATAAAACTATAACCAAAATTTGGATGGAAAAACCATCAACTTCACTAGATTCATGGCACCAGGTATGATCTAGTGGGGCCCCTCCATTTTCATTCCATTTCCTAAAAATATGTTTCTTCGATCATCTTCAGAACTAGGGTTTTTCTCATTAGGCACTAGTGTAATTTATGAACAAGAGATTAATTTCCAAGAGCATTGTGTTGGTTGATTGTGGATAGCGTGGTCACTTGGACCTTAGACAAACTGACTTGTGGGAGGTTATGGATCTTTGTTATGTTGCTCAGTTTGGATTACCAAATTACCAACATGTCCCTGAATGCCTTGAGGAGGTGAGTTGTAACTCGCAATAAAACTCTAAATTGGCCTATGATGCGTGAACCATCATTTGCAATTGATCCATGTCACCTGGTTACATCTATTGGTGCCCCTTCACCTTCATTTTGTTTCCAAGAAAAAAATTTGTTGAAGGCTCTCCAGAACAAGGGTTTTCCTCAATCAAACATAATGCAATTTATGAACAAGAGGTAGATTTTCAAGAAATCTGTGTCGGACAATTGTGATTAGCATGGTCCCTTGCATCTTAGCTAAAAAAACTTATGGTAGATTACATAACTCAGTTATTCTTTTCGGTTTGTATTTTATGCCCCTCGACTAAATTGCCAACATGTCCCTGAATGGATCTAGGAGGTGAGTTGCAACTCATGATAAAAACATAACCTAGCCTCAGATAGAAAAACTCTTTGTTGAATTAGATATAAGGCATCAGGTTTCATCTAGTTGGGTCCCTCTGTTGTCATTCAAGTTTTTGGAAAAGTGTTTGTTGTAGGATCTCTGGAACTAGTGATTTTCTTAATGAGGCACAGTACAGTTTCTAAACAAGAGGTTGATTTTTTGAAACATTATGTTGGGTCATTGTGGTTAGGATGGTCACATAGGACTTGGCCAAAAAAAATGAGGGATATTACAAAACTCCATTATGATGCTCACTTTGGATTTTATTCCCCTGGAAAAAATTAACAAGATGTCCTTGAATGCCTCGAGGAGGCGATTTGTAACTCGCAATAAAAATCTAATTGGGATTCAGATGGATGAACCATTGTTTGAATTAGATCCAAGGTTCAATTTTCATCTAGTGGGTACCCTTCGTTTTCATTCCATTTCCTGGAAAAACATTTTTAGAGGATATTCAAAACTAGGGTTTTGCTAAATGACCCACAGTGCAATTTTTGAACAAGAGTTTAATTCTCAAGAACATTGTGTAGGGAGATCTGAGGAGTTGACCCTTTAGAGTTGAGATCAAAGGAGAATCCTTTGAAATATTTGAGAGTTCCTTTATTGAAGGTAAGTGGAGCCACAGAGGAGAAGAAACCACAATAGTCGTTGAATTGGCCTTGGAAAGAAATACGGGCCATTGGATCAAACCCAGAAAAGAAGAGAAGCACAATCAAGAGGATATTAGATTTGAGTCATTAGATCTGAGCACAGGAAAATGTGATATGTAGATCTCACAATTCAGATATTTGACACTTCGGGAAAGATTGTTCCTTGTGTTTCTAAGAGAATAAAACCTCGAAGCCTGAAGTCCTAAAACAAATCTCATTCATAGATAACAGAGTGAAGCAGGGCCATTGATTGTTAATATCTTTGACACTTTGGCTACCTCGAATAATTTGAATGTACTCATTGCAGAGTGGTCGAAACCCCAAAGCTTCCAAGAGTCGGAGTTAATCTTCTTCATCGATCAAATAGGGGAGTCTCAGTCGTAGATCTTTGTCCTTCACCAATTCGGCATTCGAGTGTTTGAGATTTTGGTCATGATCATTTGGAGCGAGGAACCTCGAATCTTCGAAGCCTAGAGTAAATCACAGTTGTTAACTGTAGGAAGAGTCTGAGTCACATATCACGGTTCAATGTTCGATTGTCCAGGAGGCAGTGTGTGTTGGAGTCGTGTAAACCTATGAAGCACGAAGTCCTATATTATATCTTAGTCATATATCATGGAGGGAGGATAATCACCGTCTTTCGTCCAATTCAGGAGAGTCAAATGTAACCATTGATGTTGGAGAAGTGGAAGGATAGGGAGAGGACCTACACGCACTGGTCACATCACCTTTATGACTATGTTCTTCTGGTAACCACTCTGGGAGATTGGAGTGTTGGGTTTGGTGAATCCTTCATAGCATCGAAGTCTCGTAGCCCCTAATAGCACCTTTCAACTAAGTGCTTGGTTCTAGCCCAAGGTCATATGCCATTTTTTTTGGGGAAACGGGTCTAACGTCTGCGTTATAAACCAGGGAGTAAAAGGAGCTTAGTATAAGCACCCACAGGGATTTTGTGGACCTTCATAAGGAAATGAAATGGCTTTTGTGCATTAGAGAGGATCCAGTGAGGATCCGAGAGTTGATTCAAATACTGTGAATGATCCTAGACTAACAGGTTGCACAATCCCATAGGGTGTTTGCATCAGGAGTAAACTAAGGTAGTGAGGGTAAATCTAATTGTTAACACAGGGAACTGAACTTCCCCTCCACATCATTCTGGAAATTTTTATATCAGGACATTTATCCTTTCAAAACTTATGTATGAGCTTGAAGGTTAATAATTTTGTTGTGAATCTCGGGGATTACAACCCCTTGCTTCCAACTGCATGTCCCAAACTTGGTGTATACTTCCTGCTATGCATCATATGTTTCCTTGATGGTAAATTTTGGATCCTCATGCCATAAGTGGGAAGACTCGAAAATATGTTTATCGTATCATGGCCAATGGGGCAAGGATTATACCACCATATATAACCTCCATACAATTTGGAAAGGAGGAAGAAAACACATCCCTGAACTGTTGGGGCTCAACCAATATGGGGAGAGTTGAGAAAGATAAGGATTCCATAATTTCATAGGGGCCTCACCCGATTCTGAATGACCACCTTCTCTATACCATGTTTTTCTATAAAATGCATGCATACTTGTCGAATTTTATTTCTGGGAACTAATTTGGCTCACACACATTATAATCTCCACATTTGAGAAGTGGGAAATTCCCCAATTTTGGCCCTTGAAAATCTACTCTGGATGGCATCAGTGGTTCTAGAATTGGATATTATTTTATTTCTTTGGCATTGTTTCTTGCATGGGGTTTACTCAAGGAAACCATCCTAGTTCTGGATGACCATGGTTTTTTAACCGTGTTCTGTAAGCATGAAGCACCTATGAGGGATCAACAACATGGGAAAACTCACCTAGGGAAGGTCCAAGGAGAGTATGATATTCCAGTCACTTTCCAATCCGAGACGAGAGAATACTATGGGAGATGAGTAGTGGTGGATAAAAGGAAGAATCAATGAGACAAAATAATACATTTATTTAGGACTATCATAATATTAATGTTGCATGATTCCCAACTGACTGTCGAGTTACTTCCCAGTCCTCACTATCAATTGACCGATAACCCCCTTGAGTTCTCTCCATCAAAATTGTCTTAGTGTACAAAGATCAATCTCTGCAACCTTAATGCCATCCTTTTTGTCGGCCAGTGTAATTAAATCTTTTCTCATTCTAAATCAAGGAAATCTCTCCCATTACAATTGCATTAATGACTCAATCTTTCTAGAATTAGAGTAAATCTATGTGGTGTAACTATCTGTTACATCCACTGTTATTGCAACCAAACGTTTTTGTCATTGAATATTTCAATACAATGTCGATGGATCTATACATATGCAAGTATTGTTCTTTGGGGAGTGCCATGCATGACTCCTACACACCCCTGCATTTTTCTTTCATGTCTTAATCTATCGTGGAAACCCTTGGTGCATGGTGATGATTTTTCACAGGGATGATGCTTCTCAATATGGGGGCATCCACTAACCTAGGTCAATGTTTACTTAATACTATGTATCACATATGTTTTCTCATAGAGGTTGGAGGGAGTGAAAATGAAAAAATTATTTCTAACAAATAATGTTGAGTTTTTAGATCTATCTTTCAAGAATCCCATTGTTTCTTGGCCGCCCAACGTCTCTCACAAGAAAACATTCATTGGCAGATGTCTACCCCTTTCCTGAACCTTTCTTGGATGGACTATTCCACAACTTCCCATTCACAAAGATATGTCTGTTGGCCTTCCCACCACTGCACAAGTATACCTATTAACATGGTATCAAGGGTGTGTACCTGAGGAAGAGGGGAAAATGTTGCATCCAAAAAATGAAAGTATTGACTCAATCCATCCCATCGAATCAATTGATCCAAAATTAATATTCACACATAGCAATGGTAATGCACATGCACCACCTATTAGAGACTTTGTAAAAGTTTATGTTACCATCTGTCCATGGAATCCTTTGAATCAATATCATATGACTTTACACATCTCCAACTCAGCTCCCCATATGTAAAGGGATTGATGTAGTCTTCCCTGCAACCCCTGATCTGGTATATATTTTCAATGACAGAGCTATATGCATCCACATTCACTAGCTCATTGTACCTAACACCTTCATTTAGATATAATGGCACAATCACACGGAGGGTGTCTATCTCTAATGACATCTATCTCTTCTTCATATTCAACTCAAAATTGTTGTCAAAGGCCCAATCAATGCCAAGTAGGGAAGGGTAGGCATCAAATTCATATATTATATCTATAACTTCAAAGGCTTCCTTCGTCTTCACCCTTTCTATGTTCACTTCAACCTACTCCATTCGGCCCATACGGAAACAATTATATTGACTCGCCAACTGAAGTTGAATGGTCAACCGCACCAAGTTTGTTTTACCAAACAAATCCCAAGATTTCTTAGGAAATATGTTCACGTAAGATTCCAGATCCAACATGACAACATACATCTCATAGATTTCAAGTTTAGGTGTCATCTTGAACTCTCTTCCTATGAACTTTTGTTTACTGACCTGGCACATGTCCCTTTCTATTAGGGGGGTTGATATAGTTATAACTCTCCCTTCTTCCCCCATGCATGTTTATTTCACATGCGTAAACATTTTCACAACATCAAGTTCACTTAACAACTTCAAACAATAGTGCAAGAAGTTACTTGGTCTTCAGTTTCTACTTCATGACCCATGTTGCACAATGCTTATTGTCACACCATGAAATTTAGCTCTTTATGCACATGTTGCTCTATTTCCTTCTATCCATATCATCATAATTCTTCTTGTCTGAAATCCTCTTCTACTGACCTTTGTGTCATGTGATGTGTCTACTCACGCACACGAGTTTTACCCAAAGACATTTATGTGGCGCGATGCAACTCTTCACAGGTTTGAGCTTCCTCCAACAACCTATGTGTCACATGTTGTACTTCCTCCTAGACCTGGGCTTCTGATTGAAGCCTATGTGTTGTGCATTTCAACTCTTCTCATGCTAATTCTTCCTCTAAAGCCTTATGTGCATCACGTACAACCTACTTCTATTCTGCAACACCAAACTTAGGATGTAATTGTGATGCCTTTATAATCTGCCCCTCCATCCTTTGCCCTGAAATGTCTCCATGCTCAACTTCCCTTTATAATCTTCATCTATGCTCCTCTCTGGAAAAAAAATCTCTTCGAGACTTCCTCCTGGTTCAATCTCTTTCCTCTTAAATCTGGGTCTAACCCCTCATCTCATGCCCTTTCTATATTTTTTTCGCTTCTCTGTTATGTTTTCTTCCTTAACACAACTCTTCTTGTGTATCTTTTAGCTCTCTCTATCCTCTGCTATTTTTTGTCCATTCTCTC
>ML787352.1:118990-147669 GCA_009831015.1 Picea engelmannii | reverse complement strand
AAAAAAAAAAAAAACACTTTAGGAGAGTCTACTTAGCCATCCTATCGATATCCATGCACATCAACCTTTTCTTCATGAAAAACATCTTGATCCACAGTAGGAATTCTTATAGAAGCCTTGTGTGAGGACCTTTAGCAAACTTTCTTTCATCCTTGCTTAAAGAATCATTGTATTCTACAATAAACTTAATAATGTATTTGTCCTTTACGTGAGCAAACCAAAAATCAATTGCTCAATCCCACTTATTATCCAATTCCTTCATTAGGATCATTTGTGATCTGATCTCAAACTTGTGTTTCTTAAGGCCTTCAAGCAGTATTGGTAGCATTCTTCCTCTTCAACCATTCATACAATACACATGGAAATTAAACAAAGAAAATTCCATGCACATCATTGTATATATACATATTCTTCCATCATTCTACATTAGTGATCATACCTTCAATCTCTCACCAAGAATACTCATCTTATTTCACAATCAACCAATCTTGTATTTCCTCATGAGATGGATACAACCTCATTCTCTGCCTTCGTCATTCAATACAAAACCTTCAGGTCCTAGCAATGAAAAATATTTTTTGGCTCGCTTGTGTGCATCCTTCTTAATGTTGGGGGGTTGATTACCTAGGGTTAATCTAGAGTTCATCAACAAAAACCCCAAGGCATCGACATATCAATCCTCAATCAAGTACTAAATATGGTATCACTCGATATGCGATGAGAATAAAAAACACCATTTATTCTTGTGTCAGTGATGGGGGGTTAAATTACAAGAGGAATCCACTAAGGCTAACATTCATACATTCCATTGCAATATATTTAAATATCAACAACAAACAAAGCCGCAAAGTGGCTGGTAAACACCAATTTAAAAGTTAATTTCAAATGTGGTAATTCCAAAGGTTAATTAGTTAAACGTGGCAATCATATGGTGGTACAATGATTTCTTACTATGTTTAGGTAAATGTTAAAAAGTAAACAGGTTAACTGATGCATTCAAAAATACAAGGAAGTTATAAAGAGTAAATCATTTTCATTGATTTGGGAGGACGACTAAGAATATGCTAGCATCTTCAATTGTTAACCATCAGATTAGAATTTTAGATTCAAAGGTGATTAATTGTGCCCATCTCCAATAGGTATACGTCTTTCCACTTAATTAACACACTCATTCATTGGACACATAATCAACACAATAAAGAAGATAAATAGATGAAACTTGTATTTTATTCATTCCAACAATCAGATACATGGACCAAGAGACTCATCATTTATCAGAACCAAACAACATTATCATAAAATAAAACTATGGATGTTGGGCTACACCTTGATATTAAAATTAAAAAAATACAGAGAGAATGCTGTAAGTAACAACACACCGAAAAAATCAATAGACAGGCGCCGGTCAATGTAGCGATAAACAGGTCTACCGAAGTATGTTTTTCCATAGGATGGATTCTCTGCAGCTTCGTAATACGGGAAAGCAAAGTGAATAGTGCCGGTATCATAGGTCGAGTCTGCAAAATTAAGTATTGCCAAAAAGTTGCAGCGGCAGTGGCAAGGTATTGCCAGCAGAGCCACCATCAGAACTAATGCATGTAGAGGAAATAATCGATTACTGTAGCTGTGATCCATTCAGAAAGATCGAATGCAATTGCAAGGCTACAAGATCTTCAAATGAAATTGCAAGACTACAAGATCTGCAAATGCAAGTCCGCAATGACGATGATCAAATATAATAGAAGACAAAATATACAAGTATGGCCGAAAATATAGTCATGGGAATTTAGGGTTGACGGACGCACATACAGATCTGAAAGAACGGCGTAGGATTTCGGTGTCAAAATAAGGGGAAAATTAAGGTAATTGATCATAAAAATTATTTTTATGATAAAGTTGTACATATTACATGAATAAATTTATATGATTAAGTGTGGTAAATTTTAGCTATCAAAATTTACAGTTTTAATTGATTTTATTGTAAATTTAAGCAACAAAATTTTGAGGAAACTAAATAGATAAAAAACATTCTCCTTGGAAATAAATAATATCCGTGTGTCATGACTCATTACACAATAACAAAAGAATAATTTTTTTGGTGGGTGATCTTCGGTGTGGGATTAGGAGCATTTACACTGATGTTATGATTTTAGTTTTAGATAGATTTTAAAATTATTTAAATAATTGAATTTTTCAAATAATAAAGAAAAAAAATTGGAATTTTAACTTACTAAAAAATTAATGATTTGAATATCACATGTTTAAATTCAGATGGGGCAGGGTATGTATACTTTCTTAGACTTTACCAATAAAATCGCTGTGTGGAGAAGGTCTCATACATTAATTTGGTGTATGGCTTGACGTTGACGTTAAAAATAAATAATAATAATAATAATTATTGTTGTTATTATAAAATGCATCTAATATTCAAACTTATAATGAAGAGTTGTCCCCGAGGTGTAGGACAGTAAATGTATGGACAAATCTTACAATGAAATTGTGTGTCGGTTATTTTAGATTGATATTGTCTAGCTAATAAGTCTAGGAAATAATTATATTTTAATTACATTATTGAAACTTATTTAATATAGTTTAGTAAGTTTTAGTTGTCAAGGTTTTATAAACAAATTTGGTGTGTGGCTTTAGTTTGATCTTAAAATTAATAATAATCTAATTTTGAGAGCCACATACCAAATTGGTGTATGAGGTCACAACAAGGGACCCCACAAAATTGGTGTATGAGACCCCTTGTTTGTGGGACAAGAAACCCCACCAAATTGATATATGAGACCCCCTTCATTCCACAAGACTATTTCACTTCTAAAGTCTAGAAAGGTGTTCATACCCTACCCCTTTAAATTTGAACCTCATAAAATAATAACATTAAACAATGTTTTGGAGTCATTTTTATACTAATATGTTTTTCATGTATCTTGCTAAAAATAACTAATATTTAACCAAAAAAAGTAGTGAAACTTATTTAATATAATAAAATATTACCATTAAATAGTAATAATATAAATTAGATAAATATTTTATCAAATATTCCATATTAGTTTTTTTTAATATTTAGTAATGAATTGAAATTCACATTATTTAAGAAAATATTTTTTTTCCTTTTTAGTTATAAAAATAATGTTTAACTAAGTGAATTTAAGTGGAAAAGGATTAAAAAATTTAAAATGCAAATATATTTTATCAATTCTTTACATCATCAAAAATATTTGAATTTGATAAGTATATTAACAAGTATCATTATATGTTATCATTGTAGTAGAAGTAAGTTGGTAATTTTAATGGGATATTTTGAAAATAATTAATTATAAAAATTGGTATTAGGATGCATATTTATTCACCAATTTCATCAACATTGCAATTAATCATTTGACATTTTCTTTCACTACTATCAAATGTCCTTAGTTGAAGATGACATAATGAATTTTAGTAATAATAAAGAGTCATATATGTGTTGTTCAAGAAATTGTCCATGATTTTCATATGGTTATCAATATAGTGATGAGGATAAAATGTTGTTTATCCATGGTGCTAGAAAGCATGCCACATGAGACCAATCTAATGCGGGAAATTTCCTAGAACTAAGGCTAAAGAAACCTTGTTACCCTTGTTGCAATTATATTCATTCAAGCACATTTCCTTTCATAGGGGAGATGGGATCAATAGTTGGAAATTGTACTTTGGTGTAGAGATGAGGGTTGATCATTATATGTACATCCATCCTAATGGCATAGGTACTTGTTACTCATGTAGGGAAACTAAAGAATCTCTCCATGCAAGTTATGCCAAGTTATGACATATTTTTAAAACACGGATTTAGAGGGATATTGTACAAATGGATAGGTTAGAGAAGTGGGAAGGTCCCTTACCACAATGGAGAAACAACAATTGTAAGTGGGATGAAGGTTTTAGGGATTTGGATTTCACAATTTCCTTGGAATGCACTAGGGACAACACCACTCACTCCACTCCATAACCATGCCACACATGTATATATTAACATGTATAAATTTTATAGATACCTAGGTTCCAAAATAACCATGTTTGTTAATCTATCGAATTTTAGTAGGTTTTCATTTATATATGCCTTTTTGGGAAGGATTCATAGTGCATCATATTCTAGTGGCATTATTATCATATCACATTATTTTCATATACATGTGCAATATAAAATGGAACCTTTGATGATCATTTGTAGAAATCAAAATATTATGCAGATAGTGAGTTTATTTGTCGTGCATGACTATATAGAGGATAAAATCACATTTAAAAATATCCAAAAGGTATATGGTCATGGTGGGGCCTCTTCATTGTCATTCCATTTCCCAAAAAATCATTTTTTGGAGGATCTCCAAAACAAGGTTTTTCCTCAATGAGGCACAATGCAATTTCTGAACAAGAGATTAATTTTCAAGAATGTTGTGTCGAGCAATTATTGGTAGCATGGTCACATGAAACTTGGAAAAATAGGCATGTGGGAGCTTACATATTTCCTTTATTCTTCTTGGTTTGGATTTTATGTCCCCATAATTATTTGTAAACATGTCCCTGAATGGCTTGAGGAAGTGAGTTGAAACTCACAATAAAAATATAACCATGGATCAGATGGATGACCTATTGATTGGATTGGATTTAGTGAACTTGGATTCAGTTGGTGGGGCCTCTCTATTTTCATTATGTTTTCCAAAAAAATGTTTTTTGGAGGATCTTTGAAACTAGTGTTTTGCTCAATGAGGCATAGTGCAATTTATGAACAAGACATCGATTTTCAAGAATGTTGTGTCAGAATATTATGGGTAGTTTGTTCGCATGGTCCTTGGCCAAATAAACATGTAAGATTTTACGGGTTTACTTTATGCTAGGCGGTTTAGATTTTATGCCCTCGGAACAAATTTCCAACATGTCCCTGAATTGCTTGAGGAGGCGAATTGCAACTCCAAATAAAACCATAACCGAGCCACATATGGAAGAACCGTTGGTAGAATTGGATCTAAGGAATTGGTTTTTAACTAGTGGGGCCCATCCACTCTCAATCCATTGCCTAGAAAAACATTTTTTGGAGGATCTACGAAACTAGGCTTTTTATGAGTGAGGCACACTGTAATTTCTGAACAAGAGGTCAATTTTCAAGAAGACTGTGTCAGGGGATTGTGGGTAGATTAGTTACATGGGCCTTTTCCAAATGGACATGTGGGAGATTAGGGAACTATGTTATGATTCTTGGTTTGGATTTTTTTCTCGAGACCAAATTGTCAACATGTCCCTTAATGGCTTGAGCAGGTGAGTTGCAACTCGTGATAAAACTCTAACTGTACCTGGAATGGAAAAATCGTCAATTGCATTAGATTTGGGGCATAGGGTTTCATCCATTCAGGTTGGTCTATTGTCATATCATTTCCTAGAAAATAATTTGTTCGAGGATAATTTGTCATATCTCTGAAACTAAGGTTTTTCTCAGTGAGGAAGAATGCAATTTCTAAACAAGACGTCGATTTTCAAGAACATTGTGTCGAGTAATTGTGGGTAGTGTGGTCACTTGGGACTTGGCCAAATAGGTGTTTGGGTTCTTACAAAACTCCATTAATCTGTTTGGTTTGGATTTTATGGCCCTAGACCAAATTTCCAACATATCCTTGAATGACTTGAGAAGACGAGTTGCAAATCACAATAACACTCTATCCAGACCTTGAATGAATGAACTGTCGGTTGTATTGGATATAGGGCACCAAGTTTGAGCTTGTGGGGCCCCTCTTTTTTTATTCTATTTCCTAGAAAATCATTTTTTAAGGATCCTCGAAACTAGGATTTTTTTGAGTGAGGCACAATACAATTTCTGAACAAGAGGTCAATTTTCAAGAAGATTGTGTTGGTTGATTGTGGGTAGTGTGGTAGCATGGGCCTTGTCTAATTAGACATTTGATATCTTATGAAACTATGTTATGTTGCTCGGTTTGTATTTTATACCCTTGGAACAAACTACCAACATGTCCTTGGATGCCTGTGGAACTGAGTTGCAACTTGTGTTAAACACAAATCGATCCTTGGATGGAAAAATCATTAGTTTTATTAGATCTCAGGCACCATTTTTTAGCTGGTGGGGTCCCTCGACTATCATTTCATTTCTTGAAAACATGTTTGTTGGAGGATATTTGGAACTAGGGTTTTGCTCAATGAGGCACAATGCAATTTCTGAACAAGTGGTCAATTTTAAAGAACATCGTGGAAATCGATTGTGGGTAGCGTGGTCATGTGGACTTTGTCCAAATAGATGTGTGGGATCTTACAGAACTTCGTTATGCTTCTTAGTTTTAATTTTATGCCCCTTTACTAAATTTCCAACATGTCCTTGAATGCCTTGCGGTGGTGAGTTTCAACTCATAATAAAAATCTAACTTGGCCTCATATGGATGAGTTTTCAATTTCATTGGATCCAGGGTAGCAAGTTTCAGCCTATGGGGCCCCTCCATTTTAATTTCATTTCCAAAACAAATCTTTGCTGGTGGATCTCTCGAACTAGGGTTTTTCTCAGTGAGACACGATGCAATTTTTGAACAACAGATCGATTTTCAAAAACTCTGTGTTGAGTGATTGTGCATAGAATGGTCATGTGGACCTTGAACAAAATTATATGTGGGAGATTACATAACTCTGTTATGTTTCTCGGTTTGGATTTTATTCCAATAGACTAAATTTCCAACATGTCCTTGAATGGATTGAGGAGGCAAGTTGCAACTCATGATAAATATCTGATTGAGCCTCAGATGGACGAACCATTGGTTGCATTGGATCTAGGAAACTGGGTTTTAGCTAATGGGTGCTCTTCACCCAGAAAATAATTTTTTTAAGGATCTCTAGAACTAGGGTTTTTCTCAATGAGACACAATGAAATTTTTGAATAAGAGGTTGATTTTCAAGAAAATTGTGTTGTGTGATTATGGTATTGTGGTTATGTCAGCTTTTGAAAAAACGATGTGTGGGAGCTTACAAAACTATATTATTCTACTCAGTTTCAATTTTATGTCCTCGAACCAAATTGCTAACATGTACTTGAATGGATTGAGGAGATGAGTTGCAACTCGCGATAAAATTCTAACCGGAACTTGGACGGATTAACCATCAATTACATTGGATATGAAGAAACAGGTTTTAGGTGGTGGGGCATATCCATTGTCATTTTGTTTTCTAGAAAATCGTTTCTCGGAGGATCCTCGAAACTAGGGTTTTGCTCAATGAGGCATAATGCAATCTTTGAACAAGATATAGATTTTCAATAACATTATTCTCGGTGATTTTTGGTAATGTGGTCACATGGGTCTTCGATAAACACATATGTGGGTGCTTATGGATTTCTTTTATGATACTCTCTTTGGATTTTATGCCCCCCAAAAAAATTGCCAATATGTACCTAAATGGCTTGAGAAGGTGAGTTTCAACTCATTATAAAACTCTAACCATGCATCAGATGGAAGAACCATCAATTGAATTGGATCTGAGGCATCGAGTTTCAACTAGTGGCCCCCCTCTGTTGTCACTTTGTTTCCTGAAAAATATTTTTTTGAAAGATCTCTGTAACTAGGGTTTTTCTTGGTGAGGCACACTACAATTTCTAAACAAGAGGTCAATTTTCAAGAACATTGTTTCGGGTGATTATTGGTAGATTCATCATGTGGTCCTTGGCCAAATAAACACATGGGAGATTAAGGAACTCTATTATACTTCTCGGTTTGGATTGTACACCCCCCTACTAACTTGCCAACATGTCCCTTAATGACTTGGTTGGGCGAGTTACAAATCGCGATAAAAATATAATCAGGCTTCAGATGGAAAAAAATTCAACTGCATTAGATTCAGGGCACCGGGTTTTAGATAGTGGGGCCCGTCCATTTTCATTCCATTTCCTAAAAATGTGTTTGTTCGAGCATCTTGAGAATTAGGGTTTTGCTCACTTGGGCACTTTGTTATTTATGAACAAGAGGTTAATTTCCAAGAAAATTATGTTGGTTGATTGTGGGTAGCGTGATCACTTGGGCCTTATACAAATGGATGTGAGAGAGCTTATGAATTTTTTTTATGCTGCTCAGTTTGGATTTTTTGCCCCCAGACCAAATTGCCAACATGTCCCTGAATTCCTTGAGGAGGCGAGTTGTAACTCGCGATAAAACTCTAAATTGGTCTCTGATAGATGAACCATCAGTTGCAATTGATTCATGTCAACGGGTTTCATCTATTGGGGCCCCTTCAACTACATTTTTTTTCCAAGCAAAAATTTTGTTGAAGGATCTCCGGAACAAGGGTTTTGCTCAATTAGGCACAATGCAATTTAAGAACAAGAGGTAGATTTTCAAGAAATATGTGTCAAATTATTGTGATTATCATGGTCCCTTTCTTCTTAGCTAAAAAAACTTGTGGGAGATTACATAACTCAATTATTCTTCTCGGTTTGGATTTTATGCCCCTCGACTAAATTGCCAACATGTCCCCGAATGGATTGAGGAGGCGAGTTGTAACTCATGATAAAAATATAACCTAGCCTTAGATAAATGAACCATTTGTTGAATTATATTTAAGGCATCATATTTCATCTAGTTGGGTCCCTCCATTGTCATTGAGGTTTTTGGAAAAGCGTTTGTTGGAGGATCTATGGAACTAGAATTTTGCTTAGTGAGGCATAGTGCAATTTCTAAACAAGAGGTCAGTTTTTCGAAAAATTATATTGGTTGATTGTGGGTTGGATGGTCACATAGGAATTGACCAAAAAAACATGAGGGAGCTTACGAAACTCCGTTATGATGCTCGGTTTGGATTTTATTCCCCCGGAAAAAATTGACAACATGTCCTTGAATGGCTTGAGGAGGGGAGTTGTAACTTGCAATAAAAATATAATTGGGATTAAGATGGATGAACCGTTGTTTGAATTATATACAAGGACCGGGTTTCATCTAGTGGGGCTCCTCCGTTTTCTTTCCATTTCCAAGAAAATCATTTTTAGAGGATATTCAGAGCTAGTGTTTTGCTAAATGAGCCACAATGCAATTTATGAACAAGATTTCAATTTTCAAGAACATTGTGTAGGAAGATTTGAGGAGTGGACCCTGTAGAGGAGAGATCAAAGGAAAAGACTTTGAAATCTTTGAGAGTTCCTTTATTGAAGGTAAATGGATCTGCAGAGAAGAAGAAACCACAATAGTCGTTGGATTGGCTTTGGAAACAGATTTGGGCCATTCGATCAAACCCAGACAAGAGGAGAAGCACAATTAAGAGGATATCAGAGTTGAGTCACGGGATCCCATAACAGGGAAATGTGATCTGTAAATCTCAAAATTCAGATATTCGACACTTCAAGAAAGATTGGTCCTTATGTTTCCAAGAGGAGAAAACCTCGAAGCTTGAAGTCCCGAAACAGATCTAATTCATACATAATAGAGTGAAGCAGGGTCGTTGATTTTTAAGCCCTTCGACACTTCAACTACCTAGGAGAATTTGAAGGTAGTCATTGCAGATTGGCCGAAACCATGAAGCTTTGAAGAGTCAGAGTTAATATTCGTCACCGATCAAATAGGGGAGTCTCAGCCATAGATCTCCGTCCTTCGCCAATTCGGCGTTCGAGTGTTCCAGATTTTGGTGCAGGTAATTTGGAGCAAGGAACCTCTAAGCTCCAAAGCCCAGAGTTAATAACAGTTGTTAATTGTAGGAGGAGTGTGAGTCACATATAATATTTCAATGTTCGGTTGTCCAGGAGGCATTGTGTGTTGGAGTTGTGTAAACCTTTGAAGCCCAAAGTCTAGTATTAGATTTTAGTCGTAGATCGTGGAGGGATGATAATCCCCATCCATCGTCAAATTCAGGAGATTCAAATCTAACCATTGATGATGGAGATGTGTAAGGATAGGGAGAGGACCTACACCGACTGGTTACGTCACCTTTATGATTGAGTTCTTCTGGTAACCACTGCGGGATATTGGAGTGTTGTGTTTGATGAATCCTTCAGAGCATCAAAGCCTCGTAGCCCCTAATAGAACCTTTTAGGGAAGAACTCGATTCTAGGCCAAGGTCATATGCCATTCTGTTTGGGGAAAAGGAGCTAGAGCCCATGGTATAAACAAGGGAATGAAATGAGTTAGCATAAGCACCCACGGGTTTTTTGTGGACCTGCATAAGGAAATGAAAGGTCTTGTGTGCATTAGAGCGGATCCAGTTAGGATCCTAGAGTTGATTAAACTCTTGTGAATGATCCTATACTAGGAGGTTGCATGATCCCATACAGGGTTTGCATCAGGAGGAGACTAAGGCAGTGAGGGTAAATCTAATTGTTAACACAAGGAACCAAACTTCCCCGCCACATCGTTCTAGAAAATTTTATATCGGGATATTTATCCTTTAAAAACTTATGTATGATCTTGAAGGCTAGTAATTGTGTTGTGAATCTTAGGGATTACAACCTCGTGCTTCCCCATGCATGTACCAAAGTAGGTGTATACTTCCTCCTGTGAATCATATGTTTCTTTTGTGGAAAATTTTGGATCCTCACCATAGGTGGGAAGATTCGAAACTATGTGTATCATATCATGGTCAATGGGGTAAGGATTATCCCACCATATATAAACTCCATACAGTTTGGTAAGGAGGAATAAAACACATGCTTGAACTGTTGGGGCTAAACCAAAATGGGGAGAGTTGAGAAAGATAAGGATTCCATAATTTCATAGGGGCCTCACCTAATTCTGAATGACCACCTTCTTTATACCATGTGCTTTCTAGAAAATGCATGCATACTTATCGAATTTTATTTCTGGGAACTAATTTGGGTCATGAACATTATAATCTCCACATTTGAGCAGTGGGACTTTCCCAATTTTGGCGCTTGAAAATCTACTTTTGATGGCATCAGTGAATTGGATATTCTTTTATTTCTTTGGCATTCTTTCTTGCATGGGGTTTACTCAAGCAATCCATCCTAGTTCTTAATGACCATGGTTTATTAACTGTGTTCTACAATCATGAAACACTTATGGGGGCTCAACAACATGGGACAACTCATCTAGGGAGGGACCAAGGAGAGTATGATCTTATGGTCACTTTCCAATCAGTGGTTCTAGAATGGCATTAGTGGTTCTAGAATTGGATATTCTTTTATTTATTTGGCATTCTTTCTTGCATGGGGTTTACTCAAGGAATCCATCCTAGTTCTGGATGACCATGGTTTCTTAACTGTGTTCTGCAATCATGAAACACATATGAGGGCTCAACAACATGGGACAACTCACCTATGGAAGGACCAAGGAGAGTATGATATTCTTGTCACTTTCCAATCCGAGATGATAGAATACTATGGGAGACGAGTAGTGGGGGATAAAAGGAAGAATCAATGAGACAAACTAATACATTTATTTAGGACTATCATAATATTAATGTTGCATGATGCCCAACTAACTTTCGAGTTACTTCCCAATCCTCACTATCAATTGATCGATAACCCCCTTGAATTCTCTGGATCGAAATTGTCTTAGTGTACAAAGATCAATCTCTACAACCTTAATGCCATCAATGGTTCTAGAATTGGATATTCTTTTATTTATTTGGCATTCTTTCTTGCATGGGGTTTACTCAATGAATCCATCCTAGTTCTGGATGACCATGGTTTCTTAACTATGTTATGCAATCATGAAACACATATGACTGCTCAACAACATGGGACAACTCACCTATGGCAGGACCAAGGAGAGTATGATATTCTAGTCACTTTCCAATCCGAGATGAAAGAATACTATGGGAGACGAGTAGTGGGGGATAAAAGGAAGAATCAATGAGACAAACTAATACATTTATTTAGGACTATCGTAATATTAATGTTGCATGATGCCCAACTAACTTTCGAGTTACTTCCCAATCCTCACTATCAATTGACCGATAACCCCCTTGAATTCTCTGGATCGAAATTGTCTTAGTGTACAAAGATCAATCTCTCCAACCTTAATGCCATCATTTCTGCCAGCTAGTGTAATTAACTCTTTTCTCATTCTAAATCAGGAAAATCCCTCCCATTACAACTGCATTAATGACTCAATATTTCTAGCATTAGAGTAAATCTATGTGGTGTAACTATTTGTCACATCCACTATTATTGCAACCAAACGTTTTTGTCATTTACTATTTCAATACGATGTCAATGGATCTATACATAAGCAGGTATTGTTCTTTCGGGAGTTCCACACATGACTCCTACACACCCCTGCATTAGTCTTTCATGTCTTAATCTATTGTGGAGACCCTTGGTGGGTGGTGATGCTTTTTCATAAGGATGAAGTTTCTCAATATGGGGGCATCCACTAACCTACAAATGTTTCCTTAATCGTATGTATCACATATTTTTTCTCAATAGTGGTTGGAGGGAGTGAACACGATTTTTTTTTTGTTAACAAAGAACGTTGAGTTTTTAGATCTATATTTCATGCATCCCATTGTTGCTTGGCCTCCCAACATCTCTCACAGGAACACATGTGTTGGCAGATGTATAACCCTTTCCTGAACCTTTCTCATATGGAATATTGCATAGCTGCCCATTCACGAAGCTATGTATGATACCCTTCCCATCACTGCACGAGTATACCTATTAAAATGCTATCAAGGGTGTGTACCCGAGGAAGAGGGGAATATGTTGCATCGGAAAAATGAAAGTATTGATTCAATCCATCCCATTGAGTAAATAGATCCAAAATTCATCTTCATGCATAGTAGTGGTAATGCACACACACCGCCTATTAGACACTTCGTAAAATTTATGTTACCACCTCTTCATGGAATCCTTTGAATCAGTATCATATGACTTCAAACGTCTCCAAATGATCTCCCCATCTATCGAGGGATTGATGTAGTCCTCCCTACGTCCCCTGATCTGGTATATATTTTCAATGACAGAGATATATGCATCCACATTCACTGGCTCATTGTACTTGTCACCTTTATTTCGATCTAATGGCAGAATCACGCGTAGGGTGTCTGTCTCTAATGACATCTGTCTCTTCTTCATATTCAACTCAATATTGTTTTCAAAGGCCCAATCAATGCCATGTATGGCAGGGTAGGCAACAAATTCATCTATTATATCTATCACTTCAAAGGCTTCCTTTGTCCTCACCCTTTCTCTGTTCACTTCAACCTACTCCATTCGGACTATAAGAAAAAAATTATATTGACTCGGGAGCTGAAGCTAAATGGTCAAACACACCAAGTTTGGTTTACCAAACAAATCCTAGGATTTCTTAGGCAAGATGTTCACATCAGATTGTAGATCCAACATGAAAACATCCATCTCATAGCTTCCAATTTTAGGTATCATCTTGAACTCTCTTACTATGCACTTTTGTTTATTGACTTGGTACGTGTCCCTCACTAGTAGGCAGTTGATATAGTTATAACTCTCCCTTCTTCCCCCATGCAGGTTTCTAGTATATGCATAAACATTTTCACAACATCAAGTTCACTTAACAACTTCAAACAATAACGCAAGAAGTTACTTACTTGGTATTTAGTTTCTACTTCATGACCCATGTTTCACAATGCTTCTTCTTGCATGATGCACTTCATCTCTTTATGCACATGCTTCTCTATTTGCTTATATTCATATCATCATAATTCTTCTTGTCTGAAATCCTCTTCTAGTGACCTTTGTTTCATTTTAAGTATCTCCTCTCACACACGAGTTTTCTGCAAAGACAAGTATGTGGTGCGATGCCACTCTTCACAAGTTCGAGCTTCCTCTAGAAACCTATGTGTCACATGTTGTACTTCCTACTAGACCTGGGCTTTTGATAGAAACATTTTTGTTGTGTGTTACAACTCTTCTCGTGTCAATTCTTCCTCTAAATCCTTATGTGTGTCGCGTACAACCTACTTCTGTTGGGAAACACTAAGCTTAGGAGGGAATTGTTATTCCTTTCTAATATGCCCCTCCATCCTTTGACCTGAAATATCTCCATGATCAACTTCTATTTCTAATATTCATATATGCTCCTCTCTGGAACAACATTCTCTTCCATACTTCCTCCTGGTGCGATATATTTCCTCTTCATTTTGGGTCTGACCCCTCATCTCATGCCGCTTTCTATATTTTTTCTGCTTCTTTGTTATGATTTCTTCCTTAACTTAGCTCTTCTTGTGTATCTTTTAGCTCTCTCTATCCTCTTCTCTTTTGTGTCCATTCTGTCTCTAACGTCATCTGAACATCTTCTAGATCCTCCTCATTGGATCCATATCCTCTCTCTCTCTCTCTTCTTCACCTTTTTTTCACCCCATCCCCCCCCCAAAAAAGAAACTCTAGGAGAGTCTACTCAACCATCCTATCGATATCCATGCACATCAACCTTTTCTTCATGAAAAACATCTTGATCAAGAGTAGGAATTATTATATAATCCTTCTCCGAGGACCTTTAGCAAACTTTCTTTCATCCTTTCTTAAGCAATCTTTGTATTCTACAATAAACTTATTAATGTAGTCATCATTTACCTGAGCAAACCAAAAATCAATTGCCCGATCCCACTTATTATCCAATTCCTTCATCCTATCAATTGTGATATGATCTCAAACTTAGGTTTCTTAAGGCCTTAAAGCAGTATTAGTAGCATTCTTCCTCTTCAACAATTCATACAATAAACATGGAAATTCAAGAAAGAAAATTTCATGCATATCATTGTATATATACCTATTATTCCATCGTTCCACATTAGTGATCATACCTTCAATCTCTCACCAAGAATACTCATCTTATTTCACAATCAACCAATCTTGTATTTCCTCCTGAGATGGATACTACCTCATTCTCTGCCTTTTCCATTCAATACAAAACCTTCAGGTCCTAGCAACAAAAATATTTGTTGGCCTGCTTGTGTGCATCATTCCTAATGTTGGGGGGTTGATTACATAGGGTTAATTTAGATTTCACCAACAAAAACCCCAAGACATCGACATATCAATCCTCAATCAAGTACTAAAGAAGGTATCACTCGATATGCGATGAGAATCACAAACACCATTTGTTCTTGTGTCACTGATGAGGGGTTAAATTACACAAGGAATCCACTCATGCTAACATTCATACATTCCATTGCAATATCCTTAAATATCAACAACATATAACATTAACACACACATTCATTGCATACATAATGAACACAATAAAGGACAAGAATAGATGAAACTTGTATTTTATTCATTCCAAAAATCACATATATGGACCAAGAGACTCATCATTTATCAGAAACAGTACCCTGCACTCTCATACATTCTCACAATAACTCATTACAAAACTTGTTCCATCTACGAAACAAAACCAGAATTACAACGAGACTCTTACAAAACATAGTCAACCTCATCTCTCAACCAAGAGAAATTAGAGTGAATCTCCTGAATGAACAACAATCAACCACGACAATAGCAATAGCCTTAGCAACAACACCATCAACCTCTTCTCTCCTTTCGCACTCTATCACTTTCAACTCTGCTCCACTCACTCTGCTGACTTTCAGTCCTGCACGCTTCTACCACCTGCATGCAATCCACATAGCTTCTTTGGAGTCATGGTAGTCTTATCTAACTTGTCAGCTCATCCATTAACTACTCTATGATCTCTCATACTACCCAAGTTAATCATTTGGGAAGATTTCCCGAAGATCCTCTTCTTTATTCCAACGTCCATATGGTATCTTCTTGGTTTTTGGCATGCATAGTAGAACTCAGACTGGCGTGCATAGTAGGAATCAAGTTTGCGCACACAACTTATGTCATTTATTGTGTAGTTTTTGGTGTGCACACAAAACTATGGTGCACGTACAACTATGTTTGTGCACACACACAATCGTTATCCGAAAAGTTTTCATCTTATCCAAGCATCATCTAAGTTGTTAACTCAAGGTGAAATCATAAATAAATAGAGATAGGCATGGGCATTTTGATTAATCAATGTGATTTGTCAATTTTATTATCCATTTAGATTTCTTTGACTCATCAATGGGGGTATTAAAATATGCAATTAAGAGAACTTCAAAAACAGAAATTCGTTGTTGACATAGAATGTTCTCGAAAAAATAGATAGTTAAAAATGGCTTTGAAAATAGACTTTCAATGTCAAAGCTATGTTGTCTTTAACGAAGACAACAAGTAACAAAAATATCACATGGCAAGTAGAGGTCAGTGATGCACAAATGGTGTTACCATGTGAACAATAAATTCTCCTCATTCTCTAAATTTGCCTATAAACTTAAACTTTTCTTCCAATTAATCTTTAATAAGATGCTCAACAAGTATAAAAAAACTAGTCACACCCAATTAGATATGTGATGTATTATAGGTAGGTGATGAAAAAAAACATAAATAAAAAATTAGATATGTGATGTATTATAGGTAGGTGATGAAAAAAAACATAAATAAAAAGGATTGAAGGGATATTTCATGTTTAATTTTAAAAATAAATAATAAATGAAATGAAATATAAAAGAAATTGATTTTTGTCAAAGTTAGTCAAAGGTTTCTTTTTGTAAGGTGGCCTAGGTTATGGCAATCCCTACTTAGACCATTGGCTTAGATGGTTGTTTTTTAGACCACATGTTAATCCCTAGATAAGAACATAAAAATTGATCTTTAATTTTTATTGTTATAAAATTTAAATGAAAATTTAATTATTTGTCAATTATTAATTATTATTATGAAATTAAGTATAATTCATTTATTGTATAATCATTAAATTTTAGAATTATTATTATGAAATTAAGTATAATTTATTTATTCTATAATTATTAAATTAAATTTATTTAATATAGAAAAAAAATTATTGTGATTTTTTTATTGCATTACTACTCAATCAGTTTAAGTAAAACTATTCTTTAAATTTAATATAAATTTTTTAATGTTAAATTAAAATTTTGTTTATTTATTTATTGATATTTATTTATTTATTTATTGATATTTTTTTCTTTTAAAAAATTTGTAATTTTATTCAAAATGCAGATTCACACTGTAAGCACAAAAAGGATGTACCTCAGCTCCTATCCAACCTTCAAAAAGTAACAAAATACTCAGCAATAACTGCACCAAACACCAGATCCCAAGTCCACAGGAGAGAGGCACCCATAAGTAGGAGCCCCATCAAGTTCTAAAGACATAGTACCTCCCATCACGACAATAACGAGAGTAGCATCTCTTCCAGACCAGAGAGCAAAAGCCACATCCAGGCCAAGGGCAGCACGATACGAACGGAGCACCGGATGCTGTCCCTAACCGACAGGCAAGGCCGCGAAACGAGTAGAGACTTGCCGCCAAGGAAAGAGGCGGGGGGCAAAACAGAGCAGCCCACGGGGTCGAAGCCACCAGCAGAACGGAGCCCCTCCAGGCCAAGGGCCGCGTACGAGTCCAGAACCCTAGCCGCTCCAATCGGCTCCTTATATTTTTATCCTCTAGGGAAACCCTAGCGGCTCCAATCTGCTCATTATATTTTTTAATTTTTATTGATTTAATAAATAAATGTATTATTTTCATCATTAATAGAAAAAATTTAAATGTTTCTAAAAACATATAAAAAACAATCATAAAAATTAACACAATCCACTGTTACAGGATCAGTCAAATTTCCTTTGTAAATTCAATGAACCTGCCTCGCTTTGCAGAGAACAGTTTTTTCCACGAATTGTCGGCTCTGTGGGGCAAACAGTTTATACGCATACTCGCATATATGGGCGTTAAAGCAGTACAATCTACTGCCACCCTGCCCATAAAAAATGAGGAAGAAGAAAACTTTGGGATATTGCAAGGCTACCGAATTCACGTTATCTTTTATTTCTGAATTCGTCTCTGCAGTCTTTTTTTTTCGACTCTATAGAATTCAACGCTTATCAAGATTCAAAATGGGATGAGATCCCACTGGATTGCAATGGAAAATGCAGGCTCGAAGTATTTGCCTCCCAGAATCGCTTTAGTAATCAGTTTGTTGCCTTGATCGGTCCAGTGAACTCCATCCCAAATGATATACGAGGCCGGATCGGCGCAGGCTTCGGCCTTCACAAGATTCCCATTGATAGTCCAAATATTGGCATCGTAGTTTGATTGAACTCTGCATGCACTGACATTGGCGTTAGATCACTTAGAAATGGAAAAAAATAAAATAAAATGATGTATATACACATCCAAATGGTATATTGATCAAATTTGCAGTGCGCACCATAGGTGGAAGGGTTAGCCATTAAATCATGGACCATGTCGTAATTATTGACATAGATGATGTTTGCACCCTTAAGCTGCCTGTAATTTCTAACATGTAAATTCTCCGATGTAAGAGCATCCCTCCACCTCCGCAAATGCACCAGCACGCAAACACGCAATGGAGAAAGGGAGAGGCATTAACGCTTCCATTTTTAAATTGGAAATAATCCTATACGGATTTTTGTGTTGTAAGGCTGTAAATGTCGGGCCATGGATTTGTACATGTAGTGGTTGAATTACCTTAAAGGGTTGCTTCTAGCAGACCTAGATCGTAGTCAGGTCTCCGTAAAACATTTATGAAACTTCAATATAATAGATGAGGTTAGGTGAGAGAGGAGGAGCTCACAGAACCCCTCTTTTGTAAGGAGATCTTGTATAAGATTTCCAAAGGGAGAAGATAGAGAGTCTTAGCAGACGCAGGAGGTAGAATAGTTCTGAGAGAGAGAGCTAGAAAAAACTGGGACTTTGTTACAGTCCAATTTATGTAAACATCTATATAGTCATACATAGATAACATAAAAGCAGTTGCATTTTCATGGTTTGAATGCGTAACTGGTGAAATATTGCATGGGTTTCAATTGTTTCTCACCTTTGAGTTTCCGAGTGAAAGGAGTGCACATAGTCCGCAAAGAGTGCGTTGACAGAGGTTTAACCTCAAAGGAAAGCTCATGAGGGATATTGTTGAACCTTCATTAGTAGAAGTGCAAGGAGTGCACGTGAAGAACTCTTTATCGAGTTTAGAGAGAACCGGAGTTACTGAGAACTTTGTAGAGCTCTGTCGGGTGGGCATTGAGCCTATGCAACTGTGCACAGAAGAACTTTGTGTTGAGTTCAGTGAGAAACAAAGTTACTGAATACCCTGTGAGGAAAATATTTGCAAGGAGTGCATTGAGCAGAAGAACACCAGGACAGTGAGAAGTGTTTCTTGTTCAAGAAATCCTTCAGATTCTGAGTTCGACGAAATCCCAGAAACACAAGGTGTGCATGGGAAGTTGAAATTTTCGAAAAGATCAAGCTCAGAAGAGATAACGCAGAGATTTCAAAAGAGTCGAGCTTGATCTCTTCTCAGAAGAGATAACGTAGACATATCGAAAGAGTCAGGCTTGATCTCTTCTCAGAAGAGATAACGTAGGGATTTCGAAAGAGTCGCGCTTATTCTAAGTCCAAAAACTCAAAGGAAGGATAACAATACAAGAGAGAAGCAAGACCAAGAGTCGGGTTCGCAGGAGAATGTTCAAAGGCGGAGAACTTTGAACACTTGAAAAATATTCCAAGTCAGGAGAAGGTGGAAGATCGAAGGGCTGGAACGGATCTGGATCGTTGGATCCAGAGAGGATACATGTGAACGGGTCGGGAGATCCCGAAGGAGGCAGAGGTGTAACGTTGAGACACCCGAAGCCCGAAGAGTCGAAGAGCCGAGAGTCATCGATCTGTGAGGGGACACTTGTCAGTAGATCGCAAGATCCAGGGAAAGTAACACAGGAGTTTCATTTTGAGAACTAAAATTTCCAAAGCCCGAAGTGTTGAAGACCTACAGAGATTTTGGATCATCAGATCCAAAAGGAGCATGTGGCGGACAATCTTTGACTCCAGAAGAAAGTATTCTAGGATAAAGGCGAAGGAGAAGTTTGATATTTGAGATTGTCAAAGCCCGAATATCCAGAGTGAACGATAGTCATCGATCTGATGTTGGACAGGTGCCACCAGATCATGGACTCTAGAGGGATTCACTCTAGAGACTTGTGGTTGTTGATTCTTGAAATCGTTGAAGGTCGAAAAGCGGAAATGACGAGAGTCATCAATGTGAAGAAGGAGACGCGGTGCCAGATCTAGAAATCCGGAAGAAAGCGAAGGAGAAAAGGTCCAAGGACCTAGAGGAAATCTTGGCCATTGATCAAGTAAGGAGTCATAGGATCGTTGGTTTGGTTGAGGAGGTTAAAGTCCCATAGCGACAGTATGATCGTTGATCTGGGAGGTACGTGTCAGTAGATCTTCCACTCCGAGATATTCTGAGTTAGTAGAGACGAGAGTTCGATATTTGATATCTCAGATGTCCGGATAGCCGGAATATTCCTAAGCCGTCAGATCACCCGAGGTGAATATGAGTTGTCGGACCAGGAGAGGAGACGTGGCAGAAATCTGTGAACTTCGAGTAAAGTTACAGAGCGATTCATAGCCATCGTATTTAGGGGGAGACGTGGAATGGATCCATACACTTTAGGGAAAGACCCAAAGTAATCCTAGGTCGTCCGATCTAAGAAGACACGTGGCAGGATTCCGTGTATTTGAAGAGGAGAAGAAGGATTTGAGAGTTGAGATCTCAGAAGTCCTCAGGGCCGAAGGAGATCTTGACCGTTGATCGAGAAGAGGGTTGTTGGACCGTTGATCAAGGTTGAAAGGTCAAACATTCAAGGGATGAATAGGGTCATTGATTTATGAGATAGGTGTATGTAGATCATTAACTCTGGGAGATTGACATACGGGAGGAGTTAGGTTTGATATTTGAAACACCTGAAGTTTGGAGTTGCGAAAGAGATCACAGTTGTTGATCTAGGAGAAACATATATGATCCGTAGATGGAAATGGCACAGATATGAAGCATCGATTCATACGTTATCATAAATATCGTGAGATCGATGATAGATAATAATTGTGGGTCCAAAACATGCACAGAGGATAGAAACCCGAGAGAGGGCCGCAATTGGAACCACGGTTTTAACAAACGGAGACATGGCGGCACGAGGAGGATTGCGGGGCAAAAAGAGGGTTGGTTTCAAACCACTCTTGCCCATGCCCGCAATTGCGTATTAGCACAAGGACACGACCCAGGGTGATATGAAGGAGGGGTTAATGCCAAAGGGGCATAGAAATTAGTAGTGTAGTGTTTTGGGCGCGCATAGAAATTAGCCCGTAGGTCTGTCGGGACTCCCATACAGGAGGAAAAGGGACCTGTGTAATATCTATTTGGGTTCGATCAGGAGCCTGAGGATTCGATCCGACTTAAACATTGGAACGATCGAGAGACTAGGAGGTCGCACAACTCTACAAGGGAGTAGGGGGGCTGCATAAATTAGTATCAGAGCACAGATTTTAAATTTCTGCAGCAGAGAGTAGATAAAGAAAATAGTATGATACACACCATCATGTATCAGAGAACATAATTGATTTCTTTAGGAAAAAGGGGATAATCTAATGATATAGAGTGGTATCATAAGACCAAGATTTGCATATGGATAGCAGACAAGAAAGAGGTGAAAAGGAGGGCAGAGTATTGATGCTCTGTGAGAAGGTTGTTGCATGGACGCAGCAACAAAATTTTAAATAGCCAGATGAGATGTGAGTCTTTGAGAAGATGGGGATGTTCGCGGATGTAGAGTAATCCATAGAAAGTAGAAGATGGAAATGGATACTGAAGTCCATGAGCGTGGTCGAAGAGGAGATCACAAGAAAAAGAATAATCCAGATATGGATCTCGAGCTCAATCAGGTAAGAGAAAGGATGGAGCAGCTGGCTATAAAAATGCAGCATGATTGAAGAGTGCATTAGGTGTATGAGTGGCCCATGAAGAAGAAGGTGAAGTGGCCATTCAAGGGATTTTTGGTAAGACGACAACAAAAATGGTCAAAGAGGTGGCTGAGGTATGTCGAAAGCCTCAGAGATAGAGAGGAAGTGGTTCACATCTGTGAACTAGAGACTGGAAGAAATCTTAGTGACAAGGAGGAGAAGAGATCAGATGAAGATCTCATAAAATTCCAAGTGGAAAGAAATGGACTTTCAAGTTGCCAAGTGGGAAATGGAAAAATACCAGGTGGAGGTCTCGTACACTTCCAGAGGACTAGTGATAAAATGTCAAATTACCAGATGTGGAATGAGACGGGATCGTTTGATCTCATAGACTATCAAGTGGGCAACAAAAAATTCCCAAGTTGCTAGGTGGGCAAGGAGAAGGAGATGACACTGTCTAAAAGTATCGGGAGATCAGAAGTGATTTCATGTCAGCGATGAGTGCTGATAGATGGAGATTCATGTGGACTTACAGACCATGTGAATGAAGATGATGACAAGTTAAAAACTTTCACCATCTAGGAAGAGGATGAGAGAATCATTTTGACTATTGGAGGGGTCAAGATATTCTGACCAATCATCCAGGTAGAGGCCAGTGCACATGATTAAAGTGCAGAAGAAGAATACGGATAGAGAACAATGACTGTCATAGAAGAAGAAGAGAAGGAAAATACACTGACATTTTTCCCAGCATAAGGAGAAGAGCATTGAGCCCAATTGCTCAAAATTTTCAGCCAAGAAGTTGAACAAGAAATGACTGCAGCATTGGAGCTTGCAGCAGAAGAGGAATCATATAGCATGGAATTTGCTGATCTATATGAAGAATTGGAAGCCCTAGAGATGAGGGTAATGGTGAAAGTCGTGCACATCCAACAGGTCAAGTTGGAGACATATCAAGGAGCATACCAGCCAGAGGAACGGTTGGAGAGAGTTGGAGAGATACCAACATGAGAAGAACTGACAGAAGCTAATCTGTCAGAAGAGGAATCCGATCAATAGCTTGGTGATGAGACTGCAGGAATGGAATCTACAGCAGGGTGGAAAATTAATGCCAGAAGGGGAAGTAAAGACAACATGGGATATCGAGTAGGTCCTCCCACTAATGAGAAGAAAGTGAAGTAGAGAGGATTGTACAAGAAGAGCCAGACACTGGAGCAGCTGGATAGGGTGATAGAAGAGATCAGGAAGCTGATGTTGAGGTCGGTAGAACAAATCAACAAACAGGAGTTGAACAGAAGAAAGCCTTCCATAGTAGTAGGGAAGAAACATAAGAGGAAAAAGAAGCAGTAGTAGCAACATCATAGCTGGAGAGCAGCAAGAGGAAAACTCTTGAAAATAATTTGGGATCTAGGAGGATTTCAACACTGGGGAAGAGAAGCTCATGACACAGAGCTCATGTTTTTCCTAGTAGGGGAGTATCATGCATGAGCATCGCTCCACCTCGGTAAATGTCCCAGGAAGAAAACACATAATGGAGAAAAGGAGAGACATTAATGCTCCCATTTTTAAATTTGAAATAATCCTATACAGATTTTTGTGTTGTAAGTCTGTAAATATTGGGCCATGCCTTTGTACAGGTAGTGGTTGAATTACCTTAAAGGGTTGCTTGTAGTAGACCTAGATCGTAGTCAGGTCTCGGTAAAACATTTATGAAACTTCAATTTAATAGATGAGGTTAGGTGAGAGAGGACGATCTCACAGAGGCCCTCTTTTGTAAGGAGATATTGTATCAGATTTCAAAAGGGAGAGGATAGAGAGTCTTAGTAGACGCAGGAGGTAGAATAGTTATGAGAGAGAGAGCTAGACAAATTTGGGACTTTTTTATTGTCCAGTTTATGTAAACATCTATATAGGCACACAGAGATAATAGAAGAGAATTTTTTCCTACATATCATGTGTTTTATGTGTTCATTTTATGTTTTTATGCATTTTCATGGTTTGAATGTGTAACTAGTGAAATATCGCATGAGTTTCAATTGTTTCTCACCTTTGAGTTTCCGAGTGAAAGGAGTGCACACAGTCTGCAAAGAGTGCGTTGTTAGAGGTTTAACCTCAAAGGAAATCTCATGAGGGATACCGTTGAACCTTCATCAGTAGAAGTGCAAGAAATGCATGTGTAGAACTCTTTATGGAGTTTAGAGAGAACCAGAGTTACTGAGAACTCTGTAGATATCTACCAGGTGGGAATTGAGGCAGTGCAAGTGTGCATAGAAGAACTCTGTGTTGAGATCAGTAACAAATAGAGTTACTAAATACCCTGTGAGGAAAATCTCTATAAGGAGTGCATTGAGCAGAAGAATGCCAAGAGGGTGAGAAGTATTTCTTGTTCAAGAAATCCTTGAGATTTCGAGTTTGAGGAAATCCCAGAAATGCAAGGTGTGTGTGGGAGGTCAAAATCTTCGATGAGATCAAGCTCAGAAGGGATAACGTAGATATTGCGAAAGAGTCAGGCTTATTCTAATTCCAAAAACTCAAAGGAGGGATAACACTACAAGAGCGAAGCGAGACCAAGAGTTGAGTTCGCATGAGAAAGTTCAAAGGCCAAGAACTTTGAACACTTGAAATATCTTCCAAGTCGGGAGAAGGTGGAAGCTTGAAGGGTCGGAATGGATCTTGACCATTGGATCCAGAGGGGATACGTGCCAATGGGCCGGGAGATCCAGAAGGAGGTGGAGGTCTTTGATCCAGAAGAGCCGAAGAGCCAAGAGTCTTTGATTTGCGAGGGGACACTTGTCACCAGATCGCGAGCTCCGGGGAAAGTTACACAAGAGTTTCATTTTGAGAATTGAAATAGTTGAAGCTCGAACTGCCGAAGAGTTGAAGAGATTCTGGACCGTCAGATCCAGAAGGGGCACGTGGCAGAGGATCATAGACTCCAGGAGAAAGTATTTCAGGAGAAAAGCGAAGGATAAGTTTGAGATTTGATATTGTCGAAGCCTGAACAATCGAAGTGAACGATAGACGCCGATCTGAGGTTATACAGGTGCCACTAGATCATGGACTTCGAAGGGATTCACTCTAGAGACTTGTGGCTATTGAATCTTAAAATCGTCGAAGGATGGAAAGTAGAAATGATGAGAGTCATCGATGCGAAGAAGGACATGCGGCATCAGATCTAGAACTCCAGAAGAAAGCAGAGGAGAAAAGGTTCGACGACCTGGAGGAAATCTTGGTTGTTGATAAAGGAAGGAGTTGTAGCGTTCATCTAGTTGAGGAGGTCAAAGTCCCATAGCGGGAGCAAGACCGTTGATCTGGGAGATACGTGTCAACAGATATCCCACTCTCGGAGATACCCAATCAACAGAGATGAGAGTTCGAGATCTGAGATCTTAGAAGTTCGGATAGTTGGAATAGCCCTAAGTCGTCAGATCACCCAATGTGAGTCTCAGCCATCGGACCAGGAGAGGAGACATGGCGGAAATCTGTGAACTTTGGGTAAAGTTCTGGAGCGATTCATAGTCATTGGATTTAGGGGCAGACATGGAACGGATCCATGCACTTCGGGGAAAGACCTGAAGTGATCCTAGGTCGTCTGATCTAAGAGGACATGTGGAAGGATTCCACATATTTGAAGAGGAGAAGAAGGATTTGAGAGTGGAGATCTCAGAAGTTCGAAGGCCTGAAGGAGATCTCGATCATTGATCGAGGACAGGGTCGTTGGACCGTTGATCAGGGTTGAAAGGTCAAACATTCGAGGGAGGAACAGGGTTGTTGATTTACGGGATAGGTGTCCATAGATCGTTAACTCCGGGAGATTGACATATGGGAGGACATGGGTTTGAGATTTCAAACACCCGAAGTCCGGAGTTGTGAAAGAGATCACATCCGTTGATCTAGGAGGAACAGATCTAATCTGTAGATGGAAAGGGCGTAAATCTGAAGCGTCGATTTAGACGTTATTGTGAAGATCATGAGATCGACGATCGAGAAGAATTGTGGGGCCAAAACTAGCACGGAGGATAAAAACCCGAGAGCGGGCCGCAATTGGAACCACGGTTTTAACAAACAGAGACGTGGCAGCACGAGGAGGATTGCGGGGCAAAAAAAGGGTTGGTTTGGAACCACTCTTTCCCGCGCCCACAATCGCATATTAGCACAAGCACATGACCCAAGGTCGTATGAAGGAGGAGCTAACGCCAAAGGGGCTTATGCCTGAAACTAGTGTTTTGCGCGCACGTAGAAATTAGCTCGCAGGTCTGTCGGGACTACCATACAGGAGGAAAAGGGACCTATGTAAAATTGATTTGGATTCGATCAAGAGCCCGAGGAGTCGATTTGACTCAAACATTAGAACGATCCAGATAGTGGGAGGTCACGCAGCCCTACGGGGGAGTAGGGGGGCTGCATCATTCCCTTCTCAAATGCATATTCTCTTGGAAGAGAGATTTTAGGACCTGCATCCAGAAAACAAAATTGATACCGACGAAATGTTGGAGTTTATAACAAATTAACCATGAAAGTTTCCCTAATTACCGTTTGCATTGATGTTGTCAGCCGTGATCTGCTTCTTGCAGATCTTGAACTGATTGATCTGAACAGGAAGAGAAATTGGAGCAATAAAGGAATTGATTTCATCAGCAGTTGCACCGGAGGCTGCAAAGTTGGCTCCCTGAGAATAATTAGAGCCCACAGTCGGCAAGTATGGACTCAGAAACGAGAGTCCCAGCGTAATCGCTGTATCAAAACCAAACAATATTATCATAAAATAGAAATATCGATGTTGGACTACACCTCGATCTTAAAATTGAAAAATACAGAGAGAATGCAGACTGTAAGTACCGAATAAATCAATAGACAGGCACCCGTCACTGTAGCGATAAACAGGTCTACCGAAGTAGGTTTGTCCATAGGGAGGATTCTCTGCAGCTTCGTGATACGGGAAAGCAAAGTGAATAGTGCCGGTATCACAGGTCGAGTCTCCGAAATTAAATATTTCCGGAAAGTTGCCGCGGAAGTGGCAAAGTATTGGCAACAGGGCCACCATCAGAACTAATGCATGTAGAACAAAGAATCGATTACTGTAGCAGCGATCCATTCAGCAATATCGAATGCAATTGCAAGGCTACAAGATCTACAAATGCAAATGCAAATGCAAGGCCGCAATGACGATGATCAAATAAAATACAAGACCAAAAAAAAGCCGAGAGAAAGTCTTGCGCCTTGAAGTTGACGGTCTTATATACAATTATGGCCGAAAATATAGTGATCTGGATTCATAAGCCGGAGTCTTAGTAAACTGTATATGGGGCAAGGAACTCTGCTGCGGGATCAAGGTAAACAACCAAATCAACAGGTTCTGGGACTGTAATTGGATCTCTATCCGACTAAGGGGCTGAAACTGGATTACTAACGTCATCAATTGGATATGCGACTGAAACCACTAGCTCTGGCGCTCCTGCCTTCCCTGATGCTCTCTCTACTTATAGTGCCTCTGACCTAGCTATGGGTTCCGCATATAGAATCTCTCGAACGAAAGGCTTTCAAACTGACCAGGATGCTCTCTATAAACTCGCTCGGTCAATCGGGTCTGCCTCCGCTGTCTTTGCATAGCCCATAAGAGATTATAGGTCTGAACACAGAAGAAAAAAAATAATATACAGATAATGAACAGATTCAACAGAAAGCAATACAATAGGTCTACTCATTTTATTAGTGATTTAATTTGCATCAAAGGCAAACTACCTTACTTTAATTTCAAAATCCTTTTCAATTTTGTGCACTTTCAGTAAATTAGCATGAACTACCAGAACCAATAGCTGGACCAGCAACACCCGCAAGTTGCAATTATTAAAAAATGTTTACTCTAAGTCCCTACTTCCTTTATGCGGGAACTAATAAAGAGTTTCTATCAACTTTATAAATCCAACCTTGAAACATATGACCCGCTTAATCCCAAAGAACATCACATGGTACGCGAACGAACGGGATTCGATGGTGACAGTAATTTTATCTCTTAGGAAATAACATCTACACAACGAGGTATGTGTTTAGACTTGAAAATCCATGAAATTTCTAGAAAATGTATGTACAAATCTTACAATGGAATTGTATGTCTTCCTGATTCGGTTTTAGATTAATATTCTTTCTATATGTAGTGCTAATAAGTTTCAGAAATTATTATATTTTAATTACATTATTGAAATTTATTTAATATATTTTAGTAAGTTTTAGCTCACAAACAAGGAGGTTTCATAAAGAAATTTGGTTGAATAATAATCTAATTTTAAGAGTCATATACCAAATTGGTGTAAGAGGTCACCCTTGTTTGTCCGACAAGGGACCTCACAAAATTGGTGTATGAGACCCCTTGTTTGCGGGACAATAGACCCCACCAAATTAATATATGAGATCCCCTTCCTTCCACAAGACTATTTCACTTCTAGATAGATGCTCATACCCTACCCCTTTGAATTTGAACCTCATAAAATAATGATATTAAATAGTGTTTTGAAGTCATTTTTATATTAATATGTTTTTCATGTATCTTGCTAACAATTTTATTAGAAAATAATTAATATTTAACCCAAAAAAAATACTTAAACTTATTTAATATAATAAAATATTACCATTAAATAGTAATAATATAAATTAGATAAATATTTTATATTAGATTTGTTTAATATAATAAAATATTACCATTAAATACTAATAATATAAATTAGATAAATATTTAATATTATATTTTTTTAATATTTAATAATGAATTGAAGTTCACATTATTTAAGAAAATATTATTTTTTTCCTTTTAATTAGAAAAATAATGTTTATACCTAAGTTTAAGTGGAAAAAGATTAAAATTTTTAAAATGCAAATATATTTTATCAATTCTTTACATCATAAAAAATATTTGAAT
>ML787352.1:87497-100379 GCA_009831015.1 Picea engelmannii | reverse complement strand
TTCCTAGAAAAGTGTTTTTTGGAGGATCTTTGAAACTAGGGTTTTTCTCAATGAGGCACAGAGCAATTTATGAACAAGAAATTGATTTTCAAGAATGTTGTGTTGGAATATTATGGGTAGTTTGTTCGCATGGGCCTTGGCCAAAAAAACATGTGAGAGTTTACGTATTTCCTTTATGCCATGTGGTTAATATTTTATGCCCTCGAAACAAATTTTCAACATGTCCCTGAATTGCTTGAGGAGGCGAGTTGCAACTCCCAATAAAACTATAATTGAGCCATAGATGGATGAACCGTTGGTAGCATTGGACTTGAGGCACTGGGTTTTAACTAGTGGGGTCAATCCACTGTCAATCCATTGCCTATAAAATCATTTTTTGGAGGATCTATGAAACTAGGGTTTTTCTCTATGAGGCACACTACAATTTCTAAAAAGGAGGTCGATTTTCAGGAAGACTCTGTCAGGCGATTGTGGGTAGATTGATCACATGGTACTTTTCCAAATAGACATGTGGGAGATTAGGGAACTATGTTATGATTCTTGCTTTGGATTTCTTTCCCCAGACCAAATTGTCAACATGTCCCTTAATGTCTTGAGTAGGTGAGTTGCAACTCGCGATAAAACTCTAACTGCCCCTTGGATGGAAAAAATGTCAGTTGAATTAGATTTGCGACACCGGGTTTCAGCTATTCATCTTGGTATGTTGTCATTTCATTTCCTAGAAAACAATTTGTTCGACAATATCCGAAACTAGGTTTTTTCTCAGTGAGGAACAATGCAATTTATAAACAATACTTTGATTTTCAAGAACATTGTGTCGGTTGATTGTGGGTAGTATGGTTGCCTAGGACTTGTCCAAACAGATGTTTGGTAGCTTATGAAAGTCCATTAAGATTCTTGGTTTTGATTTTATAACACTAGACCAAATTTCCAACATATTCCTAAATGCGTTGAAAAGGCGAATTGCAAATCATAATAAAACTTTATCCAGACCTCAGATGGATGAACCATTTGTTTCATTGGATATAGGGCACCAAGTTTGATCTAGTGGGGCCCCTATTTTTTCATTCTATTTCCCAGAAAAACATTTTTTGAAGGATCCTCGAATCTAGGACTTTTCCTAGTGAGGCACAGTGTAATTTCTAAACAAGAGGTCGATTTTCAAGAACATTGTGTCGGGTGATTGTGGGTAGTGTGGTCATGTGGGCCTTATCCAATTAGACATGCAATAGCTTATTAAACTAAGTTATGTTGTTTGTTTTGTATTTTATACCCTTGGAACAAATTGCCAACATGTCTCTGGATGGCTTTGGAACTGAGTTGCAACTCGTGGTAAAACACTAATAGAGCCTTGGATGGAAAAATCATCAGTTTAATTAGATATGAGGCACTGATTTTGATCTAGTGGGGTCTCTTGAATATCATTTAATTTCTTTAAAAAATGTTTGTTGGAGGATCTTTGGAACTAGGGTTTTTCTCAATGAGGCACAATGCAATTTTTGAACAAGTGGTCAATTTTAAAGAACATTGTGGCAGTCGATTGTGGGTAGTGTGGTCATGTGGACCTTGTCCAAATATATGTGTGGGATATTACATAACTTCATTATGATGCTTAGTTTGAATTTTATTCCCCTTGACTAAATTTCCAACATGTCCTTGAATGCCTTGAGGAGACGAGTTTCAACTCATAATAAAAATCTAACCTAGCCTTAGATGGACGAGATGTCAATTTAATTGGATCCATGACACCAGGTTTCAACTAGTGGGGCCCCTCCATTGTCATTTCATTTCCAAAAAAAAATGTTTGTTGGTGGATTTATGGAACTAGGGTTTTTCTCAGTGAGGCACAGTGCAATTTTTTAACAAGAGATCGATTTTCAAAAACTTGTTGTTGGTTGATTGTGGGTAGAATAGTCACGTGGAACTTTTCCAAACAGATATGCGGGAGATTACAGAAATATGCTATGTTTCACGATTTGGATTTTATTCCACCAGACTAATTTACCAACATGTCCCTGAATGGCTTGAGCAGGCATGTTGAAACTCATGATAAATCTCTGTTCGAGCCTCGAATGGACGAACCATTGGTTTCATTGGATATAGGGAACTAGGTTTTAGCTAATAGGTCCTCTTCACCCTAAAAATTATTTTTTTAAGGATATTCAAAACTAGGGTTTTTCTCAATGAGACATAGTCCAATTTTTGAACAAGAGGTTGACTTTCAAGAAGATTGTGTGTGATTGTGGCAGTGTGGTCGCGTTGGATTTGGAAAAACTGATGTGTGGGAGCTTACAAAACTATGTTATGCTACTTAGAGTCAATTTTATGTCTCCAAACCAAATTGCCAACATGTACCTGAATGTCTTGAGGAGATGAGTTGTGACTCGCGATAAAATTCTAACAGGGACTTGGATGGATTAACCATCAATTACATTGGATATGCAGAATCATGTGATGTAGGAGTATGTCTCCACGTCAACAATGCACTAGTTATCCCACACACTAAGTGCACATTCAATGGAGGAGAGAGTCGTCAACCCTCGTTTAAAAAAATTGAATTTTGATTTAAATGTTTGTAAGGCTAAAGATATAGATTCGATCCAGACTAGACAACCATTGAATGTAATTCAATGTAAATTAATGAGATTAGGTAGCTTGGAGGGAAAGGTTCGAGGAGCCCCTCTTTTGTAAAAATATCTTTATATCTAGATTCATTAAGGATAGCTAGGCAGAAGAAGATAGAATGGAGAAAAGAGAGAGTCGAGACTCTGTTGCAGTCAGAGCTTGAACACATTGTAATATTTGCATTCTAATATTAATACAGAGATAAGTTTTTCTTGCATGAGAATCTTTGCATGTTTGTGTGTATTTGAATGAATGTATTTTATGTGTTTATATGCATGTGATGTAGACGTATGTTAGATTCCATCTGGAGGGATAGACAGAATTCGTTGTCTCTAACTTTCTTTGATTTCAGTCTAGGTTCTTTGTGGATTAATGCAAGGGGTTGCATGATAGAGTGTTGAAGACTCTATGAGCCAATGCAAGAGTGCACATCTAATTTCTGTGGAATTTAGGCAAGGAGATGCCAGGAGAGTGCACCAAAGGAATCATAAACTCAAAGGAGAACCTCAATATTACTGAACACCTTGGAGGAAGGATTGTGTCGGAGGAAGACACAGAGAAAACAAAATTGTTGAGGATTCTATGAAGATCTTCCAAGAGGGAATTGAACGAGTACAAAGAGTGCACCAAGGAACTTTGTTTCAATTTTTGTGAAAAGAGAAGTGTCGGAGGAAGACACACACAAGGTTGTTGAATACTCTCTAGACTTAGCAAGGTGTGCTTGAGTAGAAGGTTTCCAAGAGGGCACTTACATCCCTTCGAGGAGCGAAAGGGATAGAGACCATTGAGGTCCGAGTAGTTGAAGCTCAAGGGGGAAACAACGTTACTGAACAGTCTATAGGAAGACCTGTGTAAGGAGTGAACCAAGCCAACACTTGGATGAAGTGTTGAAAGAAAACCATCAAGAGGCTAATCAATCACAAGGAGCATGCAGAGAAGAGAACTTGTTTTAAGTTCCAAAGCTCAGTAGAAATAGTGCCTTTGCACAAAAATTTCCAATAGAAAGGAGCAGCAAGCTGAGACACTTCGAGGTCCAAGCCATATAAAAAGATCAGGAGAGATAGCACGAAGCTGCGCGCAGAGCGTATGGAATGTGCTAGTACCAAGGCTAAGTTTCTCTGATGAAATATCAGGAGGGAGAGAGGAAGTCGAGACCCAAAGTCACAGGGCTCACAGGAGATGAATCGAAGGCTGACACCCTCGAAACATTAAAATTTTCCACATCTGGGAATAAATCCAAAACTCAGGATGATGAGTGCCAACAACCATTAGATCAGTGCAATAGGAGGAAATCTAGATCGTTGAACCTCATGTCCAGGCACATAGGAGAGAACGCAAGAGAAACAAATATGAGCCATCAGATCTGAGCGTAGAGGACTAACAGTCATTGGATCCGGAGGAAAGCACAGGAGGCTTAACCCTTTTGTATACAAGAGAGTGGACTCGTCAAAGTCCCTAAGTTTCGAAATGATCGGAACCGTCCATCGTCAGGAGTGACAGGTGGTGGAGATCCACACACATCGGAGGATCGAGAATCGTGAGAAGGAAGGTGAAGATTTGAGAAAATACCCATATAGCTGGGAGACGAAACGATCATATCCGTCCATTGAGAGGGACACGTGGCGAGAGATCAACATTTCGCTGACTCGTTGTTGGAGAAAGTCAAGGGGCAGAGTTTCAAGAACTCGTGAGGCAAGAAATAAAGATTATATATGAGCCTCCATATCACAAAGGAGGGTGACTGTTGATCTAGGCAAGGGGACTTCAGAAGTTTGTGGATCATCCTTTTGAAGGATAGGTGTTGGGTTGTGTTCCAACTTCGTGAAATGCGAGGTCCCGATGCACTCAAAGGATTATTCCCAGGTCATAGAAAAGGGTCACATGGACAAGAGGTTAAAAGAGGAGTTATTGAAGGCTAGGCACTTAACCCAGAGATCGGAATTTTGGGGAACAGATAGTTGCAAATGACTCACGTTCATTTCCTTGATATGTGAAATCATGAAACGATCGCATTCATCGGTCGAGGAAAGCGCAGGACCGTCAGATTTGGTCTCAGGGAGAATTTAGAAGTCAGGAGATCGGAACTCAAGGGATTTCGGTGATTTTGAAATAGAACACCCAAGGTCCCGAAGCACGAAGCGATTTTTGTGTAGGCATGCGGTCATAGCCTATGGTCGTGTGGAGGTGAGGCTCGCGTTTGGTGATTAGTCATGTAGGCGGAGTTTCATAAAGGTCATGTGGATTTGTTTGTAGGATTCCAGTAGGGAATCAAAGAGTTGCTTTAGCTCATAGACTAAATAATGATCCTTGACCGGGAGGTCAATGGACCCTGCCCAGGCAGCACTATGGGGTCTGCATCAAAGTGGTATCAGAGCTCGAAATTGATTTATTTTTGTAGCGGAGAGAAGAGAAAGGATATACTCTGATACACACCATCAAAGTGGTATCAGATCTCATAATTTATTTATTTTTGTAGCAGAGAGAAGAGAAAGGATATACTTTGATACACACCATCAAAGTGGTATCAAAGATTATTTTGCGTCTATATATTTCGGGCAAAGGAGATAGAGGAGAGCCTGCACATAGTTGATTTATGTAGGTAGCAAGTAGAGGAAGAAGATGGATATTGAAGGCCATGGGTGTGGTCGAAGTAAGGATCGCCAAAAGAAGAGTAAAGAGGATATGGACCAAGATCCCATCGAGATAAGAGAATGAATGGAGAATCTTTCATTTAAAATGCAGCAGAATGCAAAAGTGCATTGGGTGTATGAGTGGCTGATGAAGAAGAAGGTGAAGTGTCCAGTCAAGTGATTTTTGGCCAGAGGAAAGTGACAACTGTTAAAGAGGTGGATGAGGTATGTTGAAATCCTTAGGGGCACAGAGGAAGTGGATCACATCTGTGAGCCAGAAGCTGGGAAGAATATCAGTGATGATGAGGAAAATACGTCAAGCAGAGATCTCATAAACTGCCAAGTGGGTAGAGAGGAAATCCCAAATTGTCGTGTGGGAAAGGGAGAGAAGATGAACTCAACTGAGAGTTCATACCAGCAAGGAGAGATGATGGAGGAATATCATAAATTCCTTTTGATCATTGGAGGAATTGAGGTATTCCTACCAAGTATCCAGGAAGAGGTTAGAATAAATGTTGCATGTGCAACAACAGAAGAAAGACAACTAGTTGTGACTGTCAAAGAGGAGGCGAAGGAGTAGATACTGATGTTTTCCCCAACGAAAGAGTAGCATGCAGTTGAGTTTCTCACTCCATGGGAGAAGGTGTTGAACATGGTGGAGGATTGGTTGAACCATCCAGAGCCAGTAAATGACTTCCATAAAGAGACGGTCAAACATATTATGGAAAAATTCTAGTCTGGAGAGTAGCTGGAGGAAGCTGGAAAATTCCAGCAAGAGAAATAGTAGAAGAAAATATGTCAGAAGGTGAATCTGAAAAAAATCTCAATGATGAGATCACAGAAAAGGAGTCTGCAACATAGTGGAAAGTTAATGCCACAAAAGAAAAAGAAAATAGTCAGGGGGATCGCGATAATCTACCCATTTCCAAGAAGGAAGAGTTGCAGTCGAGAAGACCGCATAAGGAAAGACAACCAGTTGAGAAACTGGAAGTGGTGATCGAAGAGATAAGAAGATTGATGTTAAGTTCAGTGCAAGAATCTATCAGCAAGGAGATGTTGAGCAGAAGGAAGCCTTCCATAGAAATAGGGAAGAAGAAGCATAAGAAAAAAAAGAAAAGAAGTGGAGTAGATGTACAGCTGCAAAGAATAGTTTGGGATCCAGGTGGATTTCACTAGAGTTGGGGAGTTCATGAGTAGGAGCTCATGAATTTTTCGCAGCAGTGGAGTATGATGCAGGAGAATCTCTCCACGTCAGCAATGTGCCAGCTAGTCAACACATTTGGCATGCATTCAATGGAGGAGAGAGGCGTCATCCCTCATTTAAAAAATTTTAATTTTTATTTAAATGTTTGTAAGGCTGAAGATCTAGATCTGATCCGGACTAGACAACCATCGAATGTAATTCAATGCAAATTAATGAGAGTAGGTAGCTTGGAGGGAAAGGCTCAAGGATCCCCTCTTTTGTAAAAATATCTTTGTATCTAGATTCATTAAGGATAGTTAGGCATAATACAATAGACTAGAGAAAAGAGAGAGTCGAGACTTTGTTGCATTCAAAGATTGAACACATTTTAATATTGGCATTCTTAGTTAATACAGAGAGCAGTTTTTCCTGCATGAGAAAATTTGTGTGTTTTGTGTATTTGAATGAATGTATTTTATGTGTTTATATGCATGTTTTATAGATGTATGTTAGATTCCATCTGCAGGGATAGACATAATTCAATCTCTGTGAGTTTCTTTAATTTCGATCTCAGTTCTTTGTGGCTTAATGCAAGGGGTTGCATGATAGAGTGTTGAAGACTCTGTGAGCGAGTGCAAGAGTGCACATCTGAGTTCTGTGGAATTCAGGCAAGGACGTGATAGGAGGGCACACCAATGGAATCATAAACTCAAAGGATAACCTCAAGGTTACTGAACACCTTGGAGGAAGGATTGTGTCAGAGAAGGACACAGAGAAAACAAATTTGTTGATTCTGAGAAGCTCTGCAAAGAGGGCATTGAGCGAGTGCAGAGAGTGCACCAAGGAGAATTGTTTCAAGTTCTGTGAAAAGAGAAGTGTTGTAGGAAGACACACACATTATTGTTGAATACTCTGTATACTCAGTAAGGCATGCTTGAGAAGAAGGTTTCCAAGAGGGAACTTTCATTCCTTCGAGAGAGAAAGGGACAGAGACCGCTGAGGTCTGAGTATTTGAAGCTCAAGGGGGAAACAAAGTTACTGAACACTCTATAGGAAGACCTGTGCAAGGAGTGCACCAGGCCAACACTCAGACGAAGTGTTGAAAGACAACCATCAGGAGGCTAATCAAGCACAATGAGCGTGCAGAGAAGAGAACTTGTTTTAAGTTCCAAAGCTCACGACAAATAGTTCCTTTGTACACAAAGTTCCAACAGAAAGGAGAAGAAGGTCGAGACACTTCGAGGTACAATCAATAGACAAAGATCAAGAGAGATAGCATGAATCTACGCACAGATCGCATGGAACGTGCTACAGACGAGGTTAAGTTTCATTGACAAAATCTCAGGAGGGAGAGTGAAATTTGAGACCCAAAGTCACAGGGCTTGTAGGAGATGAATCGAAGGACGAGACCCTAGAAACATTGAAATCTTCCACGTCTGGGAAGAAATCCAAAAATCATGAGGAGGAGCATCGAACACCATTATATCAGTTGCAGAGGAATAAATCTGGACCGTTGAACCTCATGTCCAGGCACACAAGAGAGCGCACAAGAGAAACATATATGAGCCATCAGATCAGAGCACAGAGGACCAACAACCGTTGGATCTGGAGGAAATCACGTGAGGAGTAATCCTTGTGTATGCATAAGAGTGGACTTGTCAAAGTCCCAAAGTTAAAAAATGATCGGAACCATACATCATTAGGGGTAACAAGTGGTGGAGATCCACACACATCAGAGGATCAGGAACCAGGAGAATGAAGGTGAAGACAGGATAAAATACACTGGTAGCTAGGAGTCGAAATGATCCTAGTCGTCCATCAAGAGGGACACGTGGCGAGAGATCATCATTTTACTGACTCGCTGCTAGAGAAAGTTAAGGGGCAGAGTTTCAAGAACTCGCGAAGCCCAAAATAACGATTAGATATGAGCCACCAGATCACAAAGGAGGGTGACCATTGATCTACACAAGGGGACTTCAGAAGTTCAGGATCGAGATTTTGAAGGAAATGCATTGGGTTGTGTTCCAAATTCATGAAATGCGAGGTCTTGACGTGCTCAGAGGATTAGCCCCAGGTCACAGGAAAGGGTCACATGAATAGGAGGTTATGAGAGGAGCTAGCAGAGGCTAAGAGCTTAACTCGGATATTGGGATTCCAGGGAACGAAGAGTTGGAGTTGACTCACGTTCATTTCCCCGATAGGAGAAATCATGAAATGACCACAGCCGTCAGTTGAGGAAAGTGCAGGACCGTCAGATTTGGTCTTAGGAAGGATTCAGTAGTTGAGATATCAAGACTCAAGGGAGTGGGGTGATTTGGAAATGGAACACCCGAGGTCCTGAAGAAAAAAGAACTTTTTGTGTAGGCACACGTTCAATGCTTGTGGTTGTGTGGAGGTGAGGTTCACGCTTGGTGCTTAGTCATGCAGGAGGAGTTTCATAAAGGACCTGTGGATTTGTTCGTAGGATTCCAGCAGGGAATCGAAGAGATGCTTCAACTCATAGATTGAAGAACGATCCTTGACTGGGAGGTTAGTGGACCCTACCGAGGCAACGATACGGGGTATTCATCATCGGGTTTCAAGTGGTGGGGCCTATCCATTGTCATTTTGTTTCCCATAAAATCATTTCTCAGAGGATCCTTGAAACTAGGGTTTTTTCTCGATGAGGCATAATGTAATTTTTGAACAAGAGATCGATTTTCAAGAGAATTATTCCAGGTGATTGTTGGTAGTGTTGTCACATGGGCCTTGGATAAACATATGTGTGGGAGCTTATGGATTTCTTTTATGCTACTCTCTTTGGATTTTATGCCCTTGGAAAAAATTACCAACATGTACCTGAATGGCTTGAGGAGGTGAGTTGCATTTCATAATAAAACTCTAACCATACATCAAATTAATGGACCATCAATTTCATTTTATATGAGGCATCGAGTTTCATCTAGTGGGCCCCCTCTGTTTTCATTTTGTTTCCTGAAAAAGAGTTTGTTGAAAGATATCCGTAACTAGGGTTTTTATTAGTGAGGTACACTGCAATTTCTGAACAAGAGGTCGATTTTCAAGAACATTGTTTCCTGTGATTATGGGTAGCTTCGTCATGTGGGCCTTGGCCAAATAGACATGTGGGATCTTAAGAAACTCTATTATACTTCTCATTTTGGATTTTTCACCCCCAAACTAACTTGCCAACATCTCTCTTAATGGATTGACTCGGCGAATTGCAAATAATGATAAAACTATAACCGAGCTTCGGATTGAAAAACCATCGATTGCATTAGATTTAGGGCACCAGGTTTCAGCTAGTGGGGCCCCTCCATTTTCATTCCATTTCCTAAAAATGTGTTTGTTCGAGAATCTTCGAAACTAGTTTTTTTCTCACTGAGGCCTCCAATGGATGAACCATCATTTACAATTGATCCATGTCACCAGGTTTCATCTATTGGGGCCCCTTCACCTTCATTTTGTTTCCAAGAAATTTTTTTGTTGAAGGATCTCCAGAACAAGGGTTTTGCTCAATTAGGCACAATGCAATTTATGAACAAGAGGTAGATTTTCAAGAAATCTACATCGGACAATTGTGATTAGCATGGTCCCTTGCATCTTAGCTAAAAACTCTTATGGTAGATTACAAAACTCGGTTATTCTTCTCAGATTGGATTTTATGCTTGCCGACCAAATTGCCAACATGTCCCCGAATGGATTGACGAGGCGAGTTGCAATTCATCATAAAAATATAACCTAGCCTTAGATAGAAGAACCGTTTGTTGAATTAGATTTGAGGCATCAAGTTTCATTTACTTGGGTCCGTCCATTTTCATTCAGGTTTTTGGAAAAGAGTTTGTTGGAGGATCTCTAGAACTAGCATTTTGCTTAATGAGGCACAGTGAAATTTCTGAACAAGAGGTCGATTTTTCGAAACATTATGTTGGGCGATTGTGGGTAGGATGGTCACATAGACCTTGGAAAAAAAAACATGAGGGAGCTTATGGAACTCCATTATGATGCTCGGTTTGGATTTAATTCCCCCATAAAAGATTGACAACATGTCCATGAATTCCTTGAGGAGGCGAGTTGTAACTCTGATAAAACTCTAATCGGCCTCCATATGGATGAACCATTGTTTGAATTAGATCCAAGGGAGCAGGTTTCATCTAGTGGGGAATCTCTGTTGTCATTCCATTGCCTAGAAAAGCATTTTTAGAGGAGTTCTGGAACTAGGGTTTTGCTAAATGAGCCACAGTGCAATTTTTGAACAAGAGTTCAATTTTCAAGAACATTGTGTAGGGTGATTTGAGGACTTGACCCTGTAGAGGAGAGATCAAAGGCCAATCCTTTGAAATATTTGAGAGTTCCTTTATTGAAGGTAAGTGGAGACGTAGAGGAGAAGAAACCACAATAGTCATTGGATTTGCTTTGGAAATAGATATGGGCCATTGGGTCAAACCCAGACAAGAGGAGAAGCACAGTCAAGAGAAGATAATATTCTATCCGTTGGATCCGAGCACAAGAAAATGTGATCTCTAGATCTCACAATTCAGAGATTCGACACTTCAGGAAAGATTGGTCCTTGTGTTTCCAAGAGGAGAAAACATTGAAGCCCAAAGTCTCGAAATAGATCTTATTCATAAATCATAGAGTGAAGCAGGGTCATTGATTGTTAATACCTTCGACACTTCGGCTACCTAGGATAATTTGTAGGTAGTCATTGCAGAGTGGCCAAAACCCTGAAGCTTCGAAGAGTCGGACTTAATATTCGTCATCGATAAAATAGGGGACTCTTAGTCATAGATCTCCTTCCTTCACCAATTCGACGTTTGGGTGTTCGATATTTTGGAGGTGTTCATTTGGAGAGAGGAAACTTGAATCTCCTATGCATGGAGTTAATCATAGTTGTTAACTGTAGGAGGAGAGTGAATCACAGATCATGATTGTCCAGGCGGCATTGTGTGTTGGATTCGTGTAAACCTCTGAAGCCCAGAGTCCCATATTAGATCTTAGTCGTAGATCATGGAGGCAGGATAATCCTTGTACATCGTCCAATTCAGGAGAGTCAAATATAACCATTGATGTTGGATAAGTGGAAGGATAGGGAGAGGACCTACACCCACCGGTCATGTCACCTTTATGACCTAGTTCGACTGGTAACCACTCCGAGAGATTGGAGTGTTGTGTTTGGTGAATCCTCTGGAGCATTGAAGTCCTGTAGCCCCTAATAGTACCTTTCATCTAAGCGCTTGGTTCTAGCCCAAGCTCATATGCCATTCTATTTGGGGAAAAGTGTAGTGTCCCCAAGGCCGAGCCCCGTTACAGATCATGATATATGAAATGAATTTTAAACATGTTCTATAGGCTGGTGAGCCAAGTTTTGTATAAGCTGTAGGCTTATGAGTTTTGTTAGGCCAGGGAGCCTAAGTGTTGAAGGCCAGGATCTTGCTGATGTACTTGTATGTATGCAGATCAATTAATAAAATATAAACACCGCCAGTGCAGACCAACCACGATGAATGAGTGAAGGGGGACTGAGCGTCCACAGAGTGGGAAAGGAATTAGGGCTTGGAAGGTGGGAAAGGGGCTGAGAGTTGAGTCTAGGGGCTAAGCCTAGGGGGCTTAGGCTTGGAATAATATTTTAATATTATTTCCAAAAAGAGCCATGTGCATATTATTTATCCTAAGTCCTTTTAGAAGGACACATGATTTCCCAAGTGGTGGGAGGAAGGCGTACAGATGGAACGGATGCAGTTCCCAGGGTGACAAGTGTCGACCTTGGTGCATGCAAATAAAACAGAAGCAGTAAGATGTGAAGGGGGTTCGCATCCATTCGACCCGACTGCTTGAGCGAGAGCCGTGGAGGCCAGTTTGCAAGAGACCTGCGTGTAATCCCGATACAGAGAGAAAAAGCCTGTGTTGTTCTGAAGAATCCATGAACACCCTATCCATTGAGCGTGGAGTCTTTGTTGGTCTCTGAGAAAGCCCGTGTCTCTGAGGAAACCCGTGGGTGTTCCCTGAACGAGAAGCCTGTGCTGAATTGAGTGGAAGTGTCTGTGTTGTTCGGTGAAGCTGAGCTAGCCTGTGCGTGGAGTCCCTATTCCGAGAAACATTGTTGTGAGATCATATAGCGATCGCTGAACTGAATTGGGGAAACCTGTGTCTGTGTTTCCTGTGGATGGCCGTGACTGCGCAGTACTGGACTGCGTGAGGCTTGTTGGCCTGTGAGCGAATCCTCTAGGTGAGGAAGTGCGCAGAGGGAGAAGAGGACTCCTGGAAGGAACCCTGTAGCTGCCATAGAGCCCGGAGAATTCCAGTCCGGTCTATTCCTGTAACCCAAGGTAAGGGAGACTGGCAGCCGAAGGACTGTCTGGGTGACAGAGAAGGTGCACTCTCCTGGGGTGGAACAGGCATGTGGGGAATGAGGGTCTGTGGGCAGTGAGCGTGGGAGATTCCTGG
>ML787352.1:0-61604 GCA_009831015.1 Picea engelmannii | reverse complement strand
AACCAATTCGTCATCATGAGTCTGTTTCACTTAACGGATTTATAACTGAAGCGTTTAAACTTTGAGGAAGAACAACAACCCTCCGATCAATACTTGATCCAGCGGTTCAGATCCCATCGGGATTTTACTCATCGCGATTTTGGTACTTTCGATGACATAATGTTTATGTCCACGGGAGTCGCGATTTCCCGATTCACGATGTGCTTCATCCCTCCTGGCTGAGCCCTGGTCCATGTGACCATTACCCGTGACTGTCACCATACCTTTCGTCGGGGTTTCGGGGTTTCGCACTTCCTGATGTCGAGAGTTTCTCACCTCTCCAATCCCCGATTACCGATGTGCCCCTTTCCACGCGCTAGCCCTGCTAGCTATAGGCCTTGGCCCCATAAGACCATCAACACATGACCTCGGTCAAACCTCTCATCAGGGTTTCGGCGTTTTTGATGTCACTATGCACATGCCTTCGGGATTCCCGATCCCCGATTTCCCGATGACGGAGATCAACGGTCCAGATCTCATTCTTAATCCAACGGTTGTGATTACATCACAAAATCACATATCACGATTTCAGAGTTTCTGTTGCAGTGTGTTCTTGACATATCAAAGTTCCGATTGTCGATGCCTCTGCTAACGTCACACGTGATTTGGCACGTGTTAGATCCTGCCACGTGTCACTCTGATTCATGAATTGTATGTGCCTGAAGTGTTAGATCTGCCTGACACCTGTCATTATCTAGTTGTGCCATGTGTCCCTAGCTGACGTGGACTGTTGTCGTGAATTAGATCGACGGTCTAGATTACATGTTGATCTGACGGTTCAGATTTAGTCGGGATTTCGCATATCGCGAAATCGGGGTTTTCGTTGCATTGTGTTCTTTGCATTATGAAATCCCGATCCCCGAAACTCCGATGAGGCCTCCTGGCTTCCACGCGTCCATACGAATAAACGGTCCAGATCCCTGCTTGATTTAACGGCTGCGATCAAATCGCGAAATCGCATATCGCGATTTCAGGGTTTTCGTTGTCGAGTGAGCTTTGCATATTGAAATCCCGATCCCCGAATCTCTGATGGTTTATCTCCCTTGCAACTTCTGCAGATCTGACGGTTGTCGGCCTTTCGGGAAATTTGGATGGGATCCAACGGTCACTGGATCTCTGTCTTCCATCTTCTTTGTAAACTCTTGTTGTGCGCATTTTCTTCAATGTTGTTCCTCCTGAGCTTTTACTTCCGAATCCCCAAGGAGTTTTATCCTTCTTATCCCACCATCTCCACTGTTGCCATTAATGACAACAACCATCAACACGTATTCGTTGCTTGTTCAATATTTTCCAACACTGAACTCCTTGAGTACTTCATGGTCTTCCAAATTCGAGACCACATCTTGGAATACTTCTTCCACCCGTGCTGCAAATAATTGACATCCTTTCCGGTAACATTTCTTCAGCTGCATGGCTGAGATTTCTCTGACAGCCACGGCTCTGGGAATTCCTTGGATTGTTACCTGATTTCCCTCTTCGTCCAGACATGTGAACCTCTTGTTACGGCAATCCAGAAGGGCATGGTGCTGGTCCAACCAGTCCATCCCAATTAAGCAATCATATGAGCCTAAAGGCAAAATGTTCAATTCAACCTTGGTGCTCATTCCTTTCATGTCCACCGAACATGACTTAACCAATTCGGTGACCTTCCTCTTGGTCCCTGTGGCTAACTGCACTAACCAAGACTTCTCATGTTTTCTCTTCGTTAGATGCAAACTTTCTACCATTCTAGGATCTACATAACTATGGCTAGCCCCTAAATCAATCAAAATAACAAGTGGTTGGTTGTTGATCATACCTTCCACTTCAATCATGTGCGATTGAAATTATGCTTGCTTATTGTCTAGGGCTGCGTAGATCCTCGACATTCTGCTACCCATATCCTCCACTGTTTCAGCTTGCTGAACAATATGGACAGTTCTTGCTTTTTCTTTTCTGTGGGGGCAGTCTCTGTACCTATGATTCACTTTACAACCCAACACTCAATGGGTGGAGTTCTTGGCATCTATTCACTCCCTTCAACTTTCCTGGGCTCTTTAAAAGATGACTGTCCCCAAGGACTATTTCTGAAAAAGGAATTCTTGCTTCCCTTCTGCCTCTGTTCTTTCTTAAACCTCTTCTGGTCATCCCAAGCCTTCCGAAAGGTAGGCTTTTATCTTTGTTGTTCATATAGGCATTTTTCCCTTCTTATGGTTTCTTCCATGGTCTTAGGATCATCGTATCGAATTTTTTCGCCAATGGAAGGTGGCAGTCCACTCAGATACCTATGAATTTTAACAGCTTCCTCTTTGATGAATGGAACATACTTCAGTAGTTCCAGAAAACTTCGTTCATACTCATCAATGGTCATACTGCCCAACTTGATTTCAAAGAACTCCTTCATATTTCTGTCATAATATCTTTTAGTCAGGTATTTCTTCTCAAAATGCCTCTTAAACGCCTTCCACGTGACCTCTTTCTCTCTGATGTGCTTCACTTACACAAACTGATCCCACCACATGGACGCTTTTCCTTTCAGCTGGTCCATTGCAATTCTACCTTCTGCACGGGAAGAATAATTCTGCAGTTAGAAGTATTTCTTCATGCCCAACAACCATGTCTCAGCATCTTCCTCCTTCTTATGTTCTCCATCGAATGTTGGAGGTTTAATTTTATTCATCTCTCCTTTCAATTCCTCCCTTCCATATTTTTGATGTTTTCTGGTAGGGGACGGGCTCAAACTGTTGTGTGTCTCCCTGTCCGAATGTTTTTGGAAGAGACTGTGATGTCAACTACCACTCCTCGATCTACTTCTTCTCCCATTACTTCTGCGACTCTTTGTCGTACCTGAGTCTCTTCTCTTCTCAAGTTTCTTCTCTATTCTTTCCAGGCTCTTCAAGAATTTTAAGTTTAATTCCCCTTGTCGATCCCTGACTTTCATGAGCTTTTGGCTATCAACTCGCCTCTCCTTGGCCTCTCTTTGCAATCCTTCAAGGATTTTCATTATGTGTCCTTCCTTGTCCATCTCCTTTCCATGCCCATTAGAGTTCAATCCTTCGACTCCTAGGTTAACATCCTTTCCTTCCCATTCATCTTCCATTTCAGGGGTAATTTGCGCTCTTCCCCACTCCATACTTAGCGTTGATTAATTAAGTTTTGGCCTTCGTTGAACTCTGCACATGCATTGTGCAATTGAATTCGAAAATTGTCAGGCCATTAAACTTCATGAACAATCCACAACATTTATAACTAATACGAACAAGAACGAAAGACATTTCATTTTAAACAAGTTTCTTGAACTAGAAGTACTATGTATCTCTCCCATTTATTTGCGTTTGAGGCAATTTTCAAACAGTTCTGGAACTCGTCAGTCTTCTGCAATCTAATATGCAGGCGACTCGAATTTGTCGAGCCTTCGTCTCATGACAATTCGTCATATTTCATATCCATCGATGTTTAATAAAGTGTTTCTATTTCACGAATTTTCTGAGCTCAGTTCAGCTTTGTGTTTTTCGGGTGTTTGAGACTTCAATTTCCGATATTTCGGGACTTTCGGGACTTCAAGTTTCATGGTTTCATATTTTCGAGTTTATGATACCAATTTGTAAAACCCTTTGTGTGCTATCCCTCCTGGCTAGGCCCTGGTCCATGTGACCGCTACCATATGACCTCAGTCAAACCTCTACATTGGAGTTTTGAGGTTTTCGATGTCAAAATACAATCGTCCCCAAGACTCGCGATTCTCCGATTCTCGACACGCCTTATCTTCAGCTAGCCCTCCTGGCTATAGCTTTCGGCCAATGTGACCATCACCCTATGACCACAACCTTACCCCTCGGGGTTTCGGGGTTTGCGATGCCAAGATGCATACGCCTACATAATTCCGGACTCCTCGAATTCCGAATTTCTCTGTCGTGCGAACACCTGGTCTCCACTATGGCACTATCCTCAAATCTGATGTGATGACAGTTGTCCCCCACTCATCGGGGTTTCGCGTTTCGTGATTCCAAAGTGCATAAACCCCACGTCCACAGGAATCTCGATATCCCGATGGACCAAATGTCGATGGATGGCTTCCTTATCGGGACCTTTCCCGATGGTGTCGATGGTTGCCATGTGTCCCTTATCTGATGGACGGTCCCGATTTCTCGGAGTTTTCACGACTTGTGATGTCCCGAGTTTTTTGTCCTCAGGAACTCCGATACGCCAATTTCCCGATGCACCAAAGTGTCAATGGTCGCTCGTTCTCCGCCACGTGTCTCTCTCCAAAGGACGACTCTAGATCTCATCGGATCTTTCGCCTCTAGTCTCAGAGGTTTAACCTTCGGACATCTCCCGAATGATCCTACGGCTGATGGGTTTTTCGGTCGAGATCTGACGGTTCTAACACCATTGGTGTAGAGATCTGTCTCCCTATGGCCATAGACCACACCGGCTGCAGTTTCATAGCACCGCTATACCTCCTGAGCTTAATAAAAAAAACTCGTCAAGTGTCCCCTTGACACTTCGGAGCAAATCAGGGTCCGAAATTGGTCCTCCTGAGTCAATTTCCCCTCGCATTCTCAGTCCAAAGACCACTCCACTAGCCCATCTAGGCTCAGTGTCGAAACCTCGCTCTGATACCAATTTGTAGTGTACATTTTTGCTTACCCAGGATTTTAGCGCACTATGTAACAATCTGTACACACTTTTCACATAACACATATAGTCCAGTATATACTCCACATGCATTTAAACAAGGAAACACATTCTACACAGAGTATTCATATGAATTATTGCCATAATTAACATTCAATAACACTTCATACTAATTCATTTACACATCGAAAAACATGATAATACATACAACACAATCATGTGAAAATGTGATAAGAACATAATTAAATACTTATCTTGAAACAGTGGCGAAATACACCAACCAAATGCAGGCCTTCCACGAACCTCCTAGCCGTAGACCGCACTGCTCCTCAACTCAACAGTGGGTCACCCCCGACCTGGGACTGATCTCCATCCCAAGGCAAGGAATCTAGACTCAGGCTGAGGTTACAGGGAAAACAATCACTCACAACCACCAGGAAGGAATTCTCACCCAGGAATCTCCCACGCTCACTTCCCAAAGACCCTCATTCCCCACATGCCTGTTCCACCCTAGGAGAGTGCACCTTCTCTGTCACCTGGACAGTCCTTCGGCTGCCAGTCTCCCTTACCTTGGGTTACAGGAACATACCGGACCGAAAGTCTCCAGGTTCTGTAGCAGCTACAGGGTTGCTTCCAGGAGCTCTCTCCTTCCTCTACGCACTCTCTCACCTGGAGGAGTCGCTCATAGGCCAACAAGCCTCACGCAGTCTAGTACTGCATGGCCACAACAACCCATGGGGAAAATAGACACAGGCTTCCCAAACCGGTTCAGCAGTCACAGGATGATCTCATGGTCGTGTTTTCGGAACAGGGACACCACGCACAGGTTAGCTCAGCTTTTCCCGAACAACAAGGTTTCTTCCACTCGATTCCAACACAGGGTTCCTATTCAGGAAATGTGCTCTCGGGTTTTACTAGAACCAGACACAGACTCCACAGTTCTGGTCAGGGGTGTACATAGATTCTTCAGGACAAACACAGGATTTATTTTCTGTATCAGAATTACATGAGGGTCTCTTGCAGACTGGCTCCTACGGCTCTGGCTTAGGGAAGTCGGGTCAACTGGAGGAGGAGAAACCTTCTCATGGCTCATCCCAGCCTTTAAGTGCATGCGCCAGGGTTGAAACTTGTCACCCATGGGACTGCATGCTTTCACCAGCATGTGTTCCACCCACCACTTGGGAAATCACGTGGCCTTCCAAAATTACTTAGGATAAAAACATATGATGCACATGGCTTTTGAAATAATATTAAAATATTATTTCTAGGTTTAAGCCCCCCCTAGGCTCAACACTCAACCCCTTTCCCACCTTTGAGCCCCTAGTTCCTTGCCCACTCTATGGACGCTCAGTCCCCCTTCACTCATTCATCGTGGTTGGTCTGCACTGGCGGTGTTTATATTTTATTAATCGATCTGCATACATACAAGTACATCAGCAGGCTCCTGGCCTTCAACACTTAGGCTCCCTGGCCTAAAAAACACATAAGACTTCCAGCTTATACAAAAGTTGGCTCACCAGCCTATAGAACACATTTACAATTCATTGTATATATCATGATCTGTAACGGGGCTCGGCCTTGGGGACACTACAAATATTCCTCCAACAACCTATGTGTCACACATTGTACTTCATCCTAGACCTAGGCCTCTTATAGAAACCTTTGTTTTGTTCATTGCAGCTCTTCTCGTGCTAATTATTCCTCCAGAGCCCTATGTGTGTCCTGTATAACCTACTTCTGTTGTGCAACAACAAACTTAGGAGGGAATTGTGATGCATTTCTAATATACCCCTCCATACTTTGGCCTAAAATATCTCCATGCTCAACTTGCCTTTCTAATATTCATCTATGCTCCTCTTTGGCACAATATTCTCTTCTAGACTTCCTCCTCATGCGATCTCTTTCCTCTTCATTCTTGGTATGAACCACATCTCATGCCCCTTTCTATATTTTTTTCGCTTCTCTGTTATTATTTCTTCCTTAACTCAGCTCGTCTTGTGTATCTTTTAAATCTCTCTATCCTCTGCTCTTTTGTGTCCATTCTCTCTCCGACATCATCTCAACATCTTCTGGATCCTCCTTAGTGGATACATATTCTCTCTCTCTCTCTTCTCCCCCTTCTTTTCACCCCCACCAATAAAAAAACTCGAGGAGAGTCTACTCAGCCATCCTATCGATATCCATGGACATCAACCTTTTCTTCATGAAAAACATCTTGATCTACTATAGTAATTCTTATAGAATCCTTCTCTGAGGACCTTTAGCAAACTTTCTTTTATCCTTGCTTAAAGAATCATTGTATTCTACAATAAACTTGATAATGTAGTCGTCCTTTACCTTATAAAACCAAAAATCAATTGCTCAATCCCACTTATTATCCAATTCCTTCATCCTATCAATTATGATTTGATCTCATACTTGTGTTTCTTAATGCATTAAAGTGGTATTGGTAGAATTGTGCCTCTTCAACCATTCATACAATAAACATGGAAATTCAACAAAGAAAATTTAATCCATATCATTGCATATATACCTATTCTTCCATTGTTCCACATTAGTGATCATACCTACAGTCTCACACCAAGAATACTCATCTTATTTCACAATCAACCAATCTTGTCTTTCCTCATGAGATGGATACAACCTCATTCTCTGCCTTCGTCATTCAATACAAAACCTTCAGGTCCTAGCAACGAAAATAATTTTTGGCCCACTTGTGTGAATTCTTCTTAATGTTGGGGGATTGATTACCTAGGGTTAATCCATCGTTCACCAACAAAATCCCCAAGGCATCGACATATCAATCCTCAATCAAGTACTAAATAAGGTCTCACTTGATATGCGATGAGAATCAGAAACACCATTAGCTGTTGTGTCGGTGATGAGGGGTTGAATTACACAATGAATCCTCTTAGGCTAACATTCATATAATCCAGTGCAATATACTTAAATATCAACAATATATAACATTAACACACACATTCATTGGACACATAATCAACATAGTAAAGGACAAGAATAGATGAAACTTGTATTTTATTCATTCCAACAATCACATACATGGACCAAGAGACTCATCATTTATCATAAACAATACCTTGCACTCTCACACATTCTCATAATAACTCATTACAAAACTTGTTCCATCTACGAAACAAAACCAGAATTACAACCAAACTCTTACAAAACATAGTGAAATTCATCTCTCAATGAAGAGAACTTAGAGCAAATCTTTTGAATGAACAACAATCGACCACAACAATATCAATAGTCTTAGAAACAACAACATAGACCTCTTCTCTTCTCTCGTACTCTATCACTTTCAACTCTGCTCCACTCACTCTATTGACTTTTAGTCCTGCACTCTTCTACCACCTGCATGTAGTCCACATAGCCTCTTTGGAGTCATGGAAGTCTTATCTAACTTTTCATCTCATCCATTAACTGCTCCATGATCTCTCATACTTCCTAAGTTAGTCATTTGGGAATATTTCTGGAAGATCCTCTTCTTTATTCCAGCATGCATATTTTAATGTCCCCAAGGTTGAGCCTTGTTGTAAATCATGTTTACTAATTTTAAAACTTGTTTATGAATTGTAATTCAATTTTATTAGGTTGGTGAGATGAGTTTTGATAAGATGAGAGGAATATGTATGTATTAGGATGGAGAGCCTAAGTATCAAAGGCCAGGAGCCTGTTGTTGTGATTGTAACTATGCACTTTGTTAATAAAATATAAACATCGTTGTCTGTAGACCGACCATGAAGAAAGAGTGATGGGGGACTAAGTCTCCATAAGGTTGGGAAAGGAGAGGAGGCTAAGTGTTTGGCATAGGGGGGCGGGAAATCTAATGGGATTACCTACAAAGGGGATAATAATGATTATTATTTTCCTAAAAATATTAAAGTGAGCATTGGTCGGGTGTGGTCACAAGTGCTTTGAAATGAACGTATGCATCTGGAGAGCATGTAGCTTCAGGGAGACAAGTGTCAACTTGGGATCATGCAAATAAAATTGGAAAATCAAAACCTCAGGGGGGTTGGATCCTCATTCTCTCTTACTCTGTAGAGAAGAGTCATGTGATGTTGGGCATCTGATCTAGGATACCCTCACGCAACTATGAAAACCAGAGAACTGAGATGTCTTCCTAAAAACCTAAACATCCTCCATCTGATTTTGTTTTTGGTCTATGTATGTCCTTGCTATACCTATACACCATTGAGAGAACTGGTCGGGAGGGAAAGGTCGACCTATGAGTTCGTGAACCCAGTCTATCTACCTTTGTGGATCTGAATTCATACCCAAATTGTCTGTGGGTTGCCAATTTATATTCTCCTGAGTGGAATTGTGTCATTGTTATCCTCAGTGTGCGGGAATTGAGTTGGAAAGGGTTGAAGAACCAGTCTGTCATGTCGTGGTTGAAGAGGCAGGTTTTTAGGTCTGTGAGCGACTCTCTCCAGGTGAGAGAGTGCATGGAGGAAGGAGCCTTGAAGCTGCCACAAAGCTCAGAGATTTCCAGTCCGGTCTATTGTTGAAGCCCAAGGCAAAGGATTTTAGTAGCCAAAGGACTATCTAGGTGATAGTGAAGGTGTATACTCCTGGGGTGGGATATGCATGTGGGGAAGGAGAGTCTGTGAGAAGTGGGCATAAGTGCCTCCTGGGAGAGAATCCTCCCTCTTTTACTGTGTGTCTTCCTGTAAACCGTGTGTAGCCTAGGATTCCTTGCCCGGTGGAGCTTAGTCCCAGCTCGGGGGTGACCTACTGTTGGGAGTGATGAGTAGCACGGCCTAAGGATGGGAGGTTCGTGGAAGGTCTTCATGCAGTTGGTGGCATGTGAAAAATTCAAAGATAAGTGTCCCTATGTTTTATAATTCTATAACTAATTAAATTGCATACCTATGATTCTTGCAATGTTATCATGTATTCCGTTGTAATCATGAATTATTGTTATTTCCATTAATTCTGAAATGATAGCAGTAATTATGTGCCTAACTGTAATTAAGCATTTTAAATTCATTAGAATGCATAATATGTCACATAATTTTTTTCTGCATAGTAGCGTTGGCCCGGCCCGTGGGAGTGATGGTCGGGGATGTTACAGTATGGTATCTAAGCACAAGGTTTTCTACACTGAGCCTGCATGGGCCAGATGAATGGTATTTGGACCCGAGATTTCGAGTGGAAGTGGTGTCCAGATGGAACCAATAGCGAACCTCAGAGCGTCTCGTAGTGCCCAAGGGTTACTTGGTTGTATTTACAAAACTCAGGAGGTGTAGCGATATTACAAAACCGTGAAAAGCATGGTGCTTGACCACAGAAAGGATTTACAAAACCTAAAGTGTTGCAACCATAGGATCTGTTTGGAGGGAAAATAAACTCCTTACGATCGTCAGATCTGGAGGAGGTGCGGGATAGTTATCTTGAGAACCTCTTGGAGTTCGGTAGTTGGGAGAAATGGGATGTGTTGTTGCACAAAACCCCGAAACCTGAAACATAAAAGCTTTGTTAGTCCAGAAAGGATACACATCGTAGATCTAAAAGGGGATTTGACCATTGGATTTCATGTTAAATAGTGATTTCATATTTCGACTATCAGGAGAAGTGGAATGTGCAGACGCACAAACTACCGAAGCTGAAATCGTGAAATCCCATGGAGTCAAGGTAGTGAGTCAGGCTAACGTCACTGAGATGGACGTGGACACATGGGTGTGTACCACGTGCTAGTAGGGTCAAAAAAGAAAATTGAGCATCATGGGACTCGATGACATCGTTGAAGGTGGAGTGGATAGTCCAGAACATTCCACATCCCACCATGGTTGTGGGAGACAACTGTTCTATGTGGCCCCAGAGGGTAAAGTAAATCATTATTTCATAAGTCGGGGGTTGGAGAGGGAAGTGAGTATGAGAGCCTCGAGGACTGAGACCCTAAAACCCGAAGTCCCGAAATCTCGAGAACTTCGAGAGAGAGAGACCACAATGGATTTCAGCCGTTGGTTTTTGTGTAGACATGGACCGTTGATCCAGCCATTTTTGTGATTTAGGTAATCGGAACTCGAGGGATAGTAGTGTTGAGTTGAAACCTCCCGAAACACGAAGTCACAAAAACACCCTAGTGGTCTGGCATTGGGTCATAGTCTGTGATCACATGGGTTTGGGAATGAGGAAGAGAGGGCTATCGCTCGAAAGTTACAGAGACAAGAAGAGCTCCAAAAATTCATAAAAAAATGAACGTTTATGATTTGGCTTATGAATTATGTGTGTGGAATGTGTTAAGGAATCATAGCCTGACAAATTTTGGTTTTATGCACATTGTAATTGTAGAAGATTGGCGAGTGCTAGAACCGATTAGAATTGCCTCAGAGTGTAAATAAATGGAAGAGGCATGGATTAATTCTAGACCAGAGAACGAAAGAGAAGGAATGAACGTTTCCTTGGGAGTTGAAGGAATGAACTCCAATGGACACGGAAAAGAGATGGATAAGGAAGGGCATATGATGAAAATCATTGAAAGATTAGAGAAGGATTCCCAGGATCACCAAGATGATAGCCGAAAGATCATGAAAGAAAAGGATAAACAGGGAGAATTCAACTTAAGGTTGCTGAAGAGTCTGGAAAGAACAGAAAATAAGTTGTACAAGGAGAGTGACTCAAGCAAGACAGAGAGTCACAGGACCCCTGAGAGGAAAAGATGATCAAGGAGTGTTAGAAGGCATCGTTGTCGCTCCCCAAGGCATGCCAGTAGAGAGGCACACAGTAGTTCAAGCTCATCCCCTACGAAAAAGAACAGGAGATCTGGGATGGATGAATTGATGGGGGAAATGAACAAGATCAAGCCTCCAACGTTTGATGGAAAACATAAGAAAGAGGAAGATGCCGAAACTTGGTTGCTTGGCATGAGGAAATACTTTCAAATGCAGAGTTATTCTCTCATGTAGAGGGAAGGATTTCCATGTATCAACTAAAGGGAAAGGCATCCATGTGGTGGGATCAACTTGTGCAGGTGCAACACATCAGAGAAAAATACATCACATGGAAAGAATTCAAGAGGTATTTCGAGAAGAAATACTTAACTAAAAGATATTATGACAGAAATATGAAATATTTCTTTGAACTCAAACTGGACAACATGACGATTGACGAGTATGAACGAAAGTTTTTGGAATTACTGAAGCATGTTTTGTTCATCAAAGATGAGTCTGACAAGATTCAAAGGTACCTGAGTAGGTTACCACCTTCTATTGGGGATAAGATTCAGTATGATGACCCAAAGACTATGGAAGAAATGATAAGGAGAGAAAAGTGCTTATTTGAATAACAAAGAGAGAAGCCTACCTTTCGGAAGGCTTGGGATGACCAAAAAAAGTTCACGAAAGAACAGAGGCAGAAGGGAAATAAACCACCCTTTTTCATAAACAATCCTCAAGGACATCCATATTTTAGAGAGCTTGGGAAGGTTGAAGTGGGTCGGAAAATGTCAAGGCCACCACCTATGGAATGTTGGGGCTGTAAAGGGAACCATAGGTACAGATATTGCCCCCACCAAAATTATAAAACGAGGATTGTCCACCATGTTCAGCAAGATGAAACAGTGGAGCACATGGGCAGTAGGATGCCAAGGATCTGCGAAGCCCTAGATAACAAGCAGGATGAATATCAGTAACACATGATTGAAGAGGAAGGTATGATCAACAACCATGCCTTTACTATTTTAGTTGATTTAGTGGCTATCCATAGTTATATAGACCCTGGAGTGGTATAAAATTTGCATTTAATAAGAAGAAAACATGAAAACTCTTGGTTAGTAAAGCTATTTACAAGAACCAAGAGGAAAGTCATATATTTAGTCAAGTCACGTCCTCTGAACATGAATGGATTGAGAAAAAAGGTTGAATTAAAAATTCTGCCGTTAGGTTCTTATGAATGTCTAATTGGGATGAACTGGTTGGACCAACACCATACCATCTTGGAATGCCGCAATAAGGCACTCACTTTCTTAGATGAATAAGGGAATCATAGATCAGTCCAAGGGATTCCCAGAGATGTATCTCTCAGGGAAATCTCAGCGATGCAGTTGAAGAAGTGCTACAAAAAAGGCTGTCAATTATTTGAAGCCCATGTAACAGAAACACCTAAGGACAAGGCGTCAAGTATCAAAGAGTATGTGGTACTAAAATAATTCGAATATGTATTCCAGGAAGTACCTGGACTACCTCCAAAAAGGGATATTGATTTCTCTGTGAACTTGATGCCTGGAGAAGCTCCAGTGTCAAAATATCCGTACAGGATGAGTACGCCAGAGATGAAAGAGTTTCAATTGTAGCTTGAAGAGATTCTAAATAAGGGGTATATATGCCCAAGTGTGTTGCCTTAGGGTGCCCCTGTCTTGTTCGTAAAGAAGAAGGATGGAACAATGAGATTGTGCATCGATTTCCAATAGTTGAACAAGGTGATGGTAAAGAACAAGTATCCTCTGCTAAGGATTGATGACCTCTTCGATCAGTTGAAGGATGAATAGATCTTTTCAAAAATAGATCTAAGATCGGGATATCACCAGGTAAGGATAAAAGATGAAGACATCAGCAAGACTTCCTTTAAAACAAGGTATGGTCATTATGAGTTCACAATGGTACCGTTTGGACTATCAAATGCACCCACTGTTTTTATGTGCTTAATAAATGGAGTATTCAGGGACTATCTAGACAAGTTTGTCATAGTCTTCCTAGATGACATCTTGGTGTATTCCAAGTCGGAATAAGAACATGAGAAGCATATGAGGATGGTGTTACAGGTGCTAAGAGTTCACCAAATGTATTCCAAGCTGAGAAAGTGCTTGTTTTATCAGGAAAAAATCCATTACTTGGGGCATATTATCTCGAAGGATGGGATAGTTGTAGACTCTGATAAGATTGAGGCCATTAGAGATTGATCAACGCCAAATAATGTGACAGAAGTTAGATCCTTCATAGGATTGACTGGTTATTACAGAAGGTTTATCGAAGGGTTCTCTAGGATAGCTCACCCTATCACTTCCTTACAAAGGAAGGAGAAGAAGTTTCAGTGGAAAAAGGATTGTGAGGAAAGATTTCAGAGATTGAAGAAACTGTTAACCAATGCTCCAATATTGAGGATTGTAGATCCAAATGAAGACTTTGTGGTGTGCACAAATGCATGAAAAGAAGGACTGGGAGGATTCCTCAGTCAGAATGGATTCATAATCTGTTATGAATCCAAGAAGTTAAAGGAACACGAGAAGAACTATGCCACTCACAACATGGATTTGGAATCCATAGTTCATGCTCTAAACAAATGGAAGCATTATCTCATGGGAAGGAGATTCAAGCTTAGAATAGACCATAACGGTCTGAAATATTTGTTTGATCAACCAACCTTAAACGATAGACAAAGTAGGTGGCTGGAATTTCTGTGTGAATACGAATTTGATATCAAGCATATCAAAGGGAAAGAGAATAAAGTGGTTGATGAACTCAGTAAGAGGGTGCATGAACTACATTCTACAACCATTAGCATGTATCAGACTGATACTAAAATCAAAATTCTAGAGGCTAGAAATGTAGATCTACAGTATAGAGAATTAGTATTAAAGCTAGAACAGGGTAAGATGCCATAGAATGTGGATATTTTTAAATTGGAAATAGATGGTACACTGGTGCACAAGAACAAAATTTGTGTACCCAATGTCCAGGACTTGAAACATATAATTTTGCAGGAGGTGGATAATGTGCCTTATGCAAAGCACCCTGGATATCAGAAAACCATGGCAACAGTCAAGAGCCATTACTTTTGGCCAGGTATGAAGAGAGAGATCACTGAATACATCGCTAGATGTATGGAGTACCAGAAAGTTAAAGCTGAGAATAGGCACCCAACAAGGTTGTTGCAACCTTTCCCCATTCCTGAATGGAAGTGGGAAGTGGTGACAATGGATTTTATTATGGGATTGCCCAGAATAGGCAAGTTGCATGATTCGATCATGGTGGTGGTGGACAGTCTTACAAAAGCTTCCCATTTTATTCCACTGAAAACTACTCACAAGGTAGCAGATGTTGCTGATATTTTCATGAAGGAAGTGGCACGATTGGACAAACTTCCTAAATCAATCGTGTCCAACAAAGATCTGAAATTCACCTCAAATTTCTGGAAATGATTCAAAACAAATCTGAACTTTAGTACAACTTATCATCCTAAGTCTGATGGACAAACATAGAGAGATAACAAAGTGATAGAATACATACTGAGAATGTATGTGATGGACAAACCATCAAAATGGGAAGACTACCTACACTTGGTAGAATTCCCTTACAATAATGGGTATCAAGCATCGTTGAAGATGATCCCATTTGAAGCACTTTATGGAAGAAAGTGAAATACTCCAGTGAGCTGGGATAATCCAACTGATAGGACAGTTGTTGGGCCAGAGTTTCTCAAGGAGATGGAGGACCAAATTATAAAAATTAAGCAGAATTTGAAAGCTGCCCAAGACAGGTAGAAAAGTTATGCTGATAAGAACAGAACCCACAGAGAGTTAAAAGTGGGTGATCATGTTTTCCTAAATGTGAAATCTAACAGGAGTTACCTGAAGCTGGGAAGCTGCGCCAAGTTGGCAGCGAGATATTGTGGGCCATTTGAAATCTTAGAAAGGATTGGGCCAGTTGCATATATGCTTGCATTACCTGCATCCATGCCTGTACATAATGTGTTTCATGTTTCATTACTTAAGAAATATATACCTCATGATAATCATGTTATCGATTGGAATGTGATTCAGGTGGAGCAAGAAGGTGTCCTGCAAGTGCATCCTGTGCGCATATTGGACAGGAAAAGAAAACAACTCTAGAATCGAGCTATAGGGTGTGTAAAGGTCCAGTGGACCTGGTACGGTCATGAGGACGCGACATGGGAGCATGAAGTTACTGTGCGGGCATAATACCCGCATCTTTTTGAAGATTTTGGAAATCTTACAAATACTGTGTGAAAGTTTCACTAAGGACAGTGCAAAAATAATGGGAGGGGATTGTAATGTCCCCAAGGCCTAGCCTTGTTGCAAATCATGTTTTCAAATTTTAAAGCTTGTTTATGAACTGTAATTCAAGATTATTAGGCTGGTGAGTTGAGTTTTGATAAGATGAGAGGCTTATGTATGTATTAGGCCAGAGAGCCTAAGTATCAAAGGCCAAGAACCTGTTGTTGTAAATGTAACTATGCACTTTGTTAATAAAATATAAACACCGCTATGTGTAGACCGACCACGAAGAAAGAGTGATGGGGGACTAAGTCTTGATAAGGCTGGGCAGGGAGAGGAGGCTAAGTGTTGGGCATAGGGGGGGTCTAAGCTAGGGGGATTACCTCTAAAGGGGATAATAATAATAATTATTTTCCTAAAAATATTAAAGTGAGCATTGTCCGGGTGTGGTCCCAAGTGCTGGGAAAGGAATGTATGCATCTGGAGAGCATGCAACTCCAGGGAAACATGTGTCGACCTGGGCTCATGCAAATAAAATTGGAAAAGCCAAACCTCGGGGGGGTTGGCTCCTCATTTTTTCTTACTCTGTCGATAAGACTTGTGTGATGTTGGGCGTTTGATCTAGGATACCCTCACGTAGCTCTAAAAACCAGAGAACCAAGATTTGTTCCTAAAAGATGAAACATCCTTCGTCTGATTCCATTTTTAGTATGCGTCTGTCCTTGGCATACTTATACATCGTTGAGAGAACTATTCGGGAGGGACAGGTCGACCTGTGAGTTCGTGAACCCAGTCTATCTGCCTTTGTAGAGCTAAATCTGTACCCGAACTTTCTGTGGGTTTCCGCTTTTTTTTCTCCTAAGTGAAATTGTGTTGTTGTTATCATCACTGTGAGGGAATTGAGTCGGAAGGGGTTGAAGAACCAGGATGCGAGGCCATGGTTGAAGAGTTAGGTTTGCAGGCCTGTGAGCGACTCTCTCTAGGTGAGAGAGTGCATAGAGGAATGAGAGAGCTCTTGGAAGGAGCCCTGTAGCTGCCAAAGAGCTTAGAGATTTCAGGTCTGGTTTGTTGTTGAATCCGAAGGCAAGGTAGGTTCATAGCCGAAGGACTGTCTAGGTGACAGTGAAGGTGTATACTCCTAGGATGGGACAGGCATGTGGGGAAGGAGAGTCTGTGAGCAGTGGGCATAAGTGGATCCTAGGAGAGAATCCTCCCTCTTTTACTGTGTGTCTTCCTGTAAACTGTGCCTAGCCTAGGATTCCTTGCCCAGTGGAGCTTAGTCCCAACTTGAGGGTGACCTACCACTGAGAGTGATGAGTTGCGTGGTATAAGGCTGGGAGGTTCATGGAAGGTCTGCACTTAGTTGGTGGCGTGTGACAGATTCAAAGATAAGTGTCCCTATGTTTTTTAATTTTTTAATTAATTAAATTGCATACTTGTGATTCTTGCAATGTTATCACGTATTCCGCTATAATCATGAACTATTGTTATTTCCATTAATTCTGAAATGCTAGCAGTAATTCTGTACTTAACTGTAATTAAGAATTTTAAATTCATTAGAATGAATAATTTGTTACAAAAGTGTTTTTCGCATAGTAGCGTTGGCCCGACCCGTGAGAGTGGTGGTCGAGGATGTTACACATATGATATCTTCTTGATTTTTGGCCTGCATAGTAGAACATAGACTGGCGTGCATAGTAGGACTCAAGTTAGCGCTAACAACTTATGTCATCTACTATGTAGATTTTGGTGTGCACACAAAACTATGGTTCACACACAACTATGTTTGTGCACACACAAAATCGTTATCCAAAAAGTTTTCATCTTATCCAAACATCATCGAAGTTGTTAAGTCAAGGTGAAATCATAAATCAATAGAGATAGGCATGGGTATTCTAATTAATCCATGTGATTTGTCATTTTTATTATCCATTTAGATTCATTTGACTCATCAATGGGGGTATTAAAATATGTAACTAAGATAACTTCAAAATCAGAAATTGGTTGTTTAGATAGAATGTTCTCGGAAAAATAGATAGTTAAAAATGGCTTTGAAAATAGACTTTCAATGTCAAAGCTATCGGGATACTGAACAGGTCTGCTGGAAGTGGGTACCGGCCTATGGTATGACTAGGTAAACCCGTCAGAGTACTGAACATGCTTGCTAGAAGTGGGGCATTCTACCTAGAGAGGGTGATGATTTGACAAACAATAAATAAAATTCCTAATCTTAAAAATTGTCCCAATGTACGGAACTACTTTTAGGCAAAGTTGAAAAGAAGTATGCATGGTTAAGCAAAGGGAACTAAACTCCATCAATCTGCCATTGGGAACTAACTTTAAGACAATCTTAAGACTATCTCGCCTACCTCTTCTTAACTATACATAGGATGTTATGTCCTACAGGTGGGGCCATATTTTAACCGACTTGTCAGACTAATGTGTGAAATTTATCTCTACACTTGGAAACTATAAATCTTATGCTATTGGGAGAACTGACCGATTTCCTATATATTTGATTGTGAAGTGTCACAATAATTAGGAGTGGGGGAGGGGTTTCCTAAGATGACAAATGATAAACACTTCCATATGTATTACAAGCCATGATAAGAGGAAGTATGATCTCTGTCAAAATTATGTCATATTCTTTTTTACAAATATTTGAGGCTATTATATCAACAGTCGTTTGTATTGGTATGATGAGTTTTACACTGCCGATATAACTTTGTGTGTTATAATCATGTTGTGCATTTTTATTTATGTTTATATTTAATGCAATGGAAGACTACTTACACTTAATTGTTCCTTGTAACAATTATAGATCGATAAGAAATGCTAAAAACTGCCATCTGTATTACAAGCCTATGAAAAGAGGAACAATCGTTTATATTACTATAGATCGATAACAAATGCAAAACACCATCTGTATTACAAGCCTATGAAAAGAGGAATAGTCGTTTGTATTGCTATGGATTGATGAAAAATGCAATAAAAAATAGATGTTATAATTGTATTCATGCTCATCCTATCCATACTATTGTTCACCATGTCTGCCAGAAATCTTCCATTCTGAGTGCTATGGGGGAACGCCCATTTACTATTGGATAGTTTTCACTTACACGGGGGACTGGATGGAATTCCATCTGGAGCACCAGATGGAGTGTCATATGGAAGACCAGATGGAGTTCCATTTGGAGGATTGGATGAGGTATTGTATACAGTATAAATGATCACGATCGCATTCAGGTATGATCACTCGAATTGATTACGCTCGTTGTAGTGATGAATTATATGAATTAAATGGTGTATTTTTCAAATTTCATTTTGTGATCAAAAGAAAATTATAAACTCATTTTATGATCAAATGTCCAATTAGAATACTTGGACATTGATATAATTTCTTACATGGTTTTTTTTTACCTCCAAAGTACAAATCATTCAAATTCAAACTAGGCACAATTATGATCACACATGGTGTTCATGTATGACGAATTCACCCACGATTCAACCGTTTCCATCAAAATTCAATTAAGAAACGGGTACTATGTCTCAATTGCTCATACCCTGCATATTTCACTCATCCTCTTCTCACTATATCATGCTCTCTCTTTGCTCGATTTCAGCCTCCTTCTCATCCCTTTCTCTGTAACCATGGTCAACTGTCATGACTCGTCCTTCTACACTAAGATATTGTCCATTCCAGAATTTACAGCGTGTGAATAAGTCTTCCTTCGTGCGAGTTGGGGATAATTCCTTACCAATATGTAGGGGCACAATGATGGCATCTCTCTCCAATTATATCTTGGGTTCTATGGGAGACTTTCTCGCATAGGATCTATGGTCTTTTCAGTCTCCGAAGAATAGATTTCTTCAGCCACGAAATTGCCATAGGTTGGGGATCGGTGGTTCAAACACCATCAGCTGCCACACAAAATTTATAAAAGGGTGTTTACGCCTGAATACCAAAATGTATCTGGAGCCAAAGGGTATTTGAAAGAGTGGATTAAAGACAAAATAATCATCCCTCTGATAATAATTACCAAGCTCATCACTTGTAAAGGTAGGTACTATGTTTTTAAATCTTTTCATTTCGTCTTTTGGTCCATTTTCAATTCAACAAACCCTTGAATTTTCCCTTCTATTTTATGAAAAGTCTCGATAAGATGTCTTCCCAGGTCCCTAAAAGTTTGGCCAACCTGTTACAAGGAAAATCTGTCTATGGCTAGGGTAAACCACAACAGAAGGAAATGACTGCAGAAATCAACTATCATCTCAAGTATGATATAAAAACAAATATGCTAGAAAGACAAGATAAAAGGCTTACCTCATCCAGACGTTCGATGAAGTCCACCATTGAGCACTTGAACCAAACCAATACACCTGCAACTAGTCCTCAACAACCAAACAAAGAAAGCATATGGTGATATTATATAATTTTAGCACATTCAATAGCATAATAAATTAATAAACAAGACAAATACACCCATGGAATAATAATTCAATATATTTGCAAGATATCAATAGGACAAGAAAATAGTATTTCTATTAATAAATGATCAACATAAGTGAAAATATTACAGACTTCCGTGTCAGCATGGTTCAGAAATGGGAAACTAAGTTCCTTCCAGCTAGGCCTCCACCACTTCAATCCTCCACCAAAGGCAAGCTCATAAGAGAGAAACAATGAAGTTCTCAATCAATAAGGGAATATATTGGGGGATAAACACTGTGTTCAGACTTAAAGTACAAAGAGATGCAGACTCAATATGAAGTAAATAATTCCTCCAGAGTAACTTTGATCTCAAAGTTGAATTCTTTCTCCTCTTCCATAGCTCAAAATTGGCCTCTTTATAGCCTTCAAAATGGAACTGAAGGGACGAGTCAAAACATTTCCAGTATATGGAAGGCCAATGATCAGAGATCTCCTATCATGACATGGAAACCCGACATTTAATTTTCATTTTCTGGCACAAATCCCGATGTACACGGGTTTTAGTGGAGTAGCCTGTGTATACACATGTTGTATAGTGTGCAAGATGTGGACATGTGGAAAAATATTTATTTTTTTGTCTCTGGATTTTATCAACAGGGAAGATAATTCTACATAGGTAAATGGAATAAGGCCCTCTATGCAAGATTGCATAGGGTGAGGCAAATCTTGCAGTAACAGATACCCCAAAATGTGTGAGGTCAAAGGAGTATTTGCGATGGTCGAGATACATTATAAACAACCCAAAAGTGGAGTGGTAGGGAACCAACTGGACGAACTAGTTTCTCATTACATTCTTCATTGACTTTGCATACATGGATGCCAATAAAATTACACTGCAGATCCATGTGAAAATATACCAAACAAGTGTTTGTGGCCATGAATAGGAAAATATAAATGCGGTTAAATGCCAATAGTTGTCATAGTCATGAATAAGGCCCAGTAGAACTAGTCTCAAAACCAATCTTAAGATATCTGTATACCATGGAGTATAATCTGATAACCCATGATCACTGAAGTCGTATAGGTATTGGGCCAATGGAAAGGAAACAAGAGCTCAGGAAAGTTGCGGCCAGATAGTGATGTCTTTAAGTATTCTACACAATATTCTAAGAGTGCAAGTCTACATCATGTGAATAAAGGAATTGAGGTGGAACACAATGAGACATCGTTTTATTACTGCTCATTGATGTATATCGTTATCAAACGTGAGAAAGCCTACCAATAATAAAAGTATGGACCAAGACACTGAGTACATTCTTACAAGTGTGAATAAAAGAGTCAGTGTGGAATACCTGAAGAATCCATCGATCAAGAGACATTGATTTGTTCCCAACTGTCGATGGAGAGAGAGCCTTCCACTGATGATTGCAAGATTCAAGGTACTCATAAGACTCTAGTTCTCGTTTCCAGAATAAATGAGTTGAAGTCGATGGAAGGAGACCCGCTGGAAGGAGAGAATTGAGGCATCCTTCATCAGTCAGGTACAAAGAAGGAGTTTCATTATTTGGTGGAAATCAGACAAAGAACATGTTCATGAACAAACGACCCTGTGCATATTTCGCATGTGCCAAGTGCAAGTGGTACACGAAAAAGACCCTCTGAATAGCAGCCAATGATGAAAATTGCCGACAAAGGCGAGGCTACCACCAATAATGCTAATGGAATCCAAGACATTCCACGAATATCAATATGTGAATAGATGTCTTGTCGTCGAACACAAGGGAAAACACCCAGTCAATGACCAATGATGGAATGTCGACTGCTAGGTTCAAGGTTACCTACAAATGATGAAAGTAGGTCTAGGGTGCACGATAAGACTACAATATCATATTATTCTTAGACAAACTGAGGGTATGGCCGACATGCAAAGTCAAGAGTTCTGAGGAGTGGCCGACACAGGTTGATAGAATTACTTTGAACAAGATCATGAGACATATGGAGGACTCCGACAACATAGATCCAACGATGAAACCATGAGATGCAGGAGGCATAAATTAAATTATCTATAGGGACTGGAATAATAGCCAGTCGGTAGAAATGAATCTGTAACGAGATCAACTTCCAAAGGCCATGCTAGTCCCAAAATTATGATGATTAATGGACTCAATATCTTTGTGCTTTGTTCAAAGGCGACATGACCACTACCAATATGAGATAATACTCCCTCCCCACCCATATTTTTTTGTTTTTTCATAGACAAATGCATGTTATGATGCAGAGGAGGAAACGAGTGTCGAGAGTAAGAAAAACTAGTTCCAGCAGTGGAAAAAACCTATGCTCAAAGCAGTGAAATGCATGCGGGAGATGGACACTCAGGGGAATGTTCCCTCCTAGGTATAGGGTGTCAAATTGTGAAGGATATAAACAAGGCTCTGTTTGGTTGAGGATGCACAAATGCTGAGGAAAATGATTTATAATGCAAAGCGAGAACTGACTATACGCTCAATACTGCAAGCAAGGGCATCAGATGAAATCACAACTTAATGCCAAAAAATGTCCTTTTTTATGTATTTTAGTCTACTTGGTGTAAAAAAGGGATAAACTTGTGCCAAATATACATCTTTTCAAATCCAATTTATGAGTGTGAAAGAAACAAGTTCACTGGGTAATCTTTTCACTTTTTGATAACGAGTCGAAAAAGAGCTTAACTAAGACTCATGACCTTTCAAGTCTGATTTAACGAGTGTGAAAGGGACAAATCACTCAACAATATTTTCACTTTTTAAAGACGAGTTGGAAAAGAGATTAAATTAAACTCGTTTGGGAGTCCTTGGGTATACGACAACATGTGTATGAGTGAGAAATGAGGGTCAACATCAAGTCATGTATTAGCTATTAGGGACTCCCGATCTTATGGAAAAATCTCTGCATGGGAAGAAAATGCAGTAGGGGATCTAACTAGGGAACCCATGTTTGGTAAGTCTCTACCACTTGATAATGACACGACTTATAGAAGATGGAAGGTTTTGTGTCACAACAAATGGGTTCATACCTAAGGCATAAAGAGTGATAGTTATAGGATGATGTGAAAATGTATAACGGAGTGGATACCTATCATATATGATGGGTAATGAAAATACCTACCCGTGGTGATGAACGATCGACATAATGCTGAAATCTGCAAGAATCTTGGGTTAAAACTGAAAAAAACAACTCAATCCACCTTTGTATTAGTCCATTAGGTGCAAAAATTACTTAAAACTATAGAAAGTTGGTAAAAATAGTTTATAAATAGTAACAAAACCAAAAATTACTATACCATTTTGATTTTTTACCCAAATAGTGCAAATTAGACCAAAATACCTATGAGATTCAAATGAAAATTGCAGGAGCATCAGGTAGTGAAATCAACAACTGTCTAGATAAGGTAAATCTACTTCCCTTCTTCTTCAGTTTCAGTGGATTAAAATTTTTAATTAGGTTCCAAATTTTTAGTTATTGAGGGTGAAAAATGTGAAAAGCAGTGTATGTGGGCTTTCTTCAATCATGTTGTGTATACGATGAGTTATAATCACCAGTGTAAAATGCAGGATGCGTATAGACAGCCCTATATGAGACCGCAATCTAACTAGCTCACATACAGGCATGCAAACAAAGAATTTTAAGGATTCTAACTCAATTTTTGATTTGTCGTTGACATGATGGTTCTTGAATGGAGAGAGAGAGAGAGAGCATGAGGAGGTTGTTGCTATTCTAGATCGAGATTCGGGGGCACAAATGGCCTTGAAGAGATGTGGCTTGTATAAATTTTGGGTGCACAAAGGAATGAGATCCCAGGTGAGGTTGCTTGAGATGTTTGTGGGTTACTGGGACCCTGAGAGTGAAAGCTTCAATCTCAATGGGAAACCATTGAGAATTGAAGTAGAGGAAATTTACTTTTTTACTGGTCTATCATGCCAGAGAGAGGTTGTAAAACTAAAATCACGGGGAGAAGGGAGCAGAGTACATCGACGCCCACTGTGTAGCAAGGAATCCTAAGGTAGGGAGTCAACTCCCTATCTGGGAAATAAACAATCTCAGCCTGAAGATTATTGTCCTTGTATTGACCAGGATCATAGGCTCGACCTCATTGCACCAGGCATCGAGGCCGCTCATGTTCTATGAAGTATAGTGTATGAGACCCATAGTATATGACTTGTGTACCTCACTACTAGAAACTATGAAGAACCATTTGATAGAGTGCAAACACGAGAGTAAGAGAAATTTTGGGTTTTCTTCTATCTTATGTAGTTTCTTCTTTGAGGGGGTTCCATTTTTGGGACCTAGACTCGAGATTCTTCCGAGAGGACCTCGCGATCCAGCCATGGCATGGTGGACCGAGGCAATGAGGTGACAGAGGGGAGGTAGGGTGCCAGAATCCTACAACGAGGATTTCTTCTATTGGTGGCATCAACAAGTCATTGATGTAGATGACTATCCTTATGCAGGGATAGACTTTCGAGGAGATCCAAACATGCCACTCCCACCAGGGACCTCCTATGGTGACACATCTATGTCAAAAAATTTTACATGTTTCATTTGTTTTTTGTATTTGTGTATAATCAAACATTTTTTTTTTTGGATGGTGCTTAAGTATTGACTAGACACTTGTGTAATGCAGATGTGGGTCTGTGACAGCCAGAAGGTTTCCCTTGACATCGACAGAGGAACCGGGGAGATGAGGTGGTGGGAGGAGAAGTTGAGAGAGTCCTACAAAACGTGCAGGGAAACCTGATGCATTTGACTCAGAGGAATCCCATGGTTCAGGTAGAGGATCTGCCCGAAGCCATGCAACGATGGGTGGTTGGTGTACCTAGGGCATGGGTATGACTCTTACGGCATCTCGCAAACACTGTGGTTTGTTTCCATGACACACATCCGGTGCCACATGCATATATGTCATGGGATATTGTAGTACCGACTGTATATGTGTGTTGAGGGTATTATCCCTAATTTTTTACTATAAACACGATATTTTTTGAAATATGTAAAAATGGATATTCGACTTTACTTATATTTTGCAATGTGTACATTGATGAGATGGTTTTCTTTGCTTTAGTTATGTGACAAATTCCAATCTAAAATGAAATTAGCATAAGCATCGAATACATGATTATAACTCCTAGGAATATGATAATATGTAATAAAATCAAATTGTCGTTCTAAAATACGTACCCGTAGGAATCGTCAAAGTAATGTAGGATCACACACGTGGTAACTATTATTCAACTGACATACTACTAACTGGGAATCCAGGAGAACCTCTAATGAATGAATACCATGTGAGATAGAATCGTTCAGAAGTTCTATAAAAGAGCTATATTCGGCCACATTGTTCATGGATGGCCCTAGGCATATGCCACTTGAAGACACTAGTAGACTCTCGGGTGAGTAAACCACCAAAGAGGTGGAAGCCAAGTTGTGTGTATGATGATTGGCTTCATCTGCGAATCCTAGGTAGACTTAAGACTCTGTTGACATCTGTCAACCAAGTGAAAAATCGATAAGAAAACTAAAGACGAAAACAAAGGAAAAGATATATACACTAAATTACATTAGTATACAAAGAGTTCCGCCCAAGATTGGGGCTCAAGCATAATATATTTTCAAGTAGAGCCCATTTCTGGGCTTGGTCAATTTATTCCCTTCATAATCTTCTAACTCATAGGCTCCTTTTTCTAGAACATGTCGCATGATGTAAGAACCATGATAGTTTGGATTAAACTTGCTTTCCCCCTAGTGGTTCTTTGGCTTGATCATGAAAGAGGACCAAGTCACCCTGAGCGTACAATCGAGGAAAAACATACTTATCATACTAGACCTTGAAACCTCTTTTGCTCGCCTCGATAGTCATAGAGGCGTCTCGACGCTTCTCATCAAGACTCTCTAGGTGCATAAGGAATTGCTCAAGATTGGAAGTGTTAGGTAGGAGCACAACTTCCAACTTGAGAGAAGGGACTTCACATTCAATAGGTAAAATCAACTTCAGACCACGCAATAACTAAAAAGGGGAAAAATCGATGGTAGTCTTGACCGAGGTTCGGTATGCCTAGAGTGCGGGATATGGCATGATGTGCTAGTTGGACTTGCTCTGAATGACAGTTTTTTGAAAAATCGACTTGAGGGACTTGTTGACAACCTCTACTTTTCCATTTTCCTGGGGGTAATAAGGAGAAGAGTGAACATGTTTAAACCCCATCTTAGATGTTACTTCTTCCATCATTTCATTCTGAAAGTGACTGCCATGATCAGTGAAAATCTCACTCGGGATACCAAGCCGGGTGATAATTTGATTGAATACGAAGAAGGCAGTAGTATTACCATCAGATTTAACTTTGTAGTAGGGACTCCTAAGGTAGGGAGTCAACTCCCTATCTGGGAAATAAACAATCTCGTCTTGAATATTATTTTCCTTGCATTGACCAGGATCATAGGTTCGGCCTCATTGCACCAAGCATCAAGGCCGCTCATGTTCTATGAAGTACATTGTATGAGACCCATAGTATATGACTGGTGTACCTCACTACTAGAAACTATGAAGAGCCATTTGACAGAGTGCAAACACGAGAGTAAGAGAAATTTTGGGTTTGATTCTATACTATGCAGTTTCTTCTTCGAGTGGGTTCTAGTTTTGGGACATAGAGTCAAGATTATTCCAAGAGGACCTCGTGATCCAACCATGGCATGGTGGACCAAAATAATGAGGCGACAGAGGGGAGGTAGGGTGCCAACACCCTACAACGAGGATTTCTTGTATTGGTGGCATCAACATGTCATTGTTGTAGATGACTATCCTTATGCAAGGATAGACTTCTGAGGAGATCCAGACATTCCACTCCAACTAGGGACCTCCTATGGTGACATAGGTATGTCAAACATTTTTACATGTTTCATTTGTTTTTTGTATTTGTGTATAATTGAACAAAATTATTTTTGGATGGTGCTTAGGTACTGACTAGACACTTGTGTAATGTAGACGTGGGTCCGTGATGACCAGAAGGTTTCCATTGACATCGACGAAGGAACCGGGGAGATGAGGTGGTGGGAGGATAATATGAGAAAGTCCTACAAAACCTACAGGGAAACCTAGCGCGTTTGACTCAGAGGATTCCCATGGTTCAGGTAGAGGATCTTCCTGAAGCCATGCAGCGACAGGTGGTTGGTGTACCTAGGGCAAGGGTATGACTCTTACGACGTCTCACAAACACCGTGGTTTGTTTCCATGAAACGCATCTAGTGCCACTGGTGTATATGTCATGGGATATTGTAGTACCGACTGTATATGTGTATTGAGGGTATTAGCCCCAATTTTGTACTATAAACATGATATTGTTTGAAATATATAAAAAGGGATATTTGACTTTACTTATATTTTTCAATGTGTACATTGATGAGATGGTTTTCTTTTCTTTAGTTGTGTGACAAATGCCAATCTAAAATGAGATTAGCATAAATATCAAATACATGATTATAATTCCTAGGAATATGATAATATGTAATAAAATCAAATTGTCGTTCTAAAATATGTACCAGTAGGAATTGTTGAAGTAAAGTAGGATCAAACATGCGGTAACTATTATTCAACTGACATACTACTAACTGGGAATCCAGGCGAACCTATAATGAATGAATACCATGTGAGATAGAATCGTGCAGAAGTTCTATAAAAGAGATATATTCGGCCACATTGTTCATGGATGGCCCTAGGAATATGCCACTTGAAGACACCAGTAGACCCTCAGGTGAGTAAACCACCAAAGTGGCGAAAGCCAAGTTGTGTGTATGACGATTGCCTTTGTCTGAGAATCCTAGGTAGACTTAAGACTTCGTTGACATCTGTCAACCAAGTGAAAAATCGATAAGAAACCTGAAGATGAAAAGAAAGGAAAAGATATATACACTAAATTACATTAGTATACAAAGAGTTTTTCCCAAGTTTGGGGCTCAAGCATAATATATTTTCAAGTAGATCCCATTTCTAGGCTTGGCCAATTTATTCAATTCATAATCTTCTAACTCATAGGCTCCTTTTTCTAGAACATGTTGCACAATGTAAGGACCGTGCTAGTTGGGATTAAACTTGCTTGCCCCCAATGGTTCTTTGGCTTTATCATGCAAGAGGACCAAGTCACATTGAGCGTACAACCAAGGACAAACATACTTATCGTAGTAGACCTCGAAACCTCTTTTGTTCACCTCGATAGTCATAGAGTCGTCTCGACACTGCTCATCAAGACTCTCTAGGTGCATAAGGCATCACTCGAGATCAAAAGTGTCAGGTAGGAGCGCGACTTCCAACTTGAGAGAAGGGATTTCACATTCAATAGGTAAAATCAACTTCACACCATGCACTAACTAAAATTGGAAAAAACCGATGGTAGTCTTGATCGAGGTTCAGTATGCCTAGAGTGCGGGATATGGCATGATGTGCCAGTTGGACTTGCTCTGAATGAATTTTTTTTGCAAAATCAACTTGAGAGACTTGTTGAAGACCTCTACTTTTCCATTTTCCCGGGGGTAATAAGGAGAAGAGTGACCATGTCTAAACCCCATATTATATGTTAATGCTTCCATCATTTCATTCTGAAAGTGACTGCCATGATCAGTGACAATCTCACTTGGGATACCAAACCGGGTGATAATTTAATTGAATATGAAGAAGACGGTAGTATTCCCATCGGATTTAATCATAGGCATGGCCTTGAAACACTTGGTAAAGTAGTCGACGACCATGGTAATGTGTTGATGCCCCCCAACCAAAGTTGGGTTGCAATCCATGAAATCCACCCCCCACTTGGTGAAGCAACTGACAGTAATGAATGGGTGAAAAGGGGCTGGATGCGAGCGCATTTTCCGAGTGAACACATGGCAGGGGTGAAACTTCTTGACCACTTCAATACAATATTTAAATATAGTAGTCTAGAAATAACCAACTCACAAAATGTTTTGGGCTGTCACAAGCTCGGATAGATGACCACCACAAGCCCCACTATGGAAATCATTCAGGACAGACTCGGCCTCTGTGTGAGTTAAATAATGACACAATATATTGTCTATTCCTTGGAAATACAACGTGTCACTGATGATATTATACTTCTTAGCTTGGTATCTTATACGTCATCGATCATCTCGCGAGAGATGTTGAGGGAACTTCAAGGTTTGAAGATAGAGAACAATGTCTCCATACCAGGGGTCGGACGACGAGACAAGAAAGATGTGTTCATCCACAAATGAATCAACATGGATAAATCCTCATCTAATCGTGAAAATACTGATATTAACTCCGTGAAGACTAGTGATTTCTTGGATTTCGCAGAAGAAAAATTGAGTTCAAAATCCTGTAAAATGAAAATCCATTTATTATATTTCCCCCCTATGATACGCCTGGTAAGGATGTATTGAAATGGATTGACATTAGCAACCACCATAGTCTTTCAAAGTAATATATAATGATGCAAACGTTGGACTGCGTGCACAACAACCAAAGTTATATTTTCAACATGAGAATAATTAAGTTCAGGACCGACCAAGGTTCGACTAAGATAGTAAACAATGTTCTTGTGGAGCTAGTGTCATGTCCATTCCAACATGCAACTGTCCTTCACAAGAATAAGTCAGGGAAGGTAGGGTCCATGGATCACTAAAATAAGAAGTGAAGAAGGGAATGGACCTCCTAGTTGAAATGGGCCTACTGGACATGGAATAAACATGATCACTCGGTGTTGTTAAGTCAAAAGTACACATAAGGGAAGAATACATTTTGACACCGATATTCTCAGTTGTCGGCTAAGAATTGTTGATCATGGGGATCGATGGTCCAATAGATGCATTAGGACTAGAGAATGCAAAAGATAACTGATAGATCATCACGATCTTCCCTTCGTGAGGAAAACAAAGAGTACGAAAGATGGATGACATGACGATGATCATAACATAGGTCCAATTGTGTCCTAGTAACAAGTTATAATCAATAGATGCATCAACTACCTCTACCTCCACCTCTACCGTCTTCCCACCTAACTGGACTGGAAAGGCAGGGAGAATACCGTGAGGGCGGAAGGAATGACCGTCAAAAGCAGTCAACATGTTCGATGACATGGAAAGAGTCAGAGAACTGCGATCTTTCCAACATATTAGGGACATTAGAAACATAGCAATGCCTTCATCCACAACCTCACTTTTGATGCTATACTTTGAGTACTCCATGTGGAGTTGGAAAGCCACATGGTAAGTCAAGTGAGGCTTCACATCTGTGATGTCAAACTTGATAAATTTTGAGCCATTGGGTTCTAGAGCTCCTAAAGAAGATAGTAAGGCATTCCTCTATGAAGGACACATCCAGAGTCAAAGACAACATCACAAAAGGGGTTTGACCTAGGTCCTCATCAATAGAGTAGTTTTGGACGACTCTAGCATTTAGATTATGGGTAGAGTGCTTGAGTAATCCTTTCAAATAATGAGGTGGTGGCTCTGTTTTTTCAATATATAAAGTCCTCTTTGGAGGAGGAGGAGGAGATTCTAGATGAAGAATAGCTTGTGAAGAGCTATAATATCGAGATCGAGTGGATAAATTAACTTTCGCATCGACCATATTGATACATAAACGGTCTTCATCTTGCAACTGTTAGTTTTGGCTCCCACCAGTCACATTTCTAGTGTTTGAGGAGCTTGAGGCCATGTGTTGATTATGTGGGAATGGATTTGTTAGCACGATGGGCGATTGAGATAATAACCTCGCAACTTATGCAAGTTTGGGGCATAAATGGGTAAGCTGATCATCTATGCAAAGCTTACAGGGAAACCTCACCTTACATATTTCTCATTTTCCCTCTCCAACATTATTACCCATATTCTCATTATTACCATTATCCTTGGGTTTATTACCATTCTTCCCACCCTTACGATTATTACGTCCTTTCTTCTTATTCCCGCCCAGTTGTTGGTTACCATTTAGGTTGGTTGATGATTGCATAGAGTGTACATATACCGACTGAGTGGGGTTGGAAGATATAGACGAAGTCGGTCCTCCTACAGACTGGTTTAGAGACAACTCTTTCATCTGGTTTATCACCGAGTCTACAAACTTTACATTGGCGGTACCTAGAATGCCTTCAGCATGAGGTCTGGGATTTTTTTTTGGTTCATAATTTGATTGTGGTGCATCTGGAAGAAGGTGATATAACATCCCAAACTGAGAATATATCAAATCTAACTATTGGGATCTAAATATCACTTCTTCCTCAATGGAAACCCCGAAAGTAGCAATGTACTTCGATATAGGAGTGTGAAAATACTTAAGGAACCATTATAAAATAAAATTTGAGGGTATAGGGGTCTTAATTAACCTCTTTCATCTACACCACTCCTGGATGTGATCCAAGATGTGAGTGACAGTATCCTGGCATAAAGTAGACAACAATTCTAGGCCAGCATCGTAACAAATGGGCATCTAGAAGTGGTTAAGGGAGACCAACACCAACTGAATAAAAGTCCCATATGCCCCTCTATGTAGATCAATATACCATTTCGTAGCAACTCCGATGAGGGTGCGTTGAAATAATCTTAATTGAATAGAATCATCATTAAGGGAATTTGATGAGCACCAAAGGTGAAAGGTAGTGACGTGATCACCAGGATTCTCTCCATTACTTCCCTCGAACTTAAGGATGTCCGAAGGGAGTTTAGTGGGGAGGGGAGGTCATGTAGGATCATGACTCACTAGTTCATTCAATAACTTAGACAAATCTAGCAAATTAAGCATGGCCAGAAAAGGGAGATAGGATTGCGGCATATGGCCCCAAGCTCCCAAAAAAAATTGTGATTGAGGAAGTACATTCTATCCAGGGTTCTGGTAAGCACCATGGCTCTTTTCTGGGTTGATTCATAAAAGGTTGGTTGGGCATCATTCCAATATGAATGTTTTGTTGAGGGTTATATAAATTTCCCCCAACTGGGTTGGATCTGGGTTGGGGGTTTCACAAAGCGTGAAACTGACCTCCTCCGGGTGGGAATCCAGAGGATAGAGGTGGATTCGTCATGCCAAATGTATTGGTCAGAATCTGCATCGAGGAGTTAGGGTTGTAGGATGGAACTTGAGTTGAATATTGTACGCCAGGTTGGTTGCTCCATCCAGAAGTAGGAGGGTTGGACACAGGGTTTAAAACATGAATGCCTCCCATATTAGGAGTCATTTGAGGGATCTAAGAACCACCAAATGAAAAAGGAGTGTAGGGAGGTGTACTTCCCCTAAGTCCAATGCTAGCATTAGGGCCAACAGCTAGGATGGAGTTCAAAAAATGCGAAGTGAAGTTTGGAATACCATAAGAAAAGGGACTAGAAGCCATAGGGATGGACTGAACATTATAGCCCGATGATTTTCCAAGAGACCCAAAAGGACTCATGGCGGTATCTTGAGCATTCACTATAGGTCGAGCCATGGTAATGATAGGTGCCTCCGACACTACAACCATTGAGGTTGTAGGAGTCGAAGGGGTGCCATTAACTATAGTGGGTATGGGAGTTGAAGGACTACCAGTATTCTAAAGACCAGTTTTAGTACTCATCCTTGTAGAATCACAAGTCTGAACGGTGGATGTGTGTGTACCACATATAATAAATCTATGTCTTTTAGAAGGCAAAGACTCGAAATCCAGTGGTAACTGTAACAAGCGACGAGACCAGCGGGGAGGTTGGTCCAACTCCATGATGACTTAAGAATATAAATATAAAATATATAATATATATATATCCTAAGGCCAACTACTAATCAAAGAGCACAGGAAAAGTCAAACGACCAATATACATGCAAATGGGGTAAAGTGGTTGAGTGGCCTCCCTCCCTAAAGAAGGTATGTCTTTCCCAATATGGGCCTAAGACTCCCTCCTAAAGATCGGAGGTAACAAAATCAGTTAGAAGGGCCCTCATGGGATTAACAACTAGTCAGTCAGATCCCCCCGGAGAGGTAATCCTCCATAAAGGTTGTGTGTTGTCCGATCCTTAGCTGACCCAGGGTACCTGCAGAATAATCCCTGCAAGTAACCTATGAGACACCTACGTCAAGAAACTAATAAACCATTGTATAATTGATGCAAAAGAGAGAAGTCGTAATTCAGGTCCACCGTATGGGCAGGGTAACAAAGCCTGAAACCTTGAAAGTGTCAACTCTCATGTAGGTAAAGGAACTAGAAATATCCCTAGAAACGAATAGATCTCCAAAAATATCTCTCACGCTAGGAAGGTATCGGGGGGATATTGTTGGGCCCCAATAACTCCCCCCTAAATTTTACAAAATTTAAAGGGTGCTCATTAGAATCTTGATAATTATAATGAGCTACATAATCAACCTTTTTCAATAGTTCCATACCTTGTCTTGCTTTTCAAAAAACTTAATACATTCACTATAGTATGAGACATTCATTACAAGAGTATATGTCAAAATTTATAAATGAACATAGAAATCACAATTTAAACAAAAACGTTAATTTTTATCAACTGTTTACTTTCGTTTAAATTATGATTATCTGTGAATCATTCTTTTTCTCATTAGCAAGTTTGACTAATGGGTTCAATACTTCATCAAATAATATCTTGGTTGGTTTCTCATTTTCACAAAATCATTTGGTGGGATTAATTAATTAAATTATTTTTTTCATTTTGCATCTCATTTGAAAATAAAAATAATAATAATAAACGAATTATCTATCATTTGTTTGATTTTGTTAAAACCCAAAATTAATATTTTTATCCTCTCCATCAACTTGAAGCTTTTATAATTTTAAGATCATATTTGAACGGAAAATATAATTTTTTTTGTTTAGAACTTATAGTTAGTTTAAATTCATTTTAAATTTATTGTTCTAGATTTTGCTTTATTCACAATTTTTAGGTTATTAATTTAGGTTTCTTTTTGTTTCACAGGTTTCTATTATCAGTTATTTGGTGTGGATTTGATTATGGCTTGATTTTATTATCTAAATACGTTCAAGATTATTGATCCAAAAATAATCTGGATTGCTGCAAATAAATTTATGAGCAACAACAGATAAAATTTGGAAATGCGTCAATAAGATAAAGACGATGTTGCAGGATTGATTGCAGGAAAGCCGTGAGTAATTTGAAGAAATAGTTGAAAACCCATCTCCAAAATGGACCCATTTAGCTTACACGTGAGAATGTTGCCAAAAACATGCACGATTTGAGAGATATTTGTGTCTCTTTACGAGGAAAATTTCAGGTGGCGGAAATTATTAGTGACACCCAAACTGTTCATTCATGGTATAAATATATGAGAAAGTGTAGATCCAAAGAGATCCAAGAAATGGAGAGGAAGATTTTAATCCTTTCTCTTTTGTATATTATTTCTTTTGTAAACTTTTTTTTTTTTTTTAAATGGAGTAACAGATGGTTGGAATCTTTGGGAGAATGGACAAGTATTTTCAAGAAGAATATGGAATTCCAAGTTGCTTAATTGATTTTGTCCTGTGAGTAAAATGGTTTTATTTTCATTATAATATCTTCATATTCTTTGAATAATTTATTATGCATTGATTTAAATTATCTTTAGTCTGTTTTATCAATACATGGTTAATTGCTATCATTTATATATTAATTTTTTCAATCTTTAAGAGTCTATTATCCCAAAAGTTCTTTCTGGACCATATGATGAACATATTTTGTTGAAACTATATGAGAAAATAGTTTACTATTTGACTTTCATCCTGTGTAGACTTTGCAGTGTTTTTTCATTGTCTTATGTAATTTCTTCATGTGAAATGTTATTTGTGTCGAATTAGATTTAGTCGGTTCTACACATAATATTTTATATCATGCTTTTCTTTATGTTGTTCATTATATTTTGGTTTAGTTTATATCTGTGACTGATCATCTATTCACGTATTTTGAGTTTACATCTATTTCTAGATAGATGGTAACACCATTCCTGAGAATTGAAATTTCTTTCATTTTCAGTTATTGGACATTTGAAGGTCATAAGATATATAGTTATTTGTCTTTATGTCGTTATAAACTCGCTCTAGAATATGAAACACTTCCTTGAATTTCTTTAGGAAGTATTATTCTTGCTTTTGTCATAGGTTTACACTTGACATAGGTTAAGAGGAGCTCATATAAATACAAAGAGATGAATTTAGCTTACTACTGCTGATCAATGAGAGGTTAGTAGGTGCATTATTTTCTTTTATTCAGATTTGTTTATATATGAATGAGACGATGATTGCATTAATTATCTTTGACTATTTTTGTGCCATTGTTTCAATTGTATTTTCGTAGTATTTATTAGTTTAAAATATTTAAACATTAAAAAAATATATATATTGTTGGCACAGGGGCAAACCCGGGGTTCAATGCTACAACATCGCACCAACAAAACCCTAACTACCGACCCTTTCAACAACACCTGCAAAGAAGATGAAGTCTCACTCGAGGTAGAGGCAGGGTGGTTGCAGGAATCAGATGTCTGCAACCTTGGTTGGGACACATATCTGTGATTCTAACACTTAACAGAGCACTTAGCAGTTAACATTCATCAATATCCAGTTCTTAGTTACAACACAGATAAACCCTGATTACAGAGTATCACAGTATTCAACTAGATCCAGCATCCAATAGCACTCAACATAAAGAAATAGATCAAATCTAGCAGATTAAATCACTAAGCATATTCACATAGGTCATATCTAGCATTCATTCACCTTATCACGCAAAAAGCAACATCATATCTATCTAACATTTATCTATATCAATCACTAAGAAAATCACACATAACCACATCAACACATCGCACAAAGTAGAGTAACATAGCATGTATGTGGTTCACCCCCACTCTGGGGCTACATACACCAACTCTTTGTCTTCTTTATTAGCTTCTTCAATCAATTACATGAATAGAGCCTTAAAAACCCTACTCTGCATAGGACAAGGGATCTGCAAAACTCACTAGATCCTCCTTCCCCGAGTAGATATAACCACACAACCTTCCACAGTCTCTTACAATGACTTGCACTTAGCTCTGCAAGTCTCACATAGTATGCACAAAATCAATCTCCACTTAGCACTTAGCACTGTCAATCACATAGATCGAAATTGTATATTTTTTACTTACTTCGCCTAGCTACTTATTTATACATACAAAATAGGCCTAAGCATGGGAAAACCCATGGGTTGACATTCTCATAACCGTTACATAAGCCCAAAACCCAAAATGTCCTAAAAAGGGGCAGAGATCCCGCGATCTCCCCTTCGTCTTGTGATTCTCCTTCGACAACCTATCAAAGTCCCAAAAATAAGTCAAACATGACCAAGGATCCTCAAAACTTGGTCAAGGGCCAACAAGCCCCCAACACTCACCTGTGACTCGTCCCAAGTCATTATGATCTGACTATTCCTACTTCAAAATCATCGAGCTTGGCTTGAGCTGCTTCGACTTTTTTTTGTGCCATGACCTCCATTTCAATGAACTCTTGTATGACTACTTCATTGAAAGGTCCCTCTAGGCGTTGTTCAGATGCATTGATGACTTTCTCCAGTTCCGTTCCTTGGCCTTCGATCTTTGTGAACAAATGGTAAGCCTCATCCTATATAGGTTGGAGCCTCTAAGTTACTTCCATAACTATTCTCTGAATAGTGTGGATCTGCTGCTAGGTAGTGCACTTCTCCTAGGATCGCTTAATTCTTTCAACAGCTGATAGGGGCTTCAACTGCTCTTATATTGTCTCTGCTTGAGACTTCGTCTCTTGGATATGTGACTCCAGTGAATTCAGTTCTGGATTCTCAGTGATTTTCTCATAGGTTTGGGTACTATGATCACTCATTTTCTTACATTCCATGGTGAGGGCTTTGATTCGCTCAACTTCACTTCGAGCAATTGCTTCTATTTGATTCCTCACATCCTACGGGGTGTTCGGCACTGTGAAGAGATCTAAGTCTGCTACTCTTTGTTGTAGCTGCTGGATATCTTTTGTGATCTGGTCTACTTGATGTGTGACTCGATATTCTACTTGTGGATCTAATCATGTCACAGATCAGAGTTCTCTGTTGACTTCTTCTTTCACTTCGAGTTTCTCTGCGAGCAAATGTTCCTTTTCTTGCTAAATCTGTGCTTTCTCTTCTTCAAACTTTGTATGGAGAGAAATCTTCTCCTGCTCTGGAACTCGATGTTGTTCTACGATAAATCCTTACACTTTATTCAAGGCCTAGGTGGCTTGTTTTGTTTCTTCTTGTTCTCATCGAAAGTGAGCTTTGGTTGCATCTACTAGTCGACTGAGTTGGGTTGGCTCATCTTCCAACTCTGGTTCTCCTAATGGTAGGGGTGCAATGGATACTGCACGACTGGACTGAAGGGCCTTCTAAACCCCTTGGAGTTCGACCTCGATTCTTTCGTACATTTCCTCCTTCTTAGCTTCTTGCTTCTCCATGATTTCTAGTGAAGCATCATTTAGGGATGCTATGATGAAGTCAAAATCATCGGTAGTGAGTACAGTCTACATCTTGGTCACAGTGGCTCTAGATTTATTCCGCGAAGAGGGTTTCTTGGGAGAAACCTTACTTTTCTTAAGGGGATCAGTCTCATCTCTAGGCGATGTTACTTCACATTTCTTTTCTCATATTCCTTGCCATTTATTTCTTCCACTTTGTCATCGCCCCCTTAGTCAGGTGATATTGAAGTAGTCTTGCCTGAGGCGCTTCTTAAGTCTTGGACCTCTCTGGTTTTCTTTCTTCTGTTGTGTCCAGGTGTATCATGTTATTTTTGCGTGGTCTTTGGGCTGTCAGGGTCAGACATCTCTGTAGGGTTTGCAAGAATAAGGGGGTCTAACGACCAATCCTTAGTGATATCCTCAAGGTCATCTTCCATGAGTTTGTAGTATGACTGAAGATTCTCCTTATGTTCATCGACTCGCACTGTAATGTAGATGAAGTGTCGATCTGCACAGAAATTCATCAGGGGAAGAAACCTCTGTAGGGTGTTCAGAGTCATGCGAGGTTTAGCTTCAATGGCTCTCTTCAGCTGAAGGTAATATGTATGAAAAACATTGTTCGACTTCCACAATTTGTTCATATCACTCAAGTACTAGAGTGTGATTAAATTTACAGCAAGCGTCTATAATGATTCAATATCTAGAAAGGTCACACGTTACAACATTTCCCAAGAAACAAAGGCAACGAGGATCAAGAGATAGCTAAAGTGAAACTCGTAGCCCTGATCCTGTTCTTTGCAATAGTCTAGTTCTAGTTGATTAACTAGGTACTTCACCCATTTCATCTGTAGACCTTCCACGCACTTCCCTACAAAGTCAACAACAAAGCCTGTGACCTACGTGGGTCGGTTCTTCCTTACTAAATTCCTAGTTATTAACTAGCAGGCTAGGCGCACTGCGTCGTTCTGGATGGAGGATACCTTGTAGCCTCACGTCCCCTTTTCAACATCACCATATGTATCCTTGATCTTCTATGCTAGCATGCGATCTATGGCTTTTCCTGGATAGAAGTCTTGTGGGTTGGGTCCTTGCATACTTAATCCGATGATGCTATGGATCAACGTTGGATCGACTGTGATACGATGGTCTAGCCATAAGTAGCCACCATGGTAACATAAAAGAAGTAGCTTGACACAGGCGTTGACTTCTTGGTGCCTTCCGAAGTGTGGGATTTTCATTACATTTGACAGGGTCGACTGCGCGAGGTTCATCATCCACGGCTGGGGGATTATCTTTGAGTTCTTCTCCTTCGTTCTGGTTAGGTATTTATACCGGGTGGGCATACTATAGTTCTTATGATATCCGAGGTTGAAGTCACTGAACTTCAACGCTGCGATATTTTCCTCTTGTGCTTGAACTACGCGAATCCCCTTCAGGAGGTATGCAGTAACCATGGTGTACTCAAAATATCTTGGCACACTATCACAACTCACCATACTGGCCAAAGGCGGGATGTAGTCGGGAAATATGGATGGGATCAACTTCGCATTTTCTAGGTCGTCTCTATGCTTGGTTCTCTTATCTGTTGATGGTTGGGATGGTCTAGCTCCATGATCAGTCGAAGGCGAGGCTTTCACTCCTCTCGTCATTGACACTTGAATACTTACAGACATTACTCTTTCATTCATTAGGTCGATGGGAACTTCTTCAAAAATTTTCTCTACAGCCCTAAAATCGTCCGTAATGCACGCTCGTGGTTGAATATCCCAGGTTCAAAGAGTAACTGCTCAATGCAACGAGATGGATGGTGATAGAACTATGATCATTGTGCAGAATCAACTAATCTGCGAGATCAAATTCATGGTTATCACAAGTTTTTTCGGTGTGTGGTGCGATGGGATAAATAGATAACTTGGCAACGAATATCTTGCAACAGGTGAGAAGCCTTCATTAACTCAGTTATGTCCTTTACATGGCTATCCCAATGTTTTGATGGAGAAATTTCTGACCATAAATTCCTTTCTACCCATTCGGACATCGGTCTAACGATTATATTGTTCCCAACGACTATATTTCATCACCATGGCGAAGTGGCATGTGATGTAGTTCTGATATCCCGACGAAGTTCCAATTTTGAAAATTTTCCTTCTGCGAAGTTCCCTCTGGAACTTTCTGTAGCTTTTCGATCTTAGCTTTATTCTTACTTAGTTTTCTAACCTTCTTTCCAGTGAGCTTCGTCTCAGTACTCCCTTTTCCATTCTGATTCTTATCTAGAAATCAGGGGTAATACTTCTTCTCTATCTAGGATAGGTGCTTCAGTCTTCTGCAAATATTCTTGTGTTCTTGCAACTTTGACATCTAAGTCTTTGGTTTTAAATAGCTTCACTCGGTTCTCCTGTTCTTCAATCAAGTGTGTGATCCTCCTAGTCATGAAATTTTTTAACTCTTGCTTCTTATTCTCTAGGATTTCTTCTTCTTTCCTTCTGGCTTGATCTCTTTCAATCTAATGTTTTCGTAGTAACATAGAAAATGGAGCATTTTTATGAATAAATTTAATAACTTCAAATTCTTCCTCTATAGAAGTTCCATTAGAATTCATAGATATCTGGGTGAGATTACCACATAGGTTTATCAACTTTCCTCTGAATAACCCTATTCCTCTCAATGAAGGAATCATAGCAAGCTTTTTTAGAATTTCCCAAGTTCTTTCCGTCATAATATTTACCTGTTTTTCTTCATCTAGAACACAGTCAATGTCGAAGTCTCCTATTCTTTATTCTATGCACTCTTTTTCTTTGAATATCTCTGATAAATTAATATGTCGGTGATCATTCATGGTTTCATTCATCTGTAGAAATACTTTCTCTGATTCATTCTGGGGTTCTTCCATGGTCTTAGTTTCTTTACCTTTCTCATGGTCTTCTTGTCTCATATTCATCCTTTCACCTTAGCCATCATTCTAGGGAAATCCAATACTTCATGGTCCATAGATTTGCAATAGAGGCAACTAGGTATTCTACCAGGGCATTCCTTAGCAAGATGTTTCGGTATTCTGCAATTGTAACAAAGGGTTAATCCTCTCCTTCTCTTAAATGATCGCCATCCTTTCCTATACTGCATACTAGAATCATGGTAGATAACCTACAAACAAATATTTATAGGATCCTGCATCCATTTGTTACTCCAAACATTCTCTCTATGCATAGGTATAACATATCTTTCACTATTCTTATTATATCTACTCATATCAAATCTTCTTTCTTCTATTAGTGCCCTAGTTTTCAAGCTAGGACAAATCTTATCAAACATACCTAGATTCATACTCTAGAAACAAAAAATTTCCACTTATCTTACTTATATATAGCACAAAGCTTACAGATCTTACCTATTTAGTCTCACTTTCACCTTTATCAGGGCACAAAGCTCCCAAATCTTACCTCTTTTCTTCAGATCCGACCTCTTGGCACAGAGATTCACAGGTCAAGTAGAATACTGCGCACTAGAGTGACATATCTACACACAGATCTTTCACAATTTTAGGTTAGATCTTCGCACAAAGCTTCTTCTTCATGAGTTCCTAGCAATCATAGTTTCAAGTCCCGACATTGAAACTACTTGTTGGCATAGGGGCAGACCCGGGGTTCAACGCTACAACAACACACCAACAAAACCCTAACTACCGACCCTTTTGGCAACACCTGGGAAGAAGATGAAGTCTCACCCGAGGTAGAGGCAGGGGTGGTTGCATGAAACAGATGTCTGCAACCTTAGCTGGGACACAAATATGTGATTCTAACACTTAACAAACAACTTAGTAGTTAACATCCATCAATATCTAGTTCTTAGTTACAACGCAGACAAACCTTAATTATAGAGTATCATAGTATTCAACCAGATCCAACGTCTAGTAGCGCTCAGCATAAAGAAATATATCAAATCTATCATATTAAATCACTAAGCATATTCACATGGGTCAGATCTAGCATTCATTCACCTTATCAGGAATAAAGCAACATTAGGTCTATCTAACATTTGTCTATATCAAGCACTAAACAAATCACACATAACCACATCAACACATCACACAAAGCAAAGAAACACAACATGTACGTGGTTCACCCCCACCCTGGGGCTACGTCCACCAACTCTTTGTCTTCTTTATTAGCTTCTTCAATCAGTTACATGCATAGAGCCTCAAAAACCCTACTCTGCAGAGGACAGAGGATCTGCGTAGCTCGCTAGATCCTCCTTCCCCAAGTAGATATAAGAACACAACCTTCCACAGTATCTTACAATGACTTGTACTTATCTTTGCAAGTCTCACACAGTATGCACAAAAGAAATCTCCACTTAGCACTTAGCATTGTCAATCACATAGATCGAACTTGTAGAATTTTTTCTTACTTCACCTATCTACTTATTTATACATACAAAATAGGCCTAAGCATGGGTAAACCCATGGGATGACATTCCCATACCCGTTACATAAGACCAAAACCCTAAAATCCCTAAAAAGGGGTCGGGATCCCACGATCTCCGCTTCGTCTTTCTCTCTGCCTTCAAAAGCCTCTCGAAGTCCCAAAAATAGGTCAAACATGACCAAGGACCCTCAAAACTTGGTCAAGGGCCAACATATATTTATGTTCTTACTTTATCTTATTTTGAAACATTATTATGAACATTCATTTTCGTAAGATTTCAAGTAAACCTTGTAAAATGCAGATATATTGTTTATAATCATTTGTATATTCACGTTTCTTTTCAATAAACATTAGTAAGTAATATATCATTTTTTAGCATCATGGATTTAGATTAGTTTGTTTCTTTTACTTTTTTTAGGACTTTAGTTGGCTAACAGAGCCATTAAACCTGTCGGGTCAGATCACACCAAACGACTTGGGTTAATTAGACAACCCTGGTCCAAATCTAACCTTCCAGTTGATAGTGTGTCATTTATGCCCATCAACAAATATCTCTTCAACCAAATTCACGCAACCTCATGATTAACTCTGATGTGAACGGAGCCTCCTGATCTTACCAATTATACAATGGATTTCTCCACTCCCTTTCTCAGACACATATGTTGATCTAATTTTCTGGGAGAAGTTTACTCACAAAATCCTATTCCAAGTCACCTAGGTTAGTTTGTGTACCCTAGAAATTAAAATCGTGACTAATAAATTTTAAGTAATAGCTTTAATTTTAATGGTCGTGATTACTTAAAAATGTATGTTAGTGAAACTCATGATATTATGACTCTGCAAGAAAAGTAAATCTGAAAACGATGCAAAGTCCTAACTTTAACTTTCAATGATTTATATGCTTCTAAAAACCATTTCAATTTTCAAATTCAACTCTGTAATTCAGAAGTGAAAATGCAATCTTTCACTATATGCACTAAGCTAATGAAAAGGACTCAAAAGACAAAAATGCCAAGAAATGCAAAATGCCCTTTTTTTTGTATTTTCAATATAACAAAACTGAAAATGCATGGACTGAAAAGTAACTTGATATATAACCCTACTGTGTATAGAAATATATAACTCAAGAATGATACCAAGCGGAAAAACACCCAACCCAATGTACAAGGACAATAAAAAATGAAAAGATGATGAGAAAGAATTCACTTAGAAATTCAACCAAAGATAGGTTTCCCATCATCCCACAAGAACTTAACAGGCACTATAGAGACCTAATAAGGCTCAACAAACATCAAATCCCACCCAACAGTCACCAGACCAAGAAAACAAGGCAGGAAAACTGATGTACACGACTGTTCAGAAAAATAAAGCATATATACACATCTTACAGTGATACAACCAACGTATGTACATGACTGTCAAGGAAAAAGGTGTGTATATGCTTCAAAACAAGGCTAGGCAAGGGAGAAAGGCTGAGAACTCAGACCCAGAGTGACCAGAAACTGTCAAGCAATGGTATGACAAGAAACACAATAGAAACAAGAGAAATATAAGGAGAAAAGTACTCCAAACCCTAAGAAAGGAGATTCAGTCCCTAGTATGGTCGCCAATTCTGTTACGAGGAAAATCTCTCTATGGCTAGGGTAAACCACAATAGACGGAAATGACTCCAAAAATCATCTCTCTTCTCAAGTATGCTATAAATACAAATATGCTAGCAAGACAAGATAAAAGGATTGCCTCGTCCAGGCGTTCGATGAAGTCCATCGTTGAGCACTTGACCCAAAGAAATACACCTGCAAATAGTCCTCAACAACCAAGAAAAGGAAGCATATGGTGATATTATATAATATTAGCACATTCAATAACATAATCCATTAATAAACAATAAAGATATGCCCATGGAATAATAATTCAATATATTTGCAAGATATCAATTGGATGGAAAAATAGTATTTCTATTAATAAATGATCAACAGAAGTGAAAATATTATAGACTTCCATGTCGACATGGTTCGGAACCGAGAAAATAAGTTCCTTCCAGCTGGGCCTCCACCACTTCAATCCTCCACCAAAAGAAATCTCATAAGAGAGAAACAATGAAGTTCTCAATCAATGATGGAAGAGCTTGGGGGTTGAACACTGTGTTCAGAATTAAAGGAAAAAGGGATGGAGACTCAATATGAAGTAAATAATTCCTCCAGAGTAACTTTTCTCTCAAACTTGAAGTATTTCTCCTCTTCCATAGCTTGAAATTGCCCTCTTTATAGCCTTCAAAATGGAACTAAAGGGTCGAGTTGAAACATTTCCAGTATATGGAAGGCCAAGGATTAGAGATCTCCCGTTGTTACATGGAAACCCGACATTTAATTTTCATTTTTTGGCACAAATCCTGATGTACATGGGTTGTAGTGGAGAAAATTGTGTATACACATGTTGTGTAGTGTGCAAGATGTGTACATGTGGAAAATTATTTATTTTTGTCTCTGGATTTTATCAAGAAGGAAGATAAGTCTGCATAGGGAAATGGAATAAGGCCCTCTGTGAAAGATTTCATAGGGTGAGGCAAATATTGTTGTACCACAACCCTCACCATAGTTTGTTTCACCATGGCCTCATTAAATTGCTTGTTATATCAAAATTAAAAAAACAAAGTAAAACACGGGAAGATTTCCTCTACCAATTTTCGAATCCCCATCTCATAGTTAAGAAAAGTAAAAATTCAATTGATTCATGGATTGTTACCCCACCTAATTGTCACTCTCCAAAAAATATAAACCCTTTATTTCAAACTATCTCCTTGTTTGATAAGAAAGCCAAGAAAACTATTGATTCCCTTGTAGCCTCATCTGGTAAGAAAATTAAGAAGCCTGCTGATAATTCCCAATTACCTTCAACACCTATCGATTCTAAACCTAATAATCTACAAGATTCATTTCATCAAGATTTTCCTTTGGTTCCTACAAAGAGGAGAGGAGATAATCAATTCAAATGGAAATCCTTTCGAAGAAGCACCCGAAGTACGAGTGGCAATTCTAATATAAAACCTCCAAGTACTTCGGATCATATTCGATTGTCTTCCGACCATGAGAGCCCACATAAAAAACTTAAAGAAGTTTCTACAAATGAGCCTAAGCCCAATAAAGAGATCAAATATGAACCTATTACACCAAGTCTTCCTCACAAAAACATTGTTACTCCCTCTTCCTAAATGCCTACACCTTCTTCTAAAATTGATATACCTTCTACATCTATCAAGGAGCCTAAGCCTTCCTCTCTTTAACCATTTGATCAATCCCCAACTATTCAGAAATTTCAAAAGGAGAATTATCATTTTCTTCAACAAATGGCAGAATGAGAAACTGTGGATCAACATTTTCACCATAACAATATTGTCTTGCAAGCAAAAGTAAACTCTCTTCAGAGATTGGTCGATTAGATGACTAGCACCAATTATAGTCTCAAGATGTAGTTGAAACATCCCAAAAGGCCTAAGCCAAAGTCCTCGGGGCATGAGGGAGAAGCTTCTAAATATAATATATCCCCTCCTTCATGAGCATAGCTATGTCGGGTGACCCATTTTTTTTGCAGAGGGACCTGCAAACTCTTAGGTAGCGGAGAAATGTTGATTTGGTGTTTTGACTATTTTTTCAATGACCAAACGTATTTTGCATATCAAAATTTATACACTCTATGATTTTATTTATCTCTTTTTAGAGGTATTATCAATATTTGTGCATAAATTCATCATGGAACAACATGAGGTATGTGTAATCATCATTTTTTAATGATTTTATGTTAATTCGTCTTCAATTGAATGATTACAATGTCCTAATGTTTCTTGTTTTCTTGCAACATGCCAAAACATGATCCAACCTTCCATCCAAAACTTCATCTGACACTCCATCCGACACTCAGAGTGTAGTGGAGTTGGTAGTTATCATATCGATGGAATTCTATGGGAGAATAGGAAAAATGGGTTTTGTGCCCACTCACGCCCTCCAGCTATTGAACTCATTGCATTCAGACTTGAGTAGATGCATCGACTGCTATTTTGAGCACACAGGGCTATTGGAGGAGATGTGTTCTATTATTGAAATTTAATGAATTTATGTTTTTAGGGAGTGTCGACCCTTCCAGTGGTCGACCTCTCAAGATTTGTATAAACTCTATAAATACTTGTTGTTTATGCCACAAAGAAACACATATTTTATATATACGCACTAACAATATCTTCAATTTCACTGTAAACTATGTTTTGGTGATTAATATCAATGTCATATTGATCATGTCACTGTGTTTTTCCATTGAAGTAGTGCCACGACATTTTGGGGGGTCCATTAGTGGTTTAGGTAACTTGTGTATACCAACATATATTTATATTTTCGTATTTGGTTCTCATAACCTGTTAATTTTGAGTTGCTTGTTTAGATCATATCATTGTGTATATCTCTTCTAACTTGAAGCTCGCTTCCTGGATTGTATGTGTAGCACAGAGAATTTTTGGACGTCCATATTTACTTGTTTATATTTATATTCCTAATACCTTGATTGCAGGTTGTAATTCATTTGTTTATAAGCTTCTTAACTATGCCATCATAAGCTGTAAATCACTTTGCAGAGTAGTTATTTAGACAGTGTCCATTTCATTAAATTGTAATCTTCAAATACTCTATGTAGGTTTGCATAACTTGTTAATCATGTTTCTAGCATCGACATGGTAAGATAAAAGTTGATTTTGAGTTATGATTTTCAGTGATATCCTAGTTATAATTTTGAGGTATGATTTTCAATGATATCCAAGTTATAATTTTCAGTGATATCCTAGTTATGATTTTGAATTATGATTTCTAATTAGTACCAATTATGAGTTTGTAGGCTTGTATGAATTATTAATTATGTACAAAGTATTTTCTAGTATAAGTGTGGTAGAACAAGTGATTGATTTTCAATCTTTTCTACATAATGCTTGTAGATCACATGGATTATAAGAACCTCTAATGTTGTTTTTATGATGGAAAATATTTATATAGACTACCTTATCCATACTTTGTATTTCTCTATAGAATTTATCATTGATTTGATTCCACTTGAATTTTCATTAGTGATTAGATGCCATTGTGATGTAATTCACCAATGTAGACACAATCATCACATTTGGATATTGTCATAACACTCTTGCTTTCAGTTAGGTAGACTACTGTAAAGATAAGGTTTACTCCCTGCTAGATAAAAGTAATTGTGAGTTTTTTCTTTAAGAATACAGTTCACTTGTAAAGCTAATTTAGACATATTGTTTTCTTATTCAAAGAGTGCTTGTTCATTTAGAAATTTTCTTACTTAGATTAAATAGTTCATAGTCCTAGATTGCTTAAATATCATTAGTTAAAAGTTCTTTTGTATATTTAACATAGAACAGGTTGTTTAAATGGATTTTAAAAGTCATGTCTTAAAGTAGAATTGTAAATTTAAAAGAGTGTTGATCCCTATGGTAAACCATCTTCCTAGCTAGTTAATCTTTTTGTTAGCTTTTCTTTCTGCCTAGACTCATATTGTGTCACAAATCTAATTTTACTTACCCCGGTTGACAATTTAATTGAGGGAAATTAGTACATATAGTTTACCCATCAACACCCATTCACATATTACAATTTTTTTTCTTTTTAGAAGAGGTAAAAGATCCCAAGTATCATTATCCACTAAGGAAATATATTCTTCATTCATTGGCGTGTCTCAATCTAGATGGAAAAAATCTTTTGCAAATGATTTTTGGATCATGAATATATGAAAATCGAGCAAAAAGTAAGGAGTCTCATTGAAATTGTGAATGCATACAACATTGATCTACAAGATCACTCACAATATCATTTATTGTTTCTTTTGTTATATGTACTCATCTAGGAAGAAGTGGTGTTAGTGAATTTTCATTTTCAATATATCCTCATTGTTATCATTTCAAGAAGAAACTAGAGTGGGATCATTAATAGAAAAGTTGGGAATAGAAGATGGCACAAATTCCAAACATCACTTGTAGGTAAAAGATGGGACAAATATCAAATTAGGCTAATATACTAAGAGACTCTCATAAAAATTAACATATCTCCTTCTAATCATTTCATTGGAATTAGATTGAAGAATCATATAACCTTTTATATCTTTAGAATATCCAACAAAATACACTTCTCACTTTTAGGCTATAATTCTTTCCTTTTATCATTAGGAATACAAATCCATGATTCACTACCAAACACATGAAAGTGTCTTACATCTAGTATAATTTTACTTCATTCTATTTATAGTGCTATATTTTTTACAACCTTTGTTAGAGTGCAATTGAATATGTAATTGGCACAATTAATGGCTTTTGTTGGAAAGTGAAGACTTAATCCCTTAAATTGGATCATACAATTTTCCAATTACTTTAATGTATGATTATTTTTCTTAGAATCAATTTTTTTTTGTGGTGTATATGGAACAATATGTTGCATCTAAATGTCTTGTGTAGTGTAGTAAGTTGTAATTTTGTTGTTAAAATATTCACCTCCATTATCTATTCTTAAATTCTTCGGTTGATGTCTAGATTATTTTTCTACAAGGGCCTTGTAGGCCAAAAACATGTCAAAAGCATCACTTTTAAGTTTTATGATATAAACCCAAGTGCATCTAGAGACGTCATGAATGACAGTTAATAAGTACTTGAATCCATAGAAAGGAGAATGAAGTAGATCACAAAAATAACTATGAGCAAGTTGCAAGGGGGCCAAGGAATGGCAAGATGCATGTTTTCCAAAATTGTCCTAATGATGTTTGTAAAAACATAGTTGGCACAAACACCATCTTTGCAAGAAATGAGAGGAACACCAATCACCATAGTTTAATTAAATAGTTTCTACAATGAGTGATGGTTTAGGTGGTCAAACCTCTCATGCAAAAGTTTTCTCAAGTCATCACTATGAGAAATAAAAATAAATGGAAAAGATGATGAGCCAAAGTTATCAAATTTATACAACTTGGTAATATCATTACAATGTCCATTTCTATGCCATTCTTGCGATCTTCTAAATCATTAATTATAACTTGGTGAGGTGAAAACTCTAATTTTTACCTTCCTTTGAATGAGTGATTTGATACACTGATATAGAAATGTAGGAGAGACCTAGAATACATAACATGTCATTAAAATGAGAATCATCTAGATGAATTGTTCCAAACCTACAATACATATTACAAATTTTCGTCTTTTCAGAAGAGGTAAAAGATCCCAAGTATCATTATCCACTAAGAAAATATATTCTTCATTCATTGGTGTGTCCACTCTAGATGGAAAAAAGTTATTTCAAATTTTTTTGGATCATGAATATATGAAGATGGCACAAATATCAAATTAGGCTCCTTAGGCTAAGTAGGTAGAAGATGGCACAAATATCAAATTAGGCTAATATACTAAGAGACTCTCATAAAAATTAACATGTATCCTTTTAATAATTTCATTGGGATTAGGTTGAAGAATCCTATAGCCTTTTACATCATTAGAATATCCAAAAAAAATGCACTTCTCACTTTTACACTATAATTCTTTCCTTTTCTTGTTAGGAATATGAATCCATGATTCACTACCAAACACATAAAAGTGTCTTACATATAGTATAATTTTTCTTCATTCTTCTTATAGTGCTATATTTTTTACAACCTTTGTTGGAGTGAAATTGAATATGTAATTGGCACAATTAATGGCTTTTGCTAGAAAGTGAAGACTTAATCTGTTAAATTGGATCATACAATTTTTCAATTACTTTAATGTATTATTATTTCTCTTAGCAACAAAATTTTGTTGTGGTGTATATGGAAAAATATGTTGTATCTAAATTTCTTGTGTATTGTAGTAAGTTGTACATTTGTTGTTAAAATATTCACCTTCATTATCTATTCTTAAATTTTGCAATCGATGTCTAAATTGTTTTTCTACAAGGGCCTTGTAGGCCAAAAACATGTCAAAAGAATCACTTTTAAGTTTTATAATATAAACCCAAGTGCATCTAGAGAAGTCGTGACTGAAAGCTATTAAGTACTTGGACCCATAGAAAGAAGGAGAATGAAGTAGACAACAGAAATAACTATTAGCAAGTTGAAAGGGGGCCAAGGAATGGTAAGACACATGTTTGCCAAAATTGTTCTAACGATGTTTGATAAAAACATAGTTGGATCAAACACAATCTTTGCAAGAAATGAGAGGAACGAAAAATCACCATAGTTTGATTACATAGTTGCTACAATGAGTGATGGTTTAGATGGTCAAATCTCTCATGCAAAAGTTTGCTCAAGTCATCATTATGAACAATAAAAATAAATGGAAAAGATGATGAGCCAAAGTTGTCAAATTTTTACAACTTGGTAATATCATTAACAATGTCCATTTCTATGCCATTCTTGGGATCTTCTAAATCATTAATTATAACTTGGTGAGGTGAAAACTCTAATTTTTACCTTCCTTTGAATGACTGATTTGATACACTGATAGAGAAATGTAAGAGAGACCTGGAATACATAATACATCATTAAAATGAGCATAATCTAGATGAATTGTTCCAAACCTAAAACATTAATAGATCTATCATCACAAAAAAAATATTTGTTTGGTATTAAAGTCATTAAGAGTAGAATAAATGGTTTTATCCTTATCCATATTATAACATTATTTAGAATAGAAAAATTACTCATTAGAAAAAGAAATAGATGTTGCATTGAAGGAAAAAACATAAGTAGAAAGTGCATGTCCATGAGAAGAAGAGTTAGAAGAAGAAGAATCAAGATTGATGTTTTTATTCTTCATTTCTACTTCTAAGGCCTCCATATTCATAAAACATTTAGAATCAAGATGACCATTTCACCCACAAAAATTGAATACCTCTCATTCTTAATTTTTTTTTGTTTTGTTCCTTTGTCACCTTTGGAAGGAGGATCTTGCTAACAAGGTATCAGACCCTTGTTTTACTTATTGTGAGCATGTTCCTTCTTTGGATTCTTGTATTTTTCCTTACATTGGATGACTAAGGATTTCTCAGATGCACCTACAATGCGAATCACTCCAAGATGTAAGAGGTTATCTTGCTCACAAATCAAAGAATTGCAAAATTGTTCTAGTGAGGGTCATTTGTAAGAAACCCTAGGAACTTCTCTATTGGAGTGAAAAGTAGATACAAAAGTAGAATATGCACTACAAATATTTGAAAGAATAACACATATCACTTGGTCGTATTTATAGTCTTCAAATAAAATTCTAGGTGTTTTGAACTTAGATATTTGTTTTCTCACTTGCGCACATTCTTCTTAATGTTGGGGGCTTGATGATAGGAGTATTTCTTCTAGTCTCCTTCTTTGAGGAAATTCAACAAACTTTCTTTTAGCATCGATGAAAGAATCATTGTATTCTACAATAAACACAACAATGTATCCTTCCTTCACCCGAGCAAACAAAAATCAATTGCTTGAGACCATTTATTGTCCAATTCCTTCAACCTGTCAACTGTGATATGATTCCATACTAGTGGTTATTGAGGCCTTAAAGTGGTATTATTAGTAGTTTTCCTCTTCAACCATTCATCCAATAAACATGGAAATTCAACAAATAAAATTGCATGCATATCAATGTAGATATACCTATTCTTCCATAGTTCCATGTTGGTGATCAAACCTTCAGTCTCACATTGAGAAAAATCATCTTCTTTCAATGTTAACCAATATTCCATTTCCTCTAGAGATGGATACCACCTCATTCTCTGCCTTCATCATTTAATACAAAACCTTTAGGTCTTGATAATGGAACCATTTTTTGGCCCACTTCTGCGCATCCTTCTTAATGTTGGGGGGTTTATGAGCTAGGGGTTGTCTATAGTTGACCAAAAAAAACCCCAAGGTGTCAACATATCAATCCTTAGCCAAAGAATTAATAAGGTCTCAACCGAGACGCCATGAGAATCACAGAGACCATCTGGTCTTGTTTCAGTGATGAAGGGTTAAATTACACATGGAATCCACTTGGGATGACATTCATACATTCCATTGCAATATAATTAAATATCGATAGCACATAACATTAAAAAAAACATTCATTGGACATATAATCAACACAGTAAACGATAAGAATAGTTTCAAATTGTATTTTATTCATTCCAAAAGTCACATAAATGGACCAAGAGACTCATCATTTATCATAAACAACTCCTTGCACTCTCATACATTCTCAAAGTAACTCATTACAATGTGTCATGCACTTTCTCTAAAACTTTGCATGTACTACTCATCTGAAACTATTACATATTTCATACAAAACTTGCTCCATATACGAACAAAACCATACTTGAAACCATAATGTTACAAAACATAGCTAGACTCATCTATCAACTGAGAGAAATCAAAGAAAATATGCTAAATTAACAACAATCAACCATAACAATAGAAACAAACTTAGCAGGAACAACAACATCCTCTTATCTGCTTCAACGCTCTGTCACTTTTAGATCTTCTCCAATCTATCTATTGACTGTCAATCCCACATGCTTCTACCACATGCTTGCAATCCACATAGCCTCTTTGAAGTCCTGGAAGTATTAACTAACTTTCCATCTCATTCCTTAACTTATCCATGATATCTCATGATGCCTGAGCTAATCGTTTGTGAATCTTTCTTAAAGATCCTCTTGTTGATTCTGGCATGCATGTGGTATCTTCTTGATTTCTAGTGCGCATAGTAGAACTTGGGTTTGCACACATGGTAGGACTTGGGCTAGCACGCGTGATTCATGTCATCCATTACATAGCTACTTTTGTGTTTGCAAAATTGTGTTGTGTGCACAACTGTGTTTGTGCATGCATACAATCTTTATCTCAAAACTTTGGGTGCCAATAAGGCCCCCACCACTATTATTTGGCTTGTCCTCAAGATAATGGCCTCATTGAGTTATTATTGCGATAGAAGGAATCGTCTTAATGAGTTCCTAATGCAACTCTTTGAACTGATTATCAGATCCATCAAGAGTAGCAAGGAGTGGTCGGGTGAGCCGAATGACTTAATTTGCATCGGTCACCATAACTTTAAAAGTTGTCAGTTCCATAATATCCATTCTTGATCATTTGGGTGATAGTAAGTTGTGCAAATGTCAATTGAGCATAAAATATTTGGGCCTTATCATTCACATCATTTTCTATCTCTAAAATTGTTTGTTGTACCTCCGCCCATTTTGCACCGATTTATTTAGTCTTGGTTGAAAAGGATGTTATTGAAACTTAGCGCTTGCCCTGGGGTAGATAAGCCAAACTGCTCTTTTTTTTAGCAATGTATACTACTATTGCATGAAATTTTTCATGAATATAACTCGGTTATGGTGGATTCTACAAATGTTTCCACATAGTGAAACTTTATTTGACCAATCCTAAAAAATCCTTCAGTTTTTTTTGGCCATCGCATATTGTTACTATGGCCACCACAATATTCTTATATAGCTCCATATCCTATGGTGTTGTCTATTGAAGTTGAGTGTGAAGTGCTATATTTTGGTATTTTAATGCCATAATATGATGGGTGACTTATTTGAGCTTATGTGGTGCTTGGACCATGAGTTATGCTTGTTTGGGAGGATGGACCCATGAATATACTTCTCCCACCGCAAGGAGAAATTCAACACAACTGTACAAGGTAGCCTCATGGTGTGCCTTGGTTTCGGTGTGAAAAATGACCTCTACAAGATGTATTGTCTAGAGGTCCTACCGTACAACTTCAACTTCTTGTCACACGAGAAGTTCTTGTTGCAATCGGGACATGGTAACAAAATGACTTGTCACTTTATGATCATATTAAAGATGCAATTGATCATGTGCTTAGGTTATATTTTGGTTCCTCTCTTCAGGATCATGGCTTATTGTAGTAACAAAACCCCCTAGGTCGATAGTAGGGACCTCCGTAATATGAAGCTCGGTCTTGGTTGAGTCAGTTGGGACAACCAACAATGCGATGACACTAAAACAATTTTTTTGGTTCGTTCTTGGAGCATTAGTGGACTAGGGGGGCTAAGGAGGTGATGTAGGAGCATCAACACCATGCTAGTAGCCAACACAATAGTGCACATGGATGGAATATATCCCAAGGAGAGAGAAGCAACAACTTTCTTATTTTGTTTTAAATTTCTCATTTAATGTAAATTACGTGTGTAAGGCTTGAGGAAGGAAGAACCATTGTAACTGTGTAAGGATATTGTAAGTCATCTTTAATGGATGACAAGTAGGTGGATCTAGATCCGATCTGGATGAGTTGTAAAATAATTGTAATTTAATGTATTATGTGAGGAATCCTCGAGAACACCCTCTTTTGTATGAGAATCACACCATGTTAACAACCAACATAGTAGCGCACATAGATGGAACAAATCGCAAGGAGAAAGAAGTGTCATCCTTCTCATTTTGTTTTAAATTTCTCATTTAATGTAAATTAAGTGTGTAAGGCTAAAGGAAAGCATAGCCATTGTAATTGTGTAAGGATATTTTAAATCGCCTTTAATGGTTGACAAGTAGGTGGATCCAGATCTGATTCAGATGAGTTGTAAATTAATTGTAATTTAATGTATTAGGTGAGGAAGTCTCGAGGAGCCCCTCTTTTGTATGAGAATCAATGTATTGAGATGATAGTGTAAGAAGAGATATAGAATAGGAGAATGATGAGAAGTGAATAATTATGGAAAGGAGAGAAGAACTAAGACTATGTTGCAACCTTATCCTGTAAACATTGTAAACATTGTAAAAAGAATTCAGATTAATATAAAAGCATATTTCCCTGCATATGAATCTCTATGTGTGTTTTATGTGAATGAATATATGTTTTATGAATGTTTACTGAATGATTATTGTGCATGTGTGAATTCCATGAGTATATAAATGTTCCCTTTGTAGGAATAAATATAATTATATGTTTGTATGAATTTCTAAATGTTGTGGGATATAAAGGTTGTGTAAGGAGTGCATAGTAGAGTTGTGGGAAAACTCTGAAAATTTAGCACAAGGATTGCACTAGAAATCATTCAGATGTTCTATGAGGATCGTGCTAGGTAGGCACACCAGAATCGGTTAAGCTCAGAAGGGATAGTGCAAGGAGTGCACATAGTGAGCACAAGGAGTGCTCCTACACTCAGAATGGTGTAAAATCTCAAGGGAAGACTAGTGAAAGGAGTGCACACATGTAGACTTACAAAAGGTTAAGATTAGGATGGATAGTGCAATTCTACACGGAGTAAGAACAAGGAGTGTCCAGGTGAGTTTGTAAAGTTCAAAACTCATGAGAGTGAGTGCAAGGAGTGCACAAAGCCAACACGTTGTTAAATTTTTGATAAAGATCAGGAGGAAGAGCACAGAGTGACAGGAGGGCGCTGCAGGAACACTTTGACTATGTTCATAAGCTTGAGAGAGAGATCGTGGGTGCTATGAGTGCACAAGGAGTCATTACAAAGAGAAAAGGGTCGATCCCATTTGGAATTTGTAGATTTGAAAGATCAACAAAGATAACACTAGTGTATGCAGAGCCTATGCAAGGAGTGCAGAAGGTGAGAACTTTCTAAGTTCCATACTATAGAAGAAGCATAAGGGGTATGCCCAAACTTCGGTTGAAGTGTTGAACAAAGCTCATGAGGTGTCAAGTTTCATAGAACGTAGGCAAAGGATAAGGAGTTGACCCTGGAGAGGAGAGATCAAACGCCAAGCCTTTGAAATCTTTGAGAGTTTCTTTATTGAAGGGAAGTGGAGTTGTAGAGGATAAGAAACCACAATAGCCATTAGATTGGCATTGGAAATAGATCTAGGCATTGGATCAAACCCATACAAGAGGAGAAAAAAACTCAAGAGGATATTATATTCCAGTTGTTGGATCCAAGCACCTGAAAACATGAGACATAGATCTCATAATTTAGAGATTCGACACTTTGGGAAAGATTGGTCCTTGTGTTTACAAGAGGAGAAAAGCACAAAGCCTAGAGTCCTGAAACGTATATCAGTCATAGATCACATATTGAAGTGGGGTTTTTTATTTTTAATCCCTTCGGCACTTCAGGTACTTGAGATAATTTGGAGGTGGTCGTTACAAAGTGGTAGAAACCCTGAAGCCATGAAGATCTAGAGTTAATTTATGTCCTTGATCAGATAGGGGAGTCTCATTCATAGATCTTCTTCCTTCGTGAATTTGGCATTCGAGTGTTCGATATTTTGGTGGTGGTCATTTGGACTGAGGAACCCCGAAGCTCCGAAGCCCGGAGTTAATTGCAGTTGTTAACTACAGGAGGAGTGTGAGACATAGATCACGGTTCGACATTCGGTTGTCCAGGACGAATTGTGTGTTGGATTCATGGAAACTTCGAAGCTCAGAGTCTCGTATTAGATCTCAGTCTTAGATCATGGAGGGAGGAGAATACTCGTCCTCCGTTTGATTCGAGTGAGTCAAATATAACTATTGACATTGGAGAAGTGGAAGGATAGGGAGAGGACCTACACCCACTGATCATGTCACCTTTATGACCGAGTTTGGACGGTAACCAATCTGGGGGATTGGAGTATTGTGTTTGGTGAATCCTCTAGAGCGTCAAAGTCCCAAAGCCCTAAATAACTCCTTTCAACTAAGTGCTTAGTTCTAGCCTGAGGGCGTATGCCATTTTGTTTGGGTAAAAGGGGCTAGTGTCCATGGTATAAACCAGGGAGTAAAAGGGGCTTAGTATAAGAGCCCATGGGTTTTTTATGGACTTTAATATGGAAATTAAATGGCTTGTGTGCATCAGAGAGGATCCAGTGAGGATATGAGAGCTTATTTATCACATGTGAATGATCCTAGACCAGGAGTTCGCACGATCCCATAGGGGGTTTGCATCAAGTGGTATCAGAGAAGAACCTATGTTTACAGACATTAGGCAGAGAAGGAGAATATCACATTTTTTTTTTTATGAAGGAATAAAGAAAAGGAGGAGAGGCAGAGTATTGATGATCTATGTGAAGACTACTTGCAAGCGTGCAACATGAAAATAGAAAACCAGGTGGACTAAAAGATAAGGATTGGTTGTGTTCTTGGAGAAGAGGAGAGCCTATGGAGCTCTTAAGCTGAGTAATTGTAGTCCAACAGCCAAAGAGAAAGGAGTTCTTAGGAGAAGGAGAGAGAAAAAGGTGTGCACCTACACTCAACAAGAGTTTAGAAGCTAAGAGAGGAGGTTCTAGTAGGTGAACCAGAGGATAAGCATGGAGCACTTGGGATAGGTTAAATGTACCTCACAATGAGCAAGTGGAAGCTCACAAAGGAGGGGAGAAAATGGCTATTGAAGGCCATAGACAAGGTCCAATAGGAGATCAGAAGAGGATGAGAAAAGAGGAGATGGATAAATATCTCAAGGAGACTAGGGAGGACATCAAAATATTGATTATGCAATGGAAGAGGATGAAGAAAGAAGAGAAAGGGAGATGGAGTTATGAGTGGCCTATGAATAAGAAGGTGAAGTGGCCTAACCAACAATTGATTTCCAATAGGAAAAAGCAGATACCGAGGAGGTGGTTGAGGCCAGTGGAAAACCTCAAGGACACAGAGGAGAATATGGTTTACATGTGTAAACCAGAAGATGGAGAAATCTTAGATGAAGATGACAAAGGGAGGTCATTTGAAGATCTCAAAGAATTTCAGGAAGGAAGAAAGGAAAAGTCAGGTTGACAGGTGGGAAAGGAGAAGATGAGATTGTCTAAGAGTGTCAAGAGCTCAGAGAAGAGTTTATATCAGCAAGGAGTGATGACAGAAGAGACAAAATATAAGGAGAGAGAGGAAGGAGAGAAGCCTCATGATCATGAAGATTAATTTTGGTTTGTAGACCATATGAATTAAGATGATGAGAAGTTGAATAATTCAAATCTCAAGGAGGAGGATCATAGGTGCATTCTAATCATTGGGGGAATCAACATATTCCTACCAAGAATACCAACAGAGGCCAGTGCATGTGTTGCAGGTGCAAAAGAAGGAGGAAAACCAACAAAGAATTTCATGGCGGAGGAGAACGAGCAGACACTAAAATCTTTCCAAGAGATGAAAGAGGATGAAGAAGGAGAGACATCTTCCCAAAGTTTGAAGGTAATAAAAGACAATAACCATGTGTTGATGGTAGCAAAGATCAGAGTATCTCTTGGAAAGGCCTTAGGAGAAAAGGCCAATGAATATGTTTCTTGTAAGGAGGCTGATAGACAACCCACATATTATGTCATTTCATAATATAGGAGGAAAAAATAATAGAATTTGGTGGAATTGATCATAAATTTCAGCAAGGAAGAGGAACAGAGGGTAACTGCAGAATTGGAACCTGCAATAGAAGAGAGAGAATACAGCATGGGAGATCAGAATGATCTTTCCTTTGATTTTTATGAAGAATTGGAAGCCCTGGGAGAAAGAGTAAAAACCCAGAGGAATCTCATCCAATAAGTCAAGTTGGAGATTGATGAAGAAGAGAAGATGCAGCAACATCAAAGAAGATTACAGGAGAAGAGCCATCCCATGGATAAGATGGATATGGAGATTGAGGATATAAGGAAAATGATGTTGAAGTCAACAAAGTAAAAAGTCAGCAATAGATGGAGGCTGACAAGTGGAGAATGCAGTGGAAATCCGAATGGGGTACTGCAACATGAAATTTGGAAACCAGGAGGAGAGCTTCCAACAATAGCAGAAAGGAAGAGGAGCAGCTGGACAACTCTAGAGTGACTTTTGGGACCCTCAAGGATATCAAAATCAACAACAAAGGAGCCATGAGCAAGAGATCATGAATTTTTCAGTAGGGGAGTATGATGTAGGAGCGTCAACACCACGTCAGCAGCCAACATAATAGTGCACATGGATGGAAAAAATACCAAGGAGAGAGAGGTGCCAACCTTCTCATTTTGTTTTAAATTTCTCATTTAATGTAAATTAAGTGTGTAAGGATCAAGGAAGTTAGAGCCATTGTAATTGTGTAAGGATAGTGTAATTTCCCTTTAATGTATGACAAATAGGTGGATCCGGATGAGTTTTAAATTGATTGTAATTTACTGTATTGGGTGAGGAAGGCTCGAGAAGCCCCTCTTTTGTATGAGAATTGGTGTATTGATATGATAGAGTAAGAAGATAGATAGACTAGGATAACTATGAGAATAGGAGAATTCTGGAGAGGAGAGAAGAACTGAGACTTTGTTGTAGTCCAGTCCTGTAAACATTGTAAACACTGTAAAAGCATTTAGATTAATATAAAAGTAGATTTCTCTGCATATGAATATCTATGTGTGTTCTATGTGAATGAATATATGTTTTCTGAATGTTTACTATGCATGTGTGAATTCCATGAGTATATAAATGTTCCCTTTGTAGTAATAGATATAATTCCCTGTCTATATGAATTTCTGAGTGTTTTGGGCTCTCAAGGCTATGCAAGGAGTGCACATTAGAGTTGTGGAAAACATATGAAAATTCAGCGCAAGGACTACGCTAGAACTTATTCAGGAGTTCTATAAGGAGCATGTTAGGTGGGTACACTAGAATCAGTTAAGTTTATAAGGGTTAGTGCAAGAAGTGCACAGAGAAAACAAAAGGAGTGTTCCTACACTCATAATGGTGAAAAATCTCAAGGGAAGACCAGTGCAAGGAGTGCACACCTGTAGACTTATAGAAGGTTAAGCTCAGGAGGGATAGTGTAAGTCCACAGAGGGTAAGTGCAAGGACTGAACATGTGACTTTGAAAAGTTCAAAACTCAGGAGAGCGAGTGCAAGGAGTGCACAAAGACAAAACTATGTTAAAGTGCCAATAAATCTCAGGAGGAAGAGTACAGAGTACCAAGAGGGAACTGAAGGAAGAATTTGACTATGTTCGTAATATTAGGAGAGAGAGCATGGATTTCAGGAGGGAACAAGGAGTCATTAGAAAGCATAAAGGGTCAGGCCCCTTTGAAATTGGCGGAGTTGAAAGCTCAAGAGAGATAATAGTGGTGTATGTAGAGCTTATGCAAGGAGTGCAGGAGATGAGAACTTTCAAAGTTACAGACTGTAGGAGAAGCACAAAGGGTATGCCCACACTTTGGTTGAAGTGTTGAAAAAATCTCAGAAGGTGTAGAGTTTCATAGAACACAAGAAGAAGCTAAGGAGTTGACCCTGTATAAAAGAGATCAAAGGCCAAGCCTTTGAAATCTTTGAGAGTTCCTTTATTAAGGGAAGTGGATACACAGAGGAGAAGAAACCACAATAGTCATTAGAATGGATTTGGAAACATATATGGTTGTTGGATCGACTCAGACAAGAGGAGAAGCAAGGTCAAGAGGAGATCAAATTCCAATCATTGGATTTGAGCATAGGAAAACATGAGTCGTAGATCTCACAATTCAAAGATTCGACACTTTGGGAAATATTGGTCCTTGTGTTTCCAGGAGGAGAAAACCCCAAAGCCCGAAGTCCTGAAACATATCTTAGTCGTAGATAAAAACGTGAAGTGGGGTCCTTGATTGTTAATCCCTTCGGCACTTCGGCTACCTAGGAGAATTTGGAGGTAGTCGTTGATTGTTAATCCCTTCAACACTTCGGCTACCCAGGAGATTTGGAGGTAGTCATTGCAGAGTGGTCGAAACCCCAAAGCTCTGAAGAGCTAGACTTAATATTCATTGTCGATCAAATAGGGGAGTCCTAGTCGTAGATAGTTTTCCTTTTCCAATTCAACGTTCAGGTGTTTGGGATTTTGGTGGTGGTCATTTGGAGTGAGGAACCCTAAAGCTTCAAACCCCTAAGTTAATCACAGTCATTAACTGCAGGAGGATTATGAATCATAGATCATGGTTCATCATTTGGTTGTTCAAGATTCATTCTGTGTTGGAGTTGTGTAAACCTATGAAGCCCGAAGTCCTGTATTATATCTCAGTCATAGATCATTGAGGGAGGAGAATCCTCATCCATCATCTGATTTGGGTGAGTAAAATCTATCCATTGATTTTGGATAAGTGGAAGGATAGGGAGAGGACCTACACCCACTGGTCATGTCACCTTTATGACCGAGTTCAGTTGGTAACCACTATGGATATTGGAGTGTTGTGTTGGCGAATCCTCTGGAGCATTGAAGTCTCATAGCCCCAAATAACGCCATCCATCTAAGCGCTTGGTTCTAGCATGAGGTCATATCCCATTTTTTTGGGGAAAAAGAGGCTAGTGTCCATGGTATAAACCAAGGAGTAAAAGGGAATTAGTATAACCACCCGCGAATTTTGCATGGACCTGTTATCACTCCAGGAAACTACTTAGGGTTGTAAGCTAAGTATGCTTGGTAACTTAGGAATTGAACATTTTCAGTAGATGGATCAATGGGATACTAAGGTAGCACAATGAATAGATGACTTATCCAAATAGCTTAATGAACCAGTGCTTTTAGAAACTGTAAATCAGATGCCAATAACAGAAAAGGTATGAAGAATATTGCTTAGACAACCAAATACACTGGAATGCAGGGTTTAATAACCAATTACATAAAAATGCAGGGTCACACTAAACAATGAGAAGTTCCTCCATTCAAATCATGAGCATAAGCTGAACTAATTTAAACAGAGTACAGAGTAAAGATGAATGAAAAATCTGATTACA
>ML787351.1:400274-414551 GCA_009831015.1 Picea engelmannii | reverse complement strand
AATTAGAAAGAGTTGTAACCTTAGAGTTGGTTTGTAATGGAGATTTTGAAATAAAGAATCATACTTCGATTTTGCTTCTACATCTGAGTCTCCTTTGAAGTGGTGTGCTTGTGGAGTTATGGAGGGCCCCCATGGCCTCACTTGCATGATGATTTGTTTATTTTAGGTATAACTTAATTTATGTTTTTGTTTGATTTCATCTTTTAAAGTTTTGTTAAATGTTCTAATACTAGAAGGATCTTATTTGAAAGTGTTTTTGTAAGAGAACCATAAGATCTCAGACAATTATTAGATTTAGGTTTGTTTCATCTCAGCTTTTAAGTTTTGTTAAATGTTCTAATATTGGAGGAGATCCTAAAATTCAGGTGTTTTTGTAAGAGAACATTAGGGTCTTGACAATTGTTAGATCTAGGTTTGATTAGTTGTTGAAAGAGATTTTGATGAATATGTTCTTGTAAGGGAACTTTAAGATCTCGGACATATTAGGAATCTTTCTAGGTCTATATATTTTAGATAAGCACTTCTAAGTTTACCTTCCCGGGTTGACATCATCATCAATTAGAACTAAACAATGCTTTGAGGAGTCTTACCTCCCTTGGGCATCCTCTTTTACCCATAGATCAAATTGTTGTACTAACTTTTTTTCTACAGCCATAAGGTTACAGAAAGTTACTAACCCTAGGTGCTAATATCTCACTAACCAGCCCCTAACTTTCCTCCAAAATTCAGCCACTAAGTCTCCTAGTTGGGGCGCACTTTTTGGGCCACCTAGTGCTAACATCCGACCACTAACTTTGTTGATAATTTCCCTAGTTAGCTACAGCCATAGGTCTGCAATTTTCTGCAGAAAATTCAGACTTGTGACATCCATAAACCATTGACCAATCCCTAGCCAAAAACCTAGCTATTTGCCAACCTAACTCACCTACTAACTAGCTAGTCAATATAACATCTTAAAGTAGCTTTAGTGTAACATTTATTGCTGATTTACTAACTTGTATGCTGCTGTATTTTAGGGACAGCAAGCTTAACTTGTTGATCCATTTCTATACTTGGTTGGAAAAGTGTCTTTTCTTGTGTCTCGGGGAGGTACAGATGCACCGGCAACTATCTCTTTACTTGGTATCCATTTCCCTCTCTTCACTTACCTTTTTTTCAACCAATTATTTCTTCCATCACTTGACCTTCCGTGGACTTCTCCATACACTTCCCTTTCTCCATCTCATTCCCCCTAGGGTCACCAGGATCGCCTCCCTAGAGTGACCTAGTCACCCTTGAAGTGCGGGACCTACATCGAGGTGACATTGGGTGTAGTGTTCCTTAGTTGTAGCACTCGCTTTTTTGTGGTTGGGTCGGGCTTTTCCCAACCTACAACTTGTGCTATAACAGGTAGAATTCCCAAATTCCCAATTTCTGAATTCTTTGAATCCCCAAACTCCTAAATTATCAAAATTCCCAATTTCTGATTTCTTTGAATCCCCAAACTCCTAAATTATCAAAATTCCCAAATTGTCGAACTACTTGGACAACAATCCATTATGAGTTAAACCTTCTTCGATTCCCTCCTATCAAAGATTCAACCACTCAAAACAAGTAATCCTCCTATGTTTCGTTCTCACACTTCTCAACTTCATAGTGAGTGTATGATTCTTCAATTGTAAAATTTTCCGTTGTCAAAGCTATATTTTGTTTTCCTTTAACCTTCCCCTTTAAAAGATCATTGGCTCGAACTTTACAATTCCATGCTATGTGGCCTATTTTTCCTGCACTAATAACACTTAAGATCTTCTTTAACTATTTGTTTCCCTATTTTTCTGCTCATTCAATTTCTAGTGAATAATGCATTTTCTGGATGGAGAGCACTTTTTGAATCTCCTTCATTTAGCCTTTTAACTTCAACCAAAAGAGATGATATCATATCATAAGGCTCTGAAGACATGTAACTTAAGACATGTAACTTAATGTAAAAATAAAAATAGCATTGCCGTAATTTAAGGGGTAAACTAATTACCAAAAGAGATGATATCATATCATCTAAAGACTCTGAAGACATCTAACTTAATGTAAAAATAAAAAATAGCATTGTTGTAATTTAAGACATCTAACTTAATGTAAAAATAAAAAATAGCATTGTTGTAATTTAAGGGTAAACTAATTAACAGCAGCACTTTTGCATCCTCTTTTTCTACTTTTACAATAACATCTGCTAAATGTCTTATAAATGACTTCAAATCATTTATATGGGTAGACATAGTAGTTTCAATAGCCAATTTGAATCTAAATAGTTGTAATTTAAATAAATAAATAAATTTAAAGTCACCTTTGACGATTTATCTACATCAACATGATGTAAGTCGGAATCTGAAAAAGCAAGGTCAATAATTAACTTGGCATTATCATCTATGTTTTTAAATTTTAGGCTGTGTAGGATCTACTTCGGTCCCTTTGACTATTCTTATTTCCCACAAATTCAAATGTTTATGAGATATAAAATAGTTGTAATGGTGTTCAAATGTTTATGAGATATAAAATAGTTGTAATGGAACACCAGTATTGTTTAGGGTTTTATTGTTTAGGGTTTTATATTTTGCTGGAAGATTTTCACAATAGTAAGTGAAGTACCTATGAATGCTCTGTCTCTCTGAATTTAAGTCTGATCCTGTCACTGGTAAACTCGGATTAGGTCGCACAGGCACATACAAGTTAAATTGTGGCGGCTCTCTTTTGAAGGACGGCTCCCTCCGAATGGCGGCTCCCGCGACTTTCTTCTTTATTTGATACGAACCGGCGGCTTTTTTCAACCAGAGGCTGTGAATAGGCAAAGACTCTCTGATAAGGCGGTTGCGAATCTTTTCAAATTGATACGGTCTTTGAATACTTTCGAAATGAAATTGGTGGCAATTCTATTCGTGTACTATGGCAACTCGATAGCGTCCCTCTGGTCACTGTAACTAATCAGTTTTCATGAAACGACTCAATTTTCAGATAGCGCCTTCCTTCCTTTATAGGGCGGATGGCAGATTCCTTCTTGATGTGATGGCTCCTCCTCTATACAACAGCTCTTTTTATTTCGCTCTTTTTTTCTTTTGATGGAGGCGGTTGCAATTCTTTTTCCAAAAACTTTCCTCATGCAACTCATGCAACGGATAAACCGTTTCGCAATGTTTAGGTCGAATTATTTACATTTAAAAAAAAAATTAATCACCTCAAGATACACCTTTCCCATTGGCAGCACACCTCAAGATTTATATGTGTGTTTTGGTATCGATATGACACCATGTTGTGAAACTGATTGATCTTGTATTTCATGAAATATATATAAACAAAAGATATCAAACAAATATTTTTTTTTTAAGGTGGAGTCATTAAAAATATAAATATTAATTGTTTATTTAATATTTTTTTAGTAACTATTAAATATTAAATATATTTTGACTCGTAAAGTAAATAGAGGTATACACACCCTACATTTTTAGATTTAAACTTGTGATTTCTTATAAAGAAACACATATTCTTTTAACTATTAGATCCACTAAAACTGTATATTAGAATATTATATTTTAATATATTTTTTATAAATATTAAAAATCATATAATATATTTTTATTATATTTCATTGTATTAGATTATATTGAAGTAAGATATTTTAATATATTTTTTATAAATTTCATATACCAAATTTATATATAGAAAGTAGTTTTCTAAATATTGAAATGTTATATTTCAATATATTTTTTTATGGTTTTTATATCTTGAAGTTTGTATAGCATAGTCTTTGTATAAGTTTTCTATCTTAAAGTTTTTATATTATGTTATTTTAATCATGTCTAATAAGAAAGTATAGTAAGTTATTTAATGGACAAATTGGAATTTTTTTTAATTTCTTAATTTTTTTTTTTAATTTCTTAATTAAATAATGGAAAAGTTATAGTTCCATTTGATTAATGGGAACTTTGCCCTTAAAAATTTTGATTTGTTTTAAAATGATTCAAATTATTTAATTTTCAAAAAATAAGTAGAACAAGATGGAATTGTATCCTGTCACAATAAATAAATAAATAACAAATAACTCGACTAGTAGAAAAGTTGAGTTTGTCCACTTATTAACTCAATCCTAAGAAAAAACTTATGGCACATGCCAAAAGGTTTTTATTACTTCTCCATAGTTATGTGAAGATATGTTGGACTTTCTATTGTTCCATGCTTCCTCTATTGTCTTGTTGCAAATTACTTTAGTGATACTTTTGTTAATTGGATAAACAATGAAATAGATTGTCTATCCAAAACTTGTCAAGAATATCCTTGTGCTTCAACATACTCAAAGCCATATCTTATATGACTTTGTTCCTATGTTCAAATACACCATTTAGATTTGGTGCATATCATGTGATAAATGGCTTGTAAATACTTTGTTATTTGCAATATTTTTTAAATATTGTGGATTTGTACTCTCTCTCGCAAATTGATTTTAGTGTCTTCAATTTCTTATTATTATGGTTTTCAACTTCCACTTTAAACTATAGAGAATTATCAAATATTTCTAAAAAAAAATTCAAGAAAATATACCTCACAGAACCAAATAGCTATGCCTCGGCTACCTATGCTTCATAAAAGAGTGTTTCATCCCTGAAATCCCTTTATAGATGATAGATCCATTGAACTGATCTTCCTTCTATCTATGATGCCTGAGAAAGTCGTGTAACCCCTCCTGATCCTCACGACGAGATGCTTGGAGTGTTGAGTTCAAATCAAGCGGTGGTGTAATCCTGATCTTATGTGAGGTGGAGTTGTGTTGACGGTTCGAGCAGATTGTATGGAGAAAAGAATGCTTCACACTTCAAAGAAGCTTGGGTATTGTTGTGACTTCAAAACTACCAAGCCTGGGGTTGCGTACTACTATTTTAGCTTTACTAGAGAACCTCCCAAATCAGGGGGCCTACTGCAAGGCTTTACTGTCTAAATGTCATAATCATCAACAAAAATAATCACATACTTTACTCCACTTATCAGTCATGCCGAAGGTTAGGAACTATAACAATGAGTTAGTCATTAACTCATTATTCATTCAATCTTTGACTTCGATTTTTTCTTCATTTCCAATGTTCAACATAGCTAAATGTAAATAATACTTTTTATTACAATTAAAATAAATAAATAAAACTTTATTTTTCTCGCATGCCATTGGATTTCAACTTTGAAGTCTTATTGTCGAAGTGGTAGCATGCATTAACACTTCAATATCAATTAATAAATGCATGGCGGTGGCCACTCATGAGATGCATCGCCTTGAAGAAAATTTAGGAGGCAATGTGAAGTAATACACCCTGACATCTAGCCCAAAGGGATTGGATCCAATGGTGGAAAGCGCGGAGTTTTTCACCATCGGGAAAGGTTCAATTCCAATGAGGACCGCTTAACATGGAATCATGAGGACACCTTAAGGTAGTGATCGAACGTATGGTTGCACACAAAGATATAATATTAAAAATAGTCTCATGACCCGTGCATAGATAAGTGGATCTGTTGGCATTGTTTCATGCTTGCACGTGTCCTTCCTAACGCTGGGGAGTTTAAACCCAGGGTGCGTCCATAGTTGACCAACAAAAACCCCAAAGCATCGACATATCAATCTTCAACCAAGCCAAAGAAGGTCTCACCAGAGATGCAATGAGGATCACATAGACCATATGGTCTTGTGACAGGGATGAAGGGATAAATACACAAGTATCCATCTAGGATAGCAGTCATGCACTCCATTAACAATACTTTACTATAATCAATATGTAAAACAATACACACACATATCCCAGGAACACATGAGTGACACACGAGAGATCAGAACTACGACGACTTTATTATTCCTTCCATTCCATTAAACATAAGCATACATTAAGGAAATTATATTCAACAGCAATAGAGTCTCATGATCTCTTTAGATAATTCCCCAAAATTTCAACATATTGCGCCATGTGCAACCTTTTAGACCTCCGACATGTGACAAACTCAAACTTATATTCAGAAGTATTATACCATTACAAAAGCTCAGAGCGAGCTCGACACACAAAAAACAACAATTTGATGAATTCTCTAGGTGAGTGTCTAACTCTCTGACTCTATTTTCGATGTCAATGCTTCCTTTTATAGCTTTATCTTTTCGTGAGCTCTGTCTCTTTCAATTCTTCTCCACTTGCTCTACTGACAAACTACCTCGCACACTTCTAGTACCTATATGCAGTCCATGTAGCCTTATGGAATCGGGGCAATATTAACTGCCTTGCCAGCTCATCTTTTGTCTGCTCCATGTTCCCTTGTGCTACTGACAGTAATCATTCGAGAAGATTTGAGTTTGACTCTGGATAAACTAAGAATTCATTTCATCAAACTTTTGAGCCAAGAGTGTGACTAGATCGTGTACACTAATGGTTGAAGTCTTTGTCTTTGCTTTCGTTCTGGCATGAGGGAACTAAAAAGGATCAGTCTTTGAGCTAATGAGATGATATTCAATATGCCCACTATATTATTTATCATTTGGCAAAGTGTCGGGCATCTTTTCCTTTAAGATAAAACCAAATTGACCTTCAAAAGCATTCTAGTAGAGAAGACAAGCAATTGCTTCTGGTGGGAAGAAGTCCTTCGGGATCTAACTATACAAGCTGTCAAATCTAGCATCAAAATCCTTCATTGTTTTGTTATCTTTCATCTTAATTTGGTTGAATTGAGTCAATAGCATTATGTTGTCCATATGCTTTTGAACAACTCAGCGAAAGCTTTATAAGTTTGCAAGTGATCATCGGGAAAGCCTTTGAACCACTTCTTAGCATCTTCATGAAGAGACATAGCTAGTAGCCTCATCATAACATCTTCATGTTCTATACCATTGTCTTCCATGGCCACACCAATAGAGTCAAGATGCTCTTCAGGTAAAATAACATTGTTCTTAATGAACTTTGGCAACATTTGTGAGACTCTTTGGGCATAGTATTGGGGTAACCTAGGAAAACAACCATACTTAATGATTGTAAAGGTTTCCAACCCAAGAACGAGCCATTAGAGTGAGGGGAAGATTACCTTGGAACAAGGTTTTGACAATGGGAGAATTATGAGGAAGCCTTCTTCGGTAGACCTTGGAAGGCTTGAACCTTCCTTGGGGAAGGGTATTTTGAAAAGACGGGTTCTCGGATGGTGGAGTCGCCAGATGAACTTTATGAAAATATCATCAAGAATGAAAAGGAAACTTCCCTCAAATGGATTCGCTAGGTAAGCTATGGGTAAGGATTTGGGGATAGACTTGCCAAAATGTCATTAGGGCTTGAAAGAGGATTCAAAATACTCCCTAGCAACGGTGCCAAAAATGTTATCGCACAATCTATAGATTGGGAAAAGGCCAACCCAATCCATGAATGTGTGACACAAATGGGAACAAATATCACTGTCATATCAAGAGATGTCCCCCTCGTTTTAGTGAAGGATAATTCCTTCACAAGGAAGGTTGTGACCCTAACGGGATTGAGATGGAAAGTGAAGAATGATTGAGTGCCCCTATAGGTTAAGGTCAAGGGTTGAAAAAAGGCTTGAGATTATGTATTGTGAGTTTATAAATGGTTTCCAAGGTAGTGTACCTACAAAACAATGTTAGGACTTGCCTGGAACAAGATAATTTATGAATATTTAAGCCTCGAAATTGTTATAGCACAAGTTGTAGGTTGGGAAAAGCCCGACCCAACCACAAGGCAAGTGTTACAACTTGGGAATCCTACACCCAATGTCACCTCGATGTAGGTCCCGCACTTCAAGAGTGACTAGGTCACTCTAGGGAGGCGATCTTGGTGACCCTAAGGGGATTGAGATGGAGATCAAGATGGATGGAAGTGAAGCCCCTATAGGTCAATTCTAAGTGGAATAAAAGGTAGGGAGAGATGATTTGCAAGTCAAGTAATTGTTTCCCCACATGTATAGTACTTCTTCAGATGATTGTACCTTACCTGAGACATAAGAAAAGACACTTTGCAATAGTATATGTTAGTTGGATCAACAAGTTAAGCTTGTTGTCCCTAATTTGTTAGGAGAGTTATGTTTAAAACGAGATCTTATGATCTCTATCTATACAAAATGTAGATAACATAGCTTGTCCATAAATTAAGGAGTAAAACACAAGATTAGGGGTCAACAACCCTAATCTTTCCCCCTTAACAAAGTAATATTAAACAATTCACTTAAAAATTCACTTTTTTCACAAATTAAACCCTAATTTAGGAGGACGTCACCCCTTTAGGGGAATTTTTTCCACTTCGATGAAGTCATTGATGTTGGAGAAGCATGGATAGGCCTCCAAATCCCACATGTCAAGCATCTAGGCACTCTCATCATGGTGAAGACCCTTCTCCTCCTCAAACATCCATGTGTAAAAAGAGTGGCACCTCACCACCATGCCCTAGCCCCCAAAATCATGACGTCAAGCTCAAAATAGGACATTTTTCCCCTCCTGGGAAAAATGTTTGGCAAGTAAGGGATGGGCTAGGTCATCCAAGTTTGATCTCTCTCATCTGGCATGCGGGCCCCTAACATCCAACCTGTGGGCTTGTATCCCCATGGAAGCCCAAGCTAGGCTTGTTCTCCAAAAAATGTCCACCAACTAGGTCCTGCAAAGACAATTGAACACGCCCTCCAAGGATCTCAGGTCATAACATCATGATAAGTTGATCCAATCAATAAACAATCCATCTAAGCATGTGCATCAAAGATCACTATATCAAACAATTAACAACTCAAAGACACTATGCGACTTGTCAAGCTTGAATATGGGAGGATTGACGAGGTGTCCTATTGGGTAGGTCTTTCCCTAGGTCAAGGAGAGCTTCCAAGAGATCCCTCTCTAAGCCATGTAAAGTGGATGAGGTGGTATGGGTTAAGACTGAATGAGCATAGGGCTCATGACATACAAGGGGTCGCAGTGCCTCATCCATGGGTGCCTTTGTAGAGGTTGTGTGGTACCTTCATCTGCAATGCACTTTTTCTAGGCCCATAAATTGCCTTTCATCTTTATTTCTTTATTTTATTTCAATATAGCATAAGGAGAGATTGATGGTCACTTCCCTGGCATGGTGACCAGGTGGTGGCAATGTCACCCACAAACACCTATTGGAAATATGAAGGTTGGCTCGTGATCAGACCCCCTTTCTCTCAGTCATGCAACTGAGAGCCATTAACCTGGTTTGGTGACCAGATGATGGTAATGTCATACCACTAGATATTCATGGACATGATAGGTCGGCTCGTGATGAGACCTCATATCCTCCAACTAACCTTTTAAGCATTCTTTATTATATTGTGGGTCCCCTTTATTCAAAGATAAGTGTTTCATTGATTTCTTGGGTGATCCCTAGGAAAAGCATCTATAATGTTTATACAAGGATTTTATATTTTAACCAACACAAACCCCTCTGGGCCTTTAGCCCCTTCTTCCCATGGAACGAGGGACAACCCCTTCTTGGGTCAATACACCCTAAAATCCCAAGAGATAAGGAAACAAAGGGAAACAATGATGGAAAGTGGTAAGTATGGTCGGGAATGGTACGATGGCTCATTAAGGGAGTTCCCAGTAGCAAACCCATCCCCAAGGAAAACCACTTACTAGGGCGCAATGTCAACCACCAAGTTGAAGCAAGGCAAAAGGCATAATGTCCAAGCACATATCATGAAATATAGAGAAACCTAAGATACAACATAATCAAATGGCTTAAATATTGAAATGATGCTCACCATAATATTGAATTGTACCTCATGGAGCAAGGCCCACTTCCTCCCAGAAGCCAGCAGGTGTGGTGGATGCCATCTGCAAAAATGTGACCATCTGTGGTGGTGAGTGGTTTTTCCATCTGTGTAAAAGGGTATTGTTGGTCATGTAGTCTCTCAGTACTCCATATATGCAACCCGAGGGCCTCGAGACATGATCTCCTTAGTTATCCACAAAATAGGGATAACATAAACCAAAGGGGAACTAACAATAAACCGTGTTGTCCCAAAAATGCAACAATATGGAAATATATATATGCAGTAAGTAATTTATGACAACTACAAAATTAACCATCACAATCAAGTGTAAGAAGTTGGAAATAAATCTAGTAACAAGTAGACATTTTTCCAATGATTAGAACAAGACTTTGATAGCAATTAAGGGTTGTTACTAAGTGTTATCAACAAGATTTTACAACAGCCTTATGGCTATAGCAATATTCTGCTACAACAAAGAGTTATAGCCACTAAAACTAACAAGTAAACCACCCAAATGATAGCTTATAACCAATAGAACAATTACCAAGGCTTACAAGTTAATTTCAACGGTAGAATAATGAGAAAAGAGTGAGTTTGCTACAACCCTATTGGTTGTAGCTAAATTTTTATTACATCAGTAAGATCACTTGGCCAAACAAGACGCCCCCAACGCATAATGAAACTTAAAGCATATAGAATTAAATTTCAAACTTGGACAATTCAATCTCCTTGATTTCATGTTTACCAATGCAAAAAAAATCAATCTCCCATGCGAACAAGATTAGTGCCTTGTCTATTGGGTTATGGGGTCTCTTGCTTATGATCTAGGTTTATTAATCCTCTAGAGGTGTAAGGCCTTTTACTCCCTAGAGTAAACAAAGCTAGCAAGGTAAATCTACAAGGGTGTAATCAATTTTACTCCTTGTACCAACCTTTACAAATAACCCTTTCAATGACAACAAAGATAGATCTTGATGGAGGGTGTATGCCCTTATACTCCTCTAAGAGTTTGACAAATTAACCTTGAAATCGAGAAGAAAACAAACAATTGCATACATTTATTACCTAATTCAAGAGATAGCATGAAAAAACCCTTACTTATCAAGAATATTCCACCACAATTTCCAAGAAACAAGCACCAAGAGATAGCATTATCCTTTTTCCTCCAATATACAAGTATTCCATCCAAAATGCACCAAAGAAGAGAGATAGTGAGTTGCCCAAGTAGAGCGAAAATTTCCGCCAAAAGTCTTATGTAATTCTCAAGTGATGATCATAAATTGAAAGTGAGGTGACCTCTATTTATATGAGGTCACCTCAAACCAATTTGTCCACTTTAAATGTCAACAACAAATCAAAAGGAGGCCGATCTCCTTTATTTTCCTTTACAACTTACAAAATATAAAAATACATAAAATAAATCCCTTAGAAGGGTGACGTCATGCCCTAAAGGGTGATGCTAGGCCTCAAAAGTGAGATGTTGGGCCTCCAAAGGCCATGTGTCTATCTATCATGCTCTGGAGTGTCATGTCATGCATCTAATTTCTTCAAACCACATCATCTCTCCTTCGGAACCATGAATCCCATCAAAACCCTAGCCTCCACATGACTTCAAGGCTTGGAAGGTGACCTCTTGGGCCTCCAAAGTCCAACGTCCAAGTGTCAAGGGATACACTACCATTCTCTAATGTTGTCCAAGTGCCTCTAGAGGCAACACCCATCATCTCGAATGTGGAATGGCTCACAGGTACTCTGCACATCCTATGGGGAATGGCATCCATACTTAGGGTTTTCAACCCCTCATGAAGGTCAACAAGGCACAATCCTTTATGGAATAGCTTAAACCTGGAAAATACCTACAAAGACAAACAAGTACGCCCTCCAAAGGTCCACAAGTCACATTTATCATGCCAAGTAAACCACAATTAATAAAATAAACACTCGAACATGTACATTAAATCCCCCCATTTTAAACTAAACAAATTCTCAAAGACCTTATACAACTTGCCAAGTTTAAGTATGGGAGGGTTGTCATGGTTCCCTATTGGGTGGGCCAATCCCCAAGTCAAGGAAATTTTCCCAAGAAGACCCTCTCTAATTCATGTAATGAGTATGAGGTGGATGGGGTTAAGACTTTTGGGCATGGGGTTCTTGGCATATCAAGGGCTCATATTGTCTCATTTATGGGTGCCTTTGTGGAGGGTGTGTTGCATCCTCATTTGCAATGCAAAATTTTTCCAAGCCCTTTATCGCCATTAATATATCATGGTCCAAAACATTGAGTGATATGTGCAATGGAAAGTAAGGAGCGCCGCAATGCCACTTGAATCTACGAACACATTGAGTTCCATGTGCAAGGAAAGTAAAAGACACTGCAAATGCATTCCCTTAACAAGCAGGACATTTATTAATTATGTGTTTTATTTTTTAGGTCCTTGATTTTTATGGAGAAGTGTTTCATTGCTCTCAAGACCTTAGGGAGAGCATCTAGAGGATAATCTACGGCTTTTATCTCTTTTCCAGCAACAACACTTTTGGGCCTTTAGCCCCTTCTTCCCATGAAATGAGGTACAAGCCCTTCTTGGTGTCAATAAGCCCAAAACCACAAAATATGATGAAACATAGAAGAAGAAGTGTGGAAAGTGGTAAGTATTGTTGATATTTTGATGTAACTATGGAAGATATTCTTTTGTATTTGTATTGGTCAAATCTCGAGAAGGTTATTGTAATATTATTGTATAAATCGACTCAAAATAAATTATTGTTTTATTGTTATCCCTATTTTAAAAGTCAAAGAAAACCCTCTTAGGGTTGCATCTTTTCGAGAGTCAATTATGTGTATAAATACTGGTCAAGTTCCTCTTATTTGTACACACACAAAACTCGCCTTCTCTTTTGTATTTGGAGCATAACAAGGAAGGTATAGTGCAGGAGGTCTTGGTTTCTTGGTCTTTGGTGTCTTGGTCTTGGTCTATTTGTGGAGAGCTATATTGTGACATTATGCTAGTTGAAGGAATCTATATTGAAGAATTGGTTGTTGGGTTTTCTCCCCCACGAAGGTTTCCTAGGACATATCTTGTGTTTTGTGATTGTTTATCTTTCAATGATCTTATTACATGCAATTGTTAATGAATGTTTAAGAAGATAATCATAACTTGTAAAATTCTAACATGGTATCAGAGCAAGCATGAATAGAAGACAATTCATAGATCTAGAAGAGAAAAAGAGCCATTTTTCTTGATAGGAGTGGTTTCCATACAAGACAATACCACCAGCAAGTGCGCCCTAGTTGTAACACCTTGTTTCCCCCCAGTTTGTAAATATAACTATATTGGCCAAGAGACTATGACAAACTCAATATGTGTGAATGTTTGATTTCATGGACCTTTGTATAAAAGGTCAATGAATGTAAATTTTGTTATTTACTAGAAAATGGATAAGTGTTGCATGACTGTTGGAAAGGGGGTGTGCTAAGAGAGACCATGAATTCTATGAAATAGATGGTGGAGGGGACCAGGAATGGTTTCGTTAACCTCCACCAGACCAATACTTTGTTGGATTTAATTACTCAGGATCATAATGACCCTCTGACCTGGGAATGAATTACAGTCAGGCTAGTAGGTGGGAAGACCTCCTCAAGAGTTAATGAGGGGATGGGGTAGACCGCCCATCTATAAGGCTTCCAGACTTGACCACGGACTGGGAATTCAGGCTACATGCAATCTTGTTGAGGTAGGAAAGATAGGAAGGCATGATGGGAAGAGAGGGACCTGCGAAGAGAGAAGAGAAGCGAGACTAAGCTCAGGTTCGAGGAAGAATTGAAGGAGAGCATGTTATGATCCCGAGAGAAGGAGAGTAACCTTTGTCCCTATCTATTTATGAGCCGGGAGAAGGAGAGTAACCTTCATCCCTAACTTTCATTGAGCTGGAAGAAAAGATTGAATCTCAAAGCATCGTGGCCTAGCTCGGGGTGGCCAGTTGTAAATCCGTTAGGAGTGACTGAGCCTATGGTTGGGTGGAAACGGACACCCCTTTCAGCAGTCACATCACGTCTTCTAGTTCTGATATGTGTTTTCATGCTTGTGCTTTGAAATGGAATAATGAATGAATGCATGAATGTATACATTTAAGAATTGGCCTCTGTATTGACTAATCAAGTGATGTGTATGTATTTATCTCCTTGAGGACTTATGTTTCTACTTTCTTTTCCATATGCTCCAGTTTAACCCTCGAAGGTATTTTCACTAGGGAGTTACCTCACAGATCCAGAGTTGGAGAAAGCCTCTTGAACCTGCTACCGTCTCGGTAATTCCATGAAAATTTCCCCGCCCTTTTTCAGAACTTAAAGTTATGCGAGCTAGGAAGGTGGTTCCATCAAACCAGTAGCCTAAGAGACCTTAGGCTTACGCCCATGACCTTAACCAAATCTTGGCTAAGAGTAGAACTTATAGCCCAAGATTCACCATGTTGGATTACCGAGAGGGGGGGGGGGTGAATCAGTAATAG
>ML787351.1:382840-398089 GCA_009831015.1 Picea engelmannii | reverse complement strand
CCAAACCTGGGGTCTCCAACTTCTCATGGCCATAACTCTCTAACCGTGAGGAATTATGTGACGTTCCACATACCACCAGAAATGACATGACAAGAACTATCCATCTAGGATATTTTCCCTAACAAATTCACTTTCCTTCATCTTATTATTCCATAATTAAGCATGGGTTCTCTTACTCCACAAAGCGTCTTCCCGTGAGTGCTTTCACCATAAGGGGACCACTTTGGAGTTCATCCATATTTACTTCTTATCAACCATGACAAAACAATAATGAGTCATATTTACATCAAACACTATTGGGTCCATTACCCAAAACTTTGTGCTACGGGTCTTTCTTCAAGGGTTGACATCAATGACAACCAACCTTAATCAACACACCAGAGGGTCCATATGACCAAGGTCTAAGGACCTTGCGCTAAGTCCAAAAGAAAATAGATATTGATGGCTTCGGAGCTTCGAGAGCTCTAAGTCCTGGGATGCCAAACTTCGTAACTGTCGAAAATACCCGAATGTCGGAGTCGCGGAAGGTTGTGATTCGTTGATCTCGGGAGTCCGTTGGGGCCCCTTCTCGATCATCTGATCGTCTAGTGGAAGGCTTCACGTATGGTACTTTGACAAAGTCCCACTTCGGGAGAATGGTGATGCTATTGCATCAAACTCCTCAAACGTCGAAGTTGCGAAGTGAAGGAGAGTCGTAGATTTAGGGGAGATCATTAGGAGTCTCGCCTACCGTCTGATCATTCAGGAGAAGGGAATCGTAAAGGGTACTTCGGCGAAGTTCCGCTTCGGGAAAATGGAGTGGTAATGAAGCCAAAACCCCCGAAGGTCGAATTCGCGAAGTGACTAGGACCGTAGATTTGGGGATCCTTCGGGTTCTCTCCTAGCCGTAAGATTTATGATGTAGTCAACTCGGTGTTGACCGCTTCGGGAGGATAGGGGTGTTGTGACAACAAAACTCTCGAAGGCCGAATTCACAAAGTGACTAGGACCATAGATCTGGGGATCCTACGGGTCCTATCCTAACTGTCATATCTGGGATGTAGTCAGCCCGACGCTGACCAACATGGGGAGAAAATAGGAGTTTGTTTCGCAAAACACCCGAACGTCGAATTCCCGAAGTAACAGGAGCCGTAGATCCAGGACGAAGTCACAAAGTAATGAGGACCATCAATCCTCAGACTCTTCGGGACCCCTCTCGACCGTCAATATACAAGGATGTGTGGCGCTATATCTTTGAGTTTGGAGACTGGGCACTCCGGGGAAAGTTGAGTTGTGGTGTGTCGAAAAGCTTCAAAGCCCGAAATAACGAGAGTCGTCGATTCGAGAATGCTTCGGGACTTTTCGTAATCGTCAGATCTGGGTTGTGATCAACCCGACGCTGACCAATTTCGGGAGAAAAGAGGAGTTTGCATCACAAAACTCTCGAACACCGAATTCCCGAAGTAACAGTAGTCGCAGATCCATGGATCTATGTGGTCGGATCTCGACCATGAGATCTGAGGAATGTTAGAAGGCTTCAGTCCGGAGTGATGTGGCGTAGTGATGTCACCCAGGGTGACATGGACCCAAGTTTGACGTGCCACGTGTCACATGGATTCGTGCATATCACACACCCTATAGACCCATTGGGACGTGACATGTGTCACCCTGGCCCCTTCCGTGTGTCAGCTCTAGGTATGAGCCGCCTAGCCAAAGTAGTTGATGAAGTGAACAAAACTCCAGGAGTCTGGGACTTCGGGACTTCGAAGGGTTCGGGTGTAGCATTGTAAAGAGACTAAAAGGCCTGAAGGATGAAACCATTTGGAAAGCTCACGAGACTTAGGGAGTTTGGGACTTCGGGATATCTCGTGCGTAAACAATAAGGAGGCGTTCAGAGCCGAAGTGTCGAAGCTCCTGCTAGCCTGCGTGTTAGACACTTGCGTGTTAAATGCCTGTGTGTTATACGAATATTGAGTCTGGTCGTCAGATCGAATGGTGGATAGACTTCCATCGTGGATGAGGGAACCTAAAGACAATACATGTGAAGTGGATTCACATGGATGCCACCTGGCCCTCAACCAATGAACGCCCAAAGAACTTCGGAAAGATATATCTGTCAGTTATGAGCTCAGTTTTGAGAATGGAGACCGTGGTTGGAAAGATTTGGACGAGAAAAATGTGATAGAGACCCCGAATGAAGGATTTGACCACTTAAGGAGAACGAAATTTTGATGCCCCATCCCTAGGAAAGCCACTCAGGGGTCGAGTGTGTTACAAATTGGTATCAGAGCATGGTTACAACACTTGTCTTGCTTGGGCTCATGGACGAGTCGCTTAAAAACCATGTTTAAAGAACTCTTAAGGGTGACACCCTACCTTACCTCGTTCTTAAAGAGTTTAGTTAAGTTTTGTTCTTAAAGAGTTTAGTTAAGTTTTTACTGAAGAAAAGAATGAAAACTCTCTATTGTGTGTGTGTGTATTTAAGAAATATGAACTATGTGTTGTTCATAAACTAATAGACTATTAGCTAACAACTGTTCGACAACATAGGTATTCCAACAGAGGACGAACACCTTCAGTAACCACTCACATAACCAGATCAAAGATCAACACACCAATGTTTTCACGTGGTAAAACCCCTACGGGGAAACATCCACGGCCCCAGCCAACGCGGCCACTTGGAGAAGTTTATTAATGCAAAGAAAAAGATTACAAAGAGATTTTACAAGAGAGTTTCTCACAATCGATCTTTGGCAAATGACCCTCCATGCTCTTTAAATAGAGATCATGGACCAATCGGGTGTTAAGCCATGGATCAATGGCCGTTAAGATCAAGGAGAGTATGAACCGTCGGATCACTCTATGTCGGGAACATATCGTGATCGTCGGATTTCCTAACTACAAATGCATACTAATGCATACTAAAGAAACACACTTTTACCTAACGACATATTAGACCAAGTAGATCTTAACTAACTCCTAAGTGTCTAAATATCCTAACAAAGTGTTTTATCAGCACTCAAGCAGTCAGTAAATCACGGGAAACTACAAGCATAAAGGATGATGACGTGACATGAAGTGGGGGATGGCTCCCACAATAGAGACAAAGAATTTGATGAGAGGAGGGTGGTGGAGACTCCTCCGGATCTGGCTGAAACTGTAAGGAGCCTCATGGCTGTATTACAGAGTTGCAAGGCTGACAACGAGAGATTGATAAAGGATCAAGAAAAATAAACGGAAATTAATACATTCTTGTTGCAGAGCTTATCCGACATACAGAGGCAACTACAACATCGACACGCAACCAGTCATGTGGATCGAAGGCATACGAGGAGAAGTCAAAGTCCACATGAGATACAGAAACATGGTCCCATAAGTGGCTAGACTAGGAGGAGTACCTCGAGGAACGCCCAACCTGGAGGCAGGGGGCACTCATCAGGAGAATCCTCTGGAAAGGAAACTGACAACTCTTAGGGATCTTCTAGTAGCAAAACTAACTCACGTTCTCAAAGGAAAGGAAAGAAGCGAAAGCATTCCAAAAGTCGTGAACCTGAAGAGTTCAAGAAATCCAAACCACCCTCTTTCGATGGAGAGGTTAAGAAAGGGGAAGAGGCAGAAGCTTGGCTACTTAGTTTAAAGAAGTACTTCAGAGTTCATGACTACTTTGAAAACTTGAAGGATCAAATAGCCATCTTCAACCTAAATGGAAAGGCTTCCATCTGGTGGGAAGACCTTAGGAATGTGAAAGGGATCCATGAGATTGATTTATCATGGAAACAGTTTGAGAAATACTTCAAGAAGAAGTATCTGTCATAGAAATAGTTTTATGGGAAGACTAGGGAGTTCTATGAAATCAAGCGGGGACAACTCACCATAGAGGAAGATATCAATAAATTCCTTAAGTTGATAAGGTATGTACCCTACATAAAATATGAAAAGGTAAAAGTGCAACGATTTATCAGTGGGTTACCTCAATCCTACCGGGACATGATTGAGTTTGACGAGCCAAAGATCTTAGAAGATACTATCTGGAAGGTAAGGTATTGTTATGAACAGTTCGGGAAGCAGACATAACCTCACGAGGACTGGAAAAAGAAGAGTAGTTTTGGATTCAAGAAGAAGGGGTTTAAATCCTCAATATTTAAGAACTATGGGAAGAACTCCAGTATGAGCCTTCCTACTAGAAGTGTGTATCAGTAGAATTTCCCCTCCCAAAGTGGAAATAAATCTTTTAGAGCAACCCCAGGAAAGACTGACGACCCAAAGAGAGAACCCTTGAAATGTTGGGGTTGTGGAGAAGAACATATGTTGAGGGATTTCCCACATAGACAACATAACAATAGGAGAGTCTACAATGTCCAATAAGCTACCATAGTTAATGATATGGCTAGGAGCATGCCACAGATTTATGCAGCCTTTGATAATAAACAAGCTGACCACCAAGCTGCAGTGGTGGAGATGGAAGGTATGATCGCCAACCATCTAGTTTCTATTTTAATTGACCCTGGTTCTAATTTGAGTTATGTAGCCCCTCAGACTATTGATAAGTGTAAACTGCAACCAGTGAGACATGTTAAGCCATGGTTGGTACAACTAGCCACTGGCATCAAAATAAAAGTAGCTGAGATCATACCAGCTTGCCAATTCATTATGGATGGATTGCCCACCCAAGCGACCCTTAACATACTTCCCCTAGGATCTTATGACATGTTGATTGGTATGGACTGGTTAGCCACTTATAAAACCAAATTGGACTGTTACCATAAGACCTTAGAGTGTGAAAATGAATAAGGGAGAAAAATAACACTCCAAGGGATTCATAATCCTTTCTCAGTGAGACGAATATCAACCCTTCAAATGAAAAGTATTGCAGAAAGGGATGTTCTCTATATGTAATACAGGTGTTGGAATCTGTTGAGGATGACAAACCAAACCTAGAGGACCACCCCATATTAAGAGAATATAGGGACATGTTTCCAGAAGAGGTACCGGGTCTACCTCCAAGAAGAGACACTGACTTCTCGATAGAACTCGCACCAGGAGCAGTGCCAGTGTCTAGGACACCCTATAGAATGAGTACACCAGAGCTAGTTGAGCTCAAGCTACTGCTAAAGGAAATGATGGACAAAGGCTACATTTGGCCCAATGTTTCTCCATGGGGAGCACCAACCTTGTTTGTGAAAAATAAATATGCCACGCTCTGACTGTGCATAGATTAGAGACAACTCAATAAGACAACTATAAAAGAACAAGTACCCCTTACAAATAATCGATGACTTGTTCGACCAATTAGGGGGTGCTTCCATTTTCTCAAAGATTGACTTAAGGTCTGGATACCATCAAGTCTGAATGAAGGATGAAGACATCCACAAAACATCGTTCAGGACCAGATATGGTCAGTATGAATTTGTGGTGGTGCCATTTGGATTAACCAATTCCCCCGCTACTTTTATGTGCTTGATGAATAATGTACTCACCAAATTCCTAAGCATATTTGTATTGGTTTTCATTGATGATATCCTAATCTACTCCAAGAACAGAGAGGAGCATGAAGAACATCTTAGACTTTTACTTCAAGTACTAACGAGCATCAGCTCTACGCTAAGTTTAACAAGTGTGATTTTTTCCAGAAGCAATTCCATTACTCAGGCCATGTTATTTATAATTAAGGAGTGGCAGTAGACCCTGACAAGATCAGGCCTATCATGGAATGGCCTACCCCAAAGGATGTATCTAATATCAGATCCTTTATGGGCTTAACAAGATACTATAGAAGGTTTATAAAAGGATTTTCCAAGATTGGTTGTCCAATCACTGCCCTTCAGAAAAAAGGGGTTAAGTTCACTTGGACATACGAATGTGAAGAAAGATTTCAGAAACTGAAATACCTCCTAACCCATGCACCCATGCTGAAGATTGCAGACTCTGATAATTACTTCCTCATGTGTACAAATGCCTCTAAGGAAGGACTCGAAGCAGTCCTTATGCAGGAAGGACGTGTGATTTTCTACGAATCCAGAAAATTGAATGAGCATGAAATCAATTATGTGACCCATGATCTAGAGTTCGCTGCCACAGTGCACACTTTAAAAATGTGGAGGCATTACCTCTTGGGTAGGATATTTGTACTTATGACAGACCATTGTGGGTTGAGGCACCTGTTTGATCAACCAAAAATCAATGTCAGGCAAGTTAGGTGGATGGCTCTCCTTAGTGAGTTTGATTTTGAAATCAAACACATCAAAGGAAAGGAAAATAGGGTGGTCGATGCCCTTAGCAAAAGTGTGAAAACGATTCACCTGGAAGCAATGAGCACCTGTAAAACAGATGTCAGGGATAGAGTCTGGAATGCATAGGAAACATATGCATTCTTCAAGACCATGACATCATACCTAAAGCAAGAGCCCACAGGGCTAAAGTATGAAGGCTATCAGATGTTGGATGAAGGTCTATTGACTTACAAAAACAGATTGTATATCCCAAGTTGTGACGACTTGAAGAGGTTCATAATGGACGAACTACACAAGAGACCATGTATTGGTCATCCAGGTTATCAGAAAATGATTACAGACACTAGAAAACAATTCTTGGCCTGGATTGAAAAAGGACATAGTTGATTATTTAGCTAAGTGTCCAAAATACCAACAAGTTAAGGTAGAACACCGGCACCTAGCGTGGTTTTTACATCCTCTACCAATTCCATAATGGAAATGTGAAACCATCTCCATGGATTTCATCACCGGATTACCAAAATCGGTCGAGCATAATGATGCCATCATGGTAGTGGTGGACAAATTGAGCAAGTCTTCTCACTTGGTTCCTATCAAGTCAACTTGCAAGGCAATAGATATTGCCAACATCTTCATGAAGGAGATATTCAGACTGCATGGCATGCCTATGGATATTGTATATGACAGAGACACAAAATTTACTTCAAGCTTTTGGAAATCTTTAATGGCTAGTTTTGAGATTAAATTGTTGTTTAGCAAAACCTATCACCCTCAAACAGATGGACAGATATAAATAGTAAACAAAATATTAGAATACATTTTAAGGATGCATGTAATGCATCAGCCTAAGAAGTGGGAAGACTACCTGCCATTGGTAGAATTTTCTTACAACAACTGTTATTAAGAGTCATTGAAGATGATCCCTTTTGAAGCCCTCTATGGTAGGCAGTGCAAGATCCCAATCAACTGGAGTAATCCAATGGATAGAATCATAATCAGACCCGACATGATGTAAGAAATGGAACAACAAGTGACTTAAATAAAGCAAAATTTCTCAAGATAGACATAAGAGTTACGCCAACAGAAAGAGAACTCCCAGAGAGTTCAAGACAAGAGACCATGTATATCTCAGAGTTAGGCAAAGGAAGATTTCCCTGAGAATGAGAGCTTGTGTCAAGTTGGCACCTCGATATTGTGGAACCTTTGAAGTCTTAGATAGAGTGGTACTTGTAGCCTATAGGCTAGCACTCCCTCCCACAGTAAAGGCACATAACATTTTCCATGTTTCATTATTGAGGAAACATGTACATTATTCTAATCATATAATTGACTGGTTTGTGATCCAAGTGGAGCCAGAGGGATAATTTCTTCCATAACCTCAATGCATACTAGACAGGAAGGAAACCTCACTTAGGAATCGAACCATTGCACAGATCAAGGTGCAGTGGAAACACTTTGGCCCAGATGAGGCTACGTGGGAAATGGAGGATGTCGTGAGACATGCATATCCATTTTTGTTTACTTTTGTATATAGATAACATATTGATAGATAGAACATCGAGGACGATGTTCCCTTTTAGGTGGAGGGAATTGTAACACCCTGTTTCCCCCCAGTTTGTAAATATAACTATATTGGCCAAAAGACTATGGAAAACTCAATATGTGTGAATGCTTGATTTGATGGACTTTTGTATAAAAGGTCAATGAATGTAAATTCTGTTATTTACTAGAAAATGGATAAGTGTTGCATGACATCTGGAAAGGGGGTGTGCTAAGAGAGACCAAAAATGCTATGAAAGAGATGGTGGAGGGGACCCAAAATGGTTGTGTTAACCTCCACCAGATCAGTACTTTGTTGGATTTAATTACTCAGGATCAGAACGACCCTCTGACCCAGGAATGAATTCCAGTCAGGCTAGTAGGTGAGAAGAACTCCTCAAGAGTTAATGAGGGGATGGGGTAGATCGCCCATCTGTATGGCTTCCAAACCTGACCATGGACTGGGAATTCGGGCTACACACAATCTTGCTGAGGTAGGCAAGAGAGGAAGGCATTATGGGTAGAGAGGGACCTACGAAGAGAGCAGAGAAGGGAGACTAAGCTCGGGCTTGAGGAAGAACTAAAGGAGAGAGTGTTCTGATCCTGGGAAAAAAAGAGTAACCTTCGTCCCTATCTATTTCCGAGCCGAGAGAAGGAGAGTAACCTTCACCCCTAACTTTCGTTGAGTCGAAAGAAAATATTGAATCTCAAAGCATCATGGCCTAGCTCGGGGGTGGCCAGTGGTAAATCCGTTAGGAGTGACTGATCATATGGTTGGGTGGAAACGTGCACCCCTTTCAACAGTCACATCACGTCTTTTGGTTCTGATAAGTGTTTTCATGCTTGTGCTTTGAAATGGACTAATGAATGAATTCATGTATGTATACATTTAAGAATTGGCCTCTGTATTCACTGATCAAGTGATGTGTATGTATTTATATCCTTGAGGACTTACGCTTCTGCTTTATTTTCCATATGCTCCAGTTTAACCCTCGAAGGTATTTTCCCCAGGGAGTTACCTCACAGTTCTAGATTCGGAGAAAGCCTCTTAACCCTCCTACCATCTCGGTAATTCAACGAAAATTTCCTTGCCCTGTTTCATAACTTAAAGTTTTATGAGCTAGGAAGGTGCTTCCATTAAACCAGTAGCCTAAGAGACCTTAGGCTTGCGCCCACAGCCTTAACCAAATCTCGGCTAAGAGTAGAACTTATAGCTCAAGATTTACCAAAGAGTCCATATGACCAGGGTTTAGGGACCCTGGGCTAAATCCAAAAGGAGCTATCTCTTGATGGCTTCTGAGCTTCGGGAGCTTGAAGTCCTAGGATGTAAAACTTCGTAACTATCAAAATTACCTGAATGCCGGAATCGTGAAAGGTTGTAAGTCATTTATCTGAGGAATCCATTGGGGCCCCTTCTCGACCGTCTGATCATCTAGTGGAAGGCTTTGCGTATGGTACTTCGATGAAGTCCCACTTCGGGAGAAGGGAGATGCTATAGCATCAAACTCCCTGAATGTCGAATTTATGAAGTGAAGGAGAACCATAGATTTAGGGGAGATCGTTAGGAGTCTCGCCTACTGTCCGATCATTCAGGATAAGGGACCCGCAAAGGGTACTTCGATGAAGTTCTGCTTCGAGAAAATGGAATGGGAGTGAAGCCAAAACCCCCGAAGGCCGAATTCATGAAGTGACTAGGATCGCAGATCTGGGTATCATTCGGGTTCTCTCCTAGCCGTCGGATTTATGATGTAGTCAACCCGGCGTTGACCGCTTCGGGAGGATAGAGGTGGTGTGACACCAAAACTCCTGAAGGCCGAATTAGTGAAGTGACTAGGACAATAGATCTGGGGATCCTTCGGGTCCTATCCTAACCGTCAGATATGGGATGTAGTCAGTCCAACGTTGACCAACTTCAGGAGAAAATAGGAGTTTTCATCGCAAAACTCTCAAACACCGAATTCCCGAAGTAACAGGAGCCATAGATCCAGGCCGAATTCATGAAGTAATGAGGACCATCGACCCTCAGAATCTTCAAGACCCCTCTCAACTGTCGATATACAAGGATGCATGGCACTAGATCTTTGAGTCAGGAGGTTGGGCACTCCGGGGAAAGTTGAGTTGTGGCATGTCGAAAAGCTCTTAAGCTCGAAGTAACGAGATCCATTGATTCGAGGATGCTTCGGGACTTTTCGTAACTATTAGATCTGGGTTGTGGTCAACCCAACGCTGACCAACTTCAAGAGAAAAGAGGAGTTGTAGATCCATATATCCAAAGTAATAGGAGCCGTAGATCTGAAGTAACATGAATCGTAGATCCATGGATCTATGTGGTCGGATCTCGACCGTGACATCTGAGGAATGTTAGAAGGCTACCAGTCCAGAGTGACGTGGCGCAGTGACATCACCCAAGGTGACATGGACCCAAGTTTGAAGTGCCATGTGTCACCCAAATTTGTGCATATCACACTCCCTATAGACCCATTGGGACATGACACGTGTCACCCCTTGCCCCTTCCAGATGTCAGCTCCAGGTAAGAGCCGCCTAGCGAAAGTAGTTGGTGAAGTGATCGAAACTTCGGGAGTCTGGGACTTCAAGACTCTAGAGGGTTCGCGTGTAGCGTTGTAAAGAGACCAAAATGCCCAATGGTCAGAACCACGTGGCAAGCTCACGTGACTTTGGGAGATCTCGTGCATAGACAGTAGCGTTCAACGCCAAAGGGTCGAAGCATCGAAGTGTCGAAGCTCCTACTGGCATGCGTGTTAGACAAATATTGAGTCCAGTCATGGGATTGGACGGTGCATGGAATTCCACCGTCGATGAGGGAACCTGGAGAAAATACAGGTGAAGTGGATTCACGTGGATGCAACCTGGCCCTCAACCAATGAACGCCCAAAGAACTTCGGAAAGTTATATCCGTCAGTTCTGAGTTTGATTTTGAGCATGGAGACCATGGTTGGAAATCTCTAGACGAGCATAATGTGATACAGACCCCGAATGAAGGATTTGACCACTTAAGTAGAACAAAATTTTGATGCCCCATCCCTAGGAAATCCACTCAGGGGTCGGGTGTGTTACACTAGTGGAGCGCATCTTTTCCCCGGATGAGATCTTCAAAATCCAGAATTTGTGATTTAGTGGCAGGATGACTACCAGAACCAAGATCGATGAGAAGCTGGACGAAAATGACAACTTCAGATCCTGGAGGTACAAAGTATCCCTCCTCCTAGAAGAACATGATCTACAAAAGTTCACTAGAGAAGAGGTTTTAGAACTAGAGGGAGATGAGGCTGAAGCAAAGCACAAGAAGGATATGTTCAAAGCAAAGAGGATTATTGCAGACTCCATTAAGGACCATCTTATTCATCATATATCTTCATTATCCACTCCAAAATAAATGATGTATACCTTAACCCAACTGTTTGAAGGAACCAACATCAACCGAAGAATGACCTTGAGAACTTAATTAAAGGACGTGAGGATGCAAAATTTAGAAATTATCGACTCTTACTTCTTAAGAGTGAACCAAATCAAGGAGAAGATAGAAGCCATTGGTGATACAATGACTGGAGAAGAAATGGTGATTACCATCTTGAATGGCCTCCCAAGGTCATGTGATGCATTTATTCAAGGGATACGCTCAAGAAGGTAGCTACCCAAGTTCAATAGGTTATGGAAAGATTGCAACCAATAAGAAGCAAGGACAACAACAAGAGAAGAGAAGATGACAAATGATGATCAAGCCCTAGCTTCCCACACCAGGAAAGAAAAGAGAAATAAAGAACCCTCCTCGCCCAAGAAGTTTCAGAAGGGCCGAAGAAATAACCCAAATATTAGATGTTTATGTTGTCATAAAATGGGACACATTGTTAGGAATTTTTCCCTCATTAAGATACCAAGGGAAAAGAAAGGAGGTAAAAGGCATCATGTTCATACAACTGAAGATGATGATCCACCCAAGAAGGTTTCAAAGGAAGATGAATCAAGTGATGAGGAGTATGTTCTTATCTCAACCCTTACAAGAACTGTCACTCATGGAAGTGACATTTGGCTGGTGGATAGTGGTGCTTCCAAGCACATGACAGATTAGAAAGACTCCATATCTAACCTTACTCATAAGGATTCATCGCACAAGGTGAAATTGGGAGATGACTATCAGTATCCGATCAAAGGAGTAGGAGAATCCTCCTACAAGTTAGACTCATTAAAGCCAATGAAGATGAAGGAAGTTCTCTATGTTCCTAGATTGAAGAAGAACCTTCTCTCGATTTCAACATTAGATGACTAGGGTTACAAAATTTCATTTGTTTATGGAAAATTTCTTATGTGGCCTAGAGGGAAGACTTTTGATGATTTTTTGGTGATTGAAGTTCAATAGGGAGGACTCTACAAATTGAAAGGGCGAATAGATTCAACATTAATTCACGACACTGTGAATCCCAGTGAATTATGGCATAGGATATTTTCTCACCCGCATTACAATTCCCTACTGAGAGTGAGAAAGATGGTGACATGGCTACCAAATATCTAGGAAAAACCAGACAACGTGTGCAAAGGTTGCGCATAAGGCAAGAATGTGAAGCACTCCTTTCCCAACATCGGTAGCAGAGCCAAAAGAGTATTGGACATCATACACTTGGATGTGTGTGGAAAAATGTCAACAACTTCACAAAGTGGATATGTATATTATGTGTCTTTTATTGATGATTACTCACGTAAAACTTGGATCTATTTGTTGAAGGAAAAGAATGAAGTGTTTAGAAAATTCAAATAATCTAAGGCACTGGTAGAAAACATGACAGACAGGAAGATAAATCCTTGCGATCAAATAATGGAGGAGAATTCGTTTCAGAGGAATTCAAAGAATATTGCAAGCAATTTGGGATTAAGAGGGAGCTTTCTAATCCCTACAATCCTCAGCAGAATGGAGTGGTAGAAAGGAATAATCGAATGATCATGGAAGTAATGAAGGCTATGATCCATGATCAAGATCTATCTATGAATCAGTGGGTAGAAGTAACAAAGACTGCATTGTACGTACAAAACATAAATCCACACAAAGTACTTGAAAACAAGACACCAGAGGAGATGTTTTCAAGAGAGAAGCCAGAAGTCAACCATCTAAGGATATTTGGTTTCCTCGTATTTGTGCATGTCCCCAAGGAAAAGAGGACAAAATTGGATCCATCCGGAAAGAATGGCATATTTTTTGGTTACAGTGACACATCGAAGGCATATAGGATATATATTCCCGATCACCAGAAAGTTGAGATTAGTCGAGATGTCACCTTCAATGAGAGTGCATATTTCAACAAATCAAAACATGACTGTGCAAAAGAGGCTCATGAGGAGGATAATGAAGTTACTAGATTTCCAGAGGAAACAGTAGTTGAACCAGAGGAATCCATTCATGAGGATAAGGACATGGCAGAACCTCAGAGGCCAACAGAGGTGCATTCTAGCAAGAGAATACCAACTTGGGCACATGAGCTCATCAGATATTCAGAAAGATACGTTGCCCCAGAAAATTATCTCAGGGAAAGTAAGAAGCTGAAACTGTATTCCATCTATGTGGCATGTTTGTGTGATATCATGGATGCATACTTATCCAGTTATAAAGAGGCTGCTAAAAAGAGGGTATGGAAGGATTCCATGGGGGAGGAATATCAGTTTGTAGTAAAGAATGATGTATGGGATGTGGTATCCAGACCAAAGGAGAAATCAGTAGTAAGTTCAAAATGGATCTACAAGACGAAACATGCAGTTGATGGCAGTATTGAAAAGTATAAGGCTAGATTTCTGTCTCAAGGATTCTCTTAGAAAGAGGGCATTGACTATGAGGAGACATTTTCTCCCATGGTGAGATATACCTCTATCAGGACTATAATTTTGTTGGCCGCAGTAATGAAATGGAAGGTGCATCAGATAGATGTGAAGACAACCTTCTTGAATGGTGAAATAAAAGAGGAAGTATATGTGGAGCAACCATAAGGGTTCAAGGTACACGATAGGGAGATGCATGTGTGCAGATTGAAGAAGGATTTATATGGATTAAAGTAGGCACCCAGAGCATGGTATGGTAGCATCGACAATTTTTTGACGAGCTCAGGATTTACAAAGAGAAGTGCAAATCCTAACCTTTACTTTAAGGTTGTGGATGATGGTCCGGTAATACTACTGATGTATGTGGATGACTTGTTTCTAACAATTGTGGAAAATATCATCTCAGAGTGTAAGAGAAAACCGATTCTTGAGTTTGAGATGAAAGATCTTGAGATGATGCATTACTTTTTGGGTCTCGGGGTATGGCAAAGACAGGATGAGATATTTCTGAATCAAGGGAAGTATGCAGTGGAAATCCTTAAGAGGTTCAAGATGTTGGATTGCAAGGCAATGTCTACACCTATGGTATAAAATCTGAAGTTGTTGCATTATATAAATTCAGAGACTGTGGATGTTAGTTTATACAGGAAGATGGTGGGTTCGTTGATGTACTTGATGAACACAAGACCAGTTATATGTTTTTTTGTGAACACCCTAAGTCAATATATGGAGCAGCCCAGACAAGTTCATTTGGTCGCATCAAAACATGTGATGAGTTACCTTAAGGGTACATTGGATTATGGTCTTAGGTATGTGACAGACCATGAGTTCGGGTTATATGGATATTTGGATTCAGATTGGGTCAACAATATTCCTGATCGAAAGAGTACTTCGACATATTACTTCAGTCTAAGCTCCAATATGGTTTTGTGGAGCAGCGGGAAGCAATCATGTGTAGCACTTGGTACGAATGAGGCTGAATATGTGGCAACATGTGTAGCATGTAGAGAAACATTGTGGCTTCATAAGACGTTGTTTGGGTTATTTAGTCTCAAACTGGAGGCTACCTAGATTTGGTGTGAAAACCAAAGTTGCATGAAGTTGTTAGATAATCCGGTGTTCCATGACAGGTCGAAGCATATCGAGATCAAATGTCACTATATTAGGGATATGGTGCAGAGGGGAGCAGTGAGGCTGCATTACATGACTACTGAGGACCAAGTTGCAGACATGTTTACCAAGCCACTGTCGAGGACAAAGTTCGAGCACTTCAAGGACAAGCTTGGCATGCTCCCTCTTCAGAGGGTGTGATGAGGTATGTTTAGTTCTAATTGATGATGTCAATCAGAGTTCATTTAATGTCAACCCAGGAAGGTAAACTTAGAAGCGCTACCTATAATATATAGATCTAGAAAGATTCAACTACCTAAAGGAGGGTTTGATGTAGCAGGAGCCAATACTCTTTTACAAGAGATTGTAGTTTGGTTCCTTCTCACGAGGGTTTGATGTAGCAGGAGCCAATACTCTTTTACAAGATATTGTACTTTGGTTCCTTCTCACAAGGGTTTGATGTAGCAGGAGCCAATACTCTTTTACAAGAGATTGTACTTTGGTTCCTTCTCACTTAAACACCTCTGCAATTTAAACAAATCTACCTACTAAAAATAGAGTGCTTATGTT
>ML787351.1:359492-381344 GCA_009831015.1 Picea engelmannii | reverse complement strand
TTTGACTCAATGGTGTATGGAAGGAAGGTTTTATTGGCAAGTGGAGGAAAAGGAAACTGAATATGTAAGGAGGGCCAAAAATCTTGTAGATGAGCTTGGTTGGTTTTGTTTATGGGTTAGGGTTGAAGGAAATGTAATGAAGTGTATGAAGTGAAATGTAATGGGAAATGGATAATGACTCTTGCTGGAATGATGGCATGCAATCTTTCAAATATAGCAATGGAATGGAAACTCTCAATGGAATGCAAACTTTCAAACATAGCAAATCTGCTCGTGAATGCTGCTAAAAATAGTTGAGTTTGACTAGTCTTTGACTAGCCACCTGGAGATGTCGAATTCAAGTGTGGATAGGTTTTTCACCATCCTTGTACATTTAGGAACAAACCCAGCTCTTCCAACTTTGCTAATCTGTCATGCAACATGTCAAACGATTAAACTATTACAGGAAGTTGCAAAAAACTTGTAATTTTCTGGAAATTTCGTTTATAATCATGGATTGGTTCTTTAAAATTTCTCATGAAATTAGTCTTGGAAGACCAATTGTCGTCACAATGTAATCTCCTCACTGATCACTTGATTAACCTGTAACCTGCAAAAAACTTGGCAGAAAAAACATAAGTATGCTTAAGAAGAAATGGCCAATTTCTTAGTGATTCTTACGCAAAAATAGATGCCAAATGAAACAGGTTAAGAAAAATCAAAGTATTTAAATTGACTCAATCATGATATTAGTATCAATCCATTTTTAAAGAAATAACCATGAAAAGTAAATTTACTCCCTGTTTTTGTCAGCGAACTTTTGTGCATGGAGAAAAGCTTGGCATTATAGATTTGTTGTCTCCTGCATATTAGTACGTTTAAACATCCAGCCTCAAAAGTCTCTTTGATAGCATGAATTCTACCATTAGTCCTGCAACCTGCTGTACTGAAACCCTCTGAATTGGGCACACATCCCAAAATCTTCTTCCAATGAGAGCACACATGCCTCGAGGCCCCAAAGTGGTCTTTAAAAATCTTTTAAACCTCCATACTCAGCTTTGAAATGACTGCTATTTCTGATTCCTATTTGCAGTTTAGGCCAAAATTTTCCATTTCAAAAGGGACACGACCCACCTTATCCCGGCATAGGGTCATTCCCAAATTTCTTCTCATCTTCTGATTACTTTCAATAAATTGTACTGAGACAAAAAACATTAAATTTCCTCTCTAAAATGCAGCGGAATAAGCAATATTCCCTTACTCTTTATAAACAATGGAAATATTGAGATTTTCTTGTAAAACAACAAAAACCTTTGGAATGGTAATTTCAGATTTCAAATTCATTAATAAACTCCTTTGCATAATTTATCGGATCCATACCTTGGTTTAATTGATTTGGAGGGCTGTCACCTTCATAATTCATCACGTCCATTCAAGAGATACTGCCTCACTGCTTGAAAGTGGTGCGATAACAGTGAGTGGTTTCCGTCAAAACTTCTTCACTCATCCTTCGACATGTAGCTTTCTTTCATCCATCAATTTTCTAACATCTGTCTCAATCTCTGTTGTTGATCATGCTTATCTGGTGGATGTTTCTTAGATCATGTTTGTAGAGGTTGACCACAAAAAAAACTATAAGCATTTGAGTAAACATTAGATCACATCTACAAATTTCTGTTGTGGGAAAAAAAAATACCAATCTTTGTTTATCATAGAATCGATGTAAAACTAGAGTTTATATGCACGATACATCAATAAGAGATATGGATTTAGCATGTCAATGGAATATATCACACGATATGCAACTTCTTGAATAGTAGGCTCATGTCCAATTCACTCTCTAGTGCTCTCCTTGAGCCACTTCAGATAATCATGGTTTCCTCCAGAAATAGGTAAAGCAATAACTTCTGGTACTTCGTATGGATGATTAGCTTTTACATGTGCTGTCAAAGCCTCCAAAAGAGACTGCCATGTCTTTGTTATAAGTAGTTCTTTTGAATCCGTCTCTATCCAACATGTTGACTCATAAGCTCACCACCAAAGAGCTTATCACAAAGCTTCAGATCAAGGGTCGTGTTTATGTATCAAGTTATGAAATTAAAAAATACGACTAGGGATGAATAGATTGACTGCATCTTCTCCAAAATACGCAGAAATTTAAACTGAAGGCTGCACATGAACAACCCCAACAGGATTATAATCTGTAGCCATTACCTGTCCATACTTCCCTTTCAGATCCTCATCATCATCCAATTCATAATCTTCTCTTGCATTAAGAGTAAGCATCTGGAAAATAAACCAAAACAGAGAGGTATCCAAAACCAAGAAGGCGGCTCCACCAAATAGGCCACTCTTTGCAGTCGGGCAGTCAAATTTCGGGTCTTTGCAGGAGGCAAGGCTGATTGAATTTGGTCATGATTATGGCGATGATATTGCTTCTTAGCTCGCAGTAGTCCCACCTGTACCATTTAATAAAAGCAGTTAAAGTTAAAACACCAGTTTAACAAATGGCAAAAATTCGATGCCAACATTTCTACCCGCAAGCCAAGTGGAGAGTGGCAGGTGAAGAGGGGTTTCTTCAGAAAAATATGCACGTAATCATCAAATCGCGTGAAGGAAGGCTCAGATTCAGATGCAGATCTAGATCCAGGTGGGGATATCAAGCGAGTAGTTGACCGAGTCATTGATTCATAACCACCCATCGCATGTGCATTTGATCGAACGAAAACATAGGCATAGGTAGAAGCAACATAAACAAAGGTGGCAACACATTTACTTATATATGATGCAAATCTAGTTTCAAATGCGGATCCAAAGCGAGTAGTTTCAGTAGCAAATCCAATGAATTGAGTTGACTTCACAGTTGAACTAGTAGCAATATCGGGTGCAGTTCCAGGCGCAAACCCATATCCATCGGATCCTGTGCCAGAAGCAGATCTATATCATAATCATCAAATCGCTCCAGATAAGGCTCAATAATTGGATCTCATACTCAGCATTTAACAAGAATAACATTTTTTTTCATCTCATCTAATCTCTCGGAACTGTTTGAAGTTTAATAGCGTCTGTGTCAAAGAAGGAACGGAGGGTTTGCAATGGCGCAGGTCTCGATTGTTTTCAGCGATTCTCAGGACTTGAAAGATTTGTGTCGAAGGGCGTTCCACACAGGCAGACGATTTGTAAAGACACAGATTCGTAAAGACACGATTTGTCTGATTATAATTGTCTGATTCTGGTACTGGAGAAATGAACAGAGACTCAGACTAGCAACTGGTGGGCTCACCTTGATGTAATGGCGGGATAGACGCGGTTGCCTGTCTCGGAGTTAGTGAGAGAACCTCAATCAATTAGAGTCGAAGTTCTTGCACGTGGAAATTACTAAAAGATACTCGCACCTTCTGCTTTATCAACAGTGGCCCATTTCCACAATATGTTGGAAACCTTGGGAAGTAGAGAGAGAGACGCCCTCTAACAGGAATTTCAGAATAACAATCTTCCCGGTGTCTGCATTTTTCCATGTTATAAGAAGAGCAATCCACAACATTCTCACATCCGTTTGAACTGCAAAGACGACCACCACTAATTTCATCTGCGAAAGACTACCTGCTCCTTTTCATCCTCTGCATTTTGCGTTTTGTCATATGAATCAGTATCATCTTGCAAGACAACGTTCTTGTGATCTCATACTCGTAGAAGAGAAACATATATTCACCAACAACAACAACACACAATGGATCAGGGCATCATAACATAAGGCATTGAGGTCCATCATTTATTGATATATGGGTGTGACCTGCCCAACATATGTCACAGAAGTGATGGCCACCAACAACTGCCTTCATTCCTTCACAAGCATATACCATCAATTCACTCTTTTACCTTTGCTCCAAACCCTTCAAATCTCACTTTCACCTTTTTAGATCTGCACCCAGCTCTAAGCACATCACATTCACTCGATTATATGGTAAATGGATGAAATATTTAAGGAATCTGCAAATCTGAGTTGAAAATAGGCTATAGGATAGCCTAGAAATGGCAACGCCTTCTGCTATCATGTGATAACTACCAGTTAATCTTAAGGGTCCCCAAACATAGCTGCTGATACATGCTTTGATATGGATCAGGATAAGGATAAAGCCAACAGGTCTGATTTGCAATTAAATTTCCAGAAAGATTTTTATTACAGGAAGAGAGCATACTAATCTCTTGATTTTTTTTATTTATGCAGGTTAGCGTGGATGGATAAAACACAATTAAGATCTGCGACAAAACCTTGCATTATCTACACTCTTTCTGCAATGTCACGAGGGCGTTTAGACTCTCGGAAGACAAAGATTTTCGATAATCAAGCTCCTGGCTCACCCGTGATACAAAAACAAGACATAGAAATGCAAAGATGAAGCAACTCTTTTTATTCATGATGATATTTAAAAAACAATACTAAAAGAAAATTCTACAAGGAAATTCTACGAGATTTCGTTTTATTTTTTATTTTTAATCTATTCTACATTAACTTGAAAGATGTTTTATTTTCTTAGTAAAAGAATGCTTCCAGTGAAGCCATCTATGGATTAAAAATTCAAAAATGCTCACATCAAGATTTAAAATTTTTACCAGATTGTTTGCAAAGATGTGAGTAACATGTCTTATTCTTGGAGTTGGTGCAATGTTCTTTTGAAACCAGTCTTCATTATTGTTCTTGCTCTCCAAGAAGTACCTATTTATCATCGTCAAATTCTTCATCCGTAGATGGATTAGTGAGAAAATGGGGGGTTTAAAACAAACACTGAATTTAAACTATGTGCAAAAAAAAAAATGCGCCAAACTTTGAACTCCTTTACGAACCTGCTGTCACCAAGTTCCACAAATTAGTCCATAAAAATAAATGCATAAAATAATTAAAATCCTTCTAGTTGCACTTCCCCGGCAACGACGCCAAAATGTTTAGTTCTAATTGATGATGTCAATCAGAGTTCATTTAATGTCAACCCGGGAAGGTAAACTTAGAAGCGCTACCTAAAATATATAGATTTAGAAAGATTCAACTACCTAAAGGAGGGTTTGATGTAGCAGGAGCCAATACTCTTTTACAAGAACCTACACATGTCACAAAAACAATCCACTTTCCATATATGAAGTAAAATGTATTATTTTCTAATATTTAATCAAGAATTTCTCTTAAAAATGCTTAAAAATAAATAATATTTGGAAAATATAAATGAGACCCATTAATGGTGAACAATAGGGAAAATGAAGTGACATGGTGGTGAATAATGAGTGATATAATGGAAGCATAGGTGAAAAATGTATGGTAATGAGTGATATTTGTATGACGTTTTGAAGCCCAAACAAGGTACAGATGCATTGCGAGGCAGTGGATGTCCTGGGGAGATGTTGTAGCTATTTGAGAGCTACCCACAGTCCTTGGATGCATTGGTTGTGAAGTCACAAAGGTGCACATGATGAGATACATATGCATTGTGGGGTAGTGGATGTCATGGTGACATATTGAAGCTATTTGAGAGCTACCCACAGGCCTTGGATGCATTGGTTGTGAAGTCATGTTGTACTATGGATATTTGATGATGTATAAATTCATATGTTCAACAGTCAATGGTCATGAGCTCATGTGGAAAAAAAATACCTTCCTAGTTAAGAGGGAGTGTTGATATTTCGATGTAAGTAAGGAAGATATTCTTTTGTATTTGTATTGGTCAAACCTCGAGAAGGTTATTGTAATCTTATTGTATAAATTAGCTCAAAAGAAATTTTTATTTTATTGTTATCCTTATTGTAAAAGTAAAAACAACCCCGCTTAGGGTTATGTCTTTTCGAGAGTCAATTATGTGTATAAATAGAGGTCAAGTTCCTCTCATTTTTACACACACACAACTCACCTTCTCTTGTGTATTTGGAGCATAGCAAGGAAGTTCTAACACATGAGGTCTTGGTTTCTTGGTCTTTGGTATTTTGGTCTTGGTCTATTTGTGGAGAGCTATAACGTGACATTGTACTGGTTGAAGGAATCTATACTAAAGAATTGGTTGTTGGGTTTTCTCCCCCACGAGGGTTTCCTAGGATATATCTTGTGTTCTATGATTGTTTATCTTTCAGTGATCCTATTACATGCAATTGTTAATGAATGTTAAAGAAGATAATTGTAACTTCTAAAATTCTAACAAGTATGAGCGGGAATGGTACGATGACCCTTCAAGGAGACTCCTTAGTAGCAACCCTTTTCCCAAGGGTGACCCACTTACCAGGAAACCAGGTCAACCACCAAGATGAAATGAGGCAAAAGGTATAATTTCCAAGAAAACATCTTCATAATAAAGAAAGGACTCTTTGCAACATGCTAAAATGCTTCAATTATTAAAATGACACTTACCATGATATTGGAGTTGTCATCTCATGAAGCAAGTCCTGTTGTCCTCTCTGGGCCAAGATGATGTGGTGGATGTTGTTGTCATCGATCAAATGGTAATGTGTGGTAGGAGAAAGGTCTATGCTTTCTCATCTCCCTCTCATTACTCCATGCATTCAACCTGATGGCCTCGAGACATCATCTCCTTGGTTACCCTTAGGCTTAGGGGGTAACATAACCAAAATATTTGGGCGCCAACAGGCCCTCACCACTATTACTCGACTCATCGTAGAGCCAATTGCCTCATGGAATTACCACCACAACAAACATGACAATGCTTCTAAGTTCCTGAGTGAACTCCTTAAATTGGTGCTCTGATTAATTAAGGTATCCCTGGAGATCTTGCGTGAGATGAAAAACCACCCCGACTTCGACTGTTGTGACTTGAGAAGCTGTCAAGTTGGTTGTGTTGATTTTCTCAATGAGAGAGTCAGAAACAACTTGTACGTCTAAGAGTTGGAAAAAAAATATAAAGGCCTTATCGATCGCAAAAGTGATCATCTATGACATACTCTGTTGCTTAGCCCGATTTGCAGTAATCTCCTTTGTTTTTTCTACAATCGCTAGCATTGTAGCAGCACAGTCCCTGGGAGGCAAAGAAGCTAGGTCTATCTTTTATTGTGTGACCTCGACCTCTTCCACATGAACATGATCTTCAATGGTAGATACTTCTAGTAGGGTTTGGAGATGGGTCCACAAGGCTAAGTCATAGTCGACCATGCGAGATAATGATTCCACCCTACGTTGGCCATCATGGAGAGCAACTTGGGCTGACTTAATCATTTGTTGAAATTGGGTTATCGATGTATTTGTTTGGTGGATTGGTGGATGAAGGGCAATGAGCTATGAATCTAGATTCTGTGGGTGGGCCTTGACAATGGAGAGTTTAAATATTGGAGGGATGATGTCCCCTTGTGTAGAAGTAGTGGGAATATGTGCATACAGGTTGTCCACAGCTCCAAGTTTTTGTTTAATCTTGGGCATGAGCACTTCTGCAGAGATATGCACACACCTCCTTGTCGATACTTCATATTTTTTTTTTCTGTCACCTTTCCATAACATCTTTAGAATCAATGTCATAAGATTTAACACTTCACCAACTTAATTCTCTATATGTGATGGGGTTGATGTAATCCTCTCTGTGCCCAGTGATTTTGTAGAGGTTTTCAATAACCAAAATTCACGCATCGTCATCCACTAGCTCATTGTATCTATGTCCTTCATTGAGATCCAAAGGTCATGATCACGTGCAGGGTGTCTATCTCAAAAGACATATGTATTTTCTTCAAATGTAGCATTTCATTATTATCAAAGGCCCAATCAATGCTAAGTAATGCAGGGGATGGTTCAAAGTCATCCATAATCTTTATGACCTCAAAGTCAGCCTTTGTCTTTACCCCTTCTATATTTACCTCTACTTGCTCCAGTTGACCTATAGGATAGATCCTGTACTGGTTTTCCAACTGCAACTAAATAGGTGACCAGACCAGAATCAATTTCCCCATCAAATCCCAAGATTTCTTTGGCAAAATTTTCATGTTAGAAACCAGATCCAACATGACTCCATCCATGTCATAGCCACCAAACTAAGTTGTAATCTTGAACTCACGCCCCATGCAATTTTGCTTGCTAACCTGACAATCTTCCCTTTCTAGTAGGGGCGTTGATATAGTCCGCTCTGTCAACTCCTTCCCCATACAAGTGGCTAGCATTTGTGTCAACTTCTTCGCAACATTGGGATCACAGAGCAATCTCAAACAAAAATGTAATAAATTACTTATTTAATCTTTTGTGTTTGTATCACGACCTGATGTGCATAATTCTTTTTCGTGCGTTCTGTGCTTCAACTCCTGCAACTAATGTTCCAAAATTTCTCTTTTATCAGTGCATCAAAACTCTTCATGCATGCGTGCTTCTTCCATCAAGCTTTGCGTGGAGCACTGCATCTCCTCACGCATATCAGCTTCTTCCAACGACCACTGTGTCGCACATTGTAGCTCCTCCTTTGTACTTCTTCCCAAATCCAATCCTCCTCCAACAACCTCTATGTATCGTGCTACACTTCTCCATGGATCCGAGCCTCCTCAAGTGATCTTTGTGTTGTGTGTGTTATCACATGATTTGTACTTATTCAAATCCCAACACAAGTAAATCAAATCTTCCATAATTAAACGAAATCCTACCATTGTCACCTTAGTAAGAGATCCCCATGTTTTAGTGATGGAGAGAGTTCCACCACAGGGGAGGCGTCCCCGGTAACCTCAAGGGACCAAAGTAGCAGATAGTGTAGCTGAGATTACCACCCCCTCTTTTGGTTACCTAAGTCAAATGTCTATGTCTGTGAAATTGAGACAATAGGAAGTGTTTCGGGTACCTGCCTGGAACAAAAACAATTTATAGCATGTATATGATATTTCCAAATATCGGTATGCAATATAAACCTCAAGAGACAATAGAAAATGAAAATTAATGATAGCTAGAACATAATTGCAACAAGATAACAATTTACAGTAACAATTATAATTTTTTAACAACCACAAGAGAATTAGATCATAATTGCTTCAAAGGATAGTGAAAGCTTAACATATATTTAGTAGATCAATCAACACTTATTCCAAACAAATTATGAGTATGTTAGCTAGTTGTTAGAGTGAAGTATGCAACAAATTAAGTTGAATTAGGTGGTTGTGGCAATATTTTTCAACAACAACAACAAAGTTAGCAAGTTAGTACAAGTTAGAGTTAAGAGAGTTAGTGGAAATCTTTAGAGAGTAAGAATTAAGATTTTTTTTGACCAAATTCCTTCACAAAGAGAAAGTAAGCTAGTTCCTTTTGGGCTATGGATTCTTTATAACATCGATACAATATTTTTGGAAGATGATGGTAGTAACATCTAAGAGATAGGGCTTGAAATATAGGGTGCTAACACATTAGGTTCCTAGGTTTCAGACCTTGAAAAAAAGATGTTTCTAGAATGAAAGCACTTTTGGGCTCTCTCAACTCTTTCTTCCTTCTTAGATTCTTTGATTATGTCACAACAAGACTCTAGAATGAAACTCCCAAAGTGCTATAAATTTAGGGATTTAGGAGCTCAATCTAGGTAGGATTTCCTTCACCAATTTATGTATGAAATGTTGTTTTGAAAGGAGGAAGCACTTATGTTCCTTCTTAGGGTTTAAACAAGCAATATACCTTCAATATGAACAAGTAAAATTTACCATAAACATCCAATACATGAAATGAGATTGCAAATTTTACTTACTTCACCAATATTAACCAAGCACAAACCCTAATTTGCAGAAAATTCCACCAAAAATGATCCAAGAAACATCCACACTTGTCCTCCAATGCTAGCGCATGAGTAAAAGAGACCAAGAAGCTCGAAAATAGAAAACATTTCAGACCAAGTCCTCTTGTGTGAGAGGAAAGTGTTATAATAAAATGAAATGGCAAGGTATCTTATTTATATGAGACCTCGCAACATGATTTGTCCACTTTAAAAATAAAAGAGGGCCGACCTCATAATTTTCCCTTACTATCTTCAAAATTTGAATTTTGCACAAAATAAACCCTTAAAAGAGTGACGTCACCCCTTCTCAGGGTGATGTTGAGCTTACAAGGTAGAACATTGGGCTGATAATGTGCAAACGTTGGTCCTACAATGGCCATAAATCACACCAACACATGCTAAAATTCCATGCCAAGTGTCAAACCATCATCTCCATGAAACCCTAGCCCTCTAGAAGACGTCATGGGCTAGTAGGATGATGTCTAGGCCTCCAAAGGCAATGTCATCCATCCTCAAAGTGAAATTTCCATCATCTCATGTGTCCCAGACATGGGGTCTAGCATCCATCATTGGGATCCAAATCCTTCATGGAGATCTAAATGAAGTCATATCCCCACGAATACATGTTCACCGAGCAAGGTCTTGCAAAGACAAACATATGCATTCTCCAAGGGTCCACAAGTCACAATAATCATGCCAAGTAAGACATATATTATACAAGAACCACACGAACATCTACATCAAGCCCCCTTTTTCAAATTAAATAGATGCTCAAATACCTTATAAGTTTTGCCTAATTTAGGTATGGGAGGGGTGTCATGGATCCCTATTGGGTAAGCCAATCCCCAAGTAAAGGGACATTTCCCAAGAGGAACCTATTTAAATCATGTGGTGAGTGTGAGGTGGATTTTGGGGTAAGACTTCTAGGTGTGGGGTCCTTGACATACAAGGGTATGTATTGTCTCATTTATGGGTACCTTTGTAGAGGGTGTGCTCTTGAGTTACACAATATTTGTGTGCCACCTTTTTCCATCTTTCCAATCCATGATTTCATTTATAATTTGTAAATTTGAGGGTACCCCTTTAAGGGTTTCTTAGCTTTAGCATTACTTTTGGGACCAGGGTGAGCACTGAATGAGTAGAGCTCAAGTTGGACCAACTTTTGTGGTATTTATTTGTTATGTTCACTTTATTTTTAGCAACATTTTCTTATTCTTTTATAGCAGGTCATCAACTTCTTCTTCCCATGAAATGAGGTACAATTCCTTCTTGGGTCAATGAACCTGAAAACCCGAAAGATAAGGAAACGTAGGGGTAGAATGATGGAAGGTGGTAAGTATGTATGGGAATGATACAATGACCCTTCAAAGAACTATCCAATAGAAACCCTTTTCCTGAGGGTGACCTACTTACCAAGAGACCATGTCACTCACCAAGGTGAAACTAGTAAAAATGTATAAATTCCAAGAAAACGTTCTATAATCAAGAAATGATTCTCTACAACATGCTCAGATGCTTCAAATATTAAAATGACACTTACCATGACACCAGACTTGCTACCTCATGGATCAAGACCCGTCGTCTTCTTGGACGAAGCCAATGTGGTGGATGTTGCTATGCTATTGGTGATGAATGATGAATAAATCATGAGTAGGAGGGGCCCTCTGGGCTTTTCTAGTCAATCTATCTCTCAACACTCCATGTTTTCTACCTGTGGGCCTCAAGAGATGGCTAGGTTTCAAATATTATCCATTCAATAAAGTTATTTAGTAAAGTTTGTTTTGTTTTATTCTACAATTAGTAATTAAAACAAGAAGTGAATTTGGAGGTGGATGTGGTCTTTCCTGCTCAAGTCGTTGAATGTCGTCCTCTCACATTATTGGTACGTGAGGCTTCTCACGCAACATATTTAATTATCATATGACCTTTCATTTCCTCAGGCATCGTGGACACTTATGATTTTTTTTGTCTCTCAATCGCCAACGCTCTCCCCTGTTGATATTATGGCAGCTCTGGGAGGTATTAACCTCCACGTGTAACCTTTGACAAGACTAGAATATTTCGGGAAGCAAGAGAAACCCTAAATATTTCGATAATAACCCTAGAAGACAAGTTAAATTAATATAATAAATTAATGTTGAGTTATTATCCCCCAGGAAAAGAAGTCGGCCCAGTCAGTTAAGATGGAGTCGTATAAATAGAGGGTGCTAGAGCTCATTTGTCACTCACTCACTCACAAGTGCATAAGGACAAGAAGTGCACATGACTGGAAGACAACTGCAACTGCAACAGTGGTGACTTGGTCTCTTGGTTATGGTTTGGATTTTCTTCTTGGTTTTTGGTTATTCTAGCTTGGTATGCTAGCCTTGGAGGAAGGTGCGCTACCTTGGTTGGCTATTGGATTGTTTCTGGAATTATTCTATCTGTCAAGGTTAAGGTGCTCAGGGGTGGCCTTTGTGCCTATGGTTGGGTGAAAATATTTCTATATTTTCTATGGTGAAATGAGCACACCTATTTTTCTAACAGGTTATGGGCCCACACTATCTTTGGACAGTCTAACTGCTCGAAGATAGTTTGGGAGTATTTACTCAGTTGCAGTTGCAGTCAAAGTTTTGTTGCAGCAATGAAACCCTAACCCTCTTGTTTAGTCACCTTAGGAGAAGAGATTGACCTGATTCCTAGATAGCCTAGTGTGCCCTAGCCTAGCGCACCTCCTGGAACTCTCAGGAAGCCAAGACGTCAAGTTTGAGTTTTTGGTCAAGGTCAAAGGTTGACCAAGTCAAAAAAATCATGACTTACTCTATGAAGTTAGAAAACAAGTTAGAAGGGGCTTCTAACTTTAGAGCATGGAAGACAAGGATTGACCTCATCCTTTCCAAGAATAAAGTGTTGGATATCGTGAAAGGCAAGATCATGGAACCAAAGTTTGAAGCAGGAAAATAGAAGGAGCCTCAGAACGTTGCAGTTATGGAGAAGTTCAAGGACAATGACATCAACACTATGAGCATCATAGTGGACTCTGTAAAAGACCACGTGATACCCTACATCTCTAATCTTGACTCATCTAGGAAGATGTACGATGCCCTAACTAACCTCTTCTCAGTCAGAAACATTGGACAAGTGATGAGTATGAAGAATGAGCTCCGTAATATGAAAATGAATGATGATGACAACATAATATCAAACTTTGTAAGAATATCTCAGTTAAGAGATCAACTACAAGCTATTGAAGAAATCATTTCAAAAAAAGAACTAGTAAATATAGTACTGAATGGCCTTACCAAGACATGGGATGCATTTTCCGCAAGCATGAACACAAGAATAGAGTATCCCACATTTGAAGATATTTGGAAAATTTGTGCACAAGAAGAATCAAGGATTAGTGCAAAAGAGAAATCCCAAAATAAATATGATGATCAAGCCTTCACAACAAAGTTTAAGAATTTTAGGAATAAGAAGAAGTTTGGCTTAAGGAAGAAACCAAATCAAGAAAATGATATGTCAGAAATGCAATGCTTCAACTGTCGAAAATATGGTCACTACAGGAACCACTGCCCCAAGTTAAAGAAAAGGAAGGAAACACACGAAGCAAAAATTTCCAAAGAAAGGGAACCCTCAAAGAAAGCCAAGCATGATGACGCAGACTTCTTCTTGTCAAGGTAACAATATTCTTTTGTAACAAAGTTCTTGTACATATCATGTGTATCTATTTCTTAGAAGATAAGATGGTTAGTGAAACAATACCTATGGAAGAATAACATGATAAGGATTGATATTACGATGACTAGTAGTCAAGTAATGTACATGAAAAAGATGAAGTATGTTGACAACATTTGGTGACATATTCCTGAGGAATCTATTATACAAGTAACAACTTACAGATAGGCCACAATCAGAATCAAACTTGAAGAGACCCAAAAGGAGTTAGACCAGAAAGAATTCAGTAATCAAGAGGAAACTAGAATAAGACTTGTGACACTTTGCAGAAAGCAGTAAGGATGTAGACGAAAGCATGGACTCTCTCAGATGGAGGGAGATGATTACAAAATTCCAAATGAAGACCATGCATTCGGGCATGAATTCAGGATTAGGAGGGAGATAATACTAAATGTTATGATCGAGTGAAGAAGAATCCGAAAAGACTATGTAATGTCTGTCCATGTTTTTTTTTTTTGGAAGTAGCAGCCATAACAAGCAACACGTGTTCAATTTGACTCTATAAGAAGTTTTTCTTTGAAAATAATCTTTTCATTGAAAAGAAGCCTTGAAATTTCTTGGTTGTCCATCTACATCTCTATGATGAAAGGAATAAGTTGGAATCTTCAGGATGGAAAGGAATGGAATCTATAGAAGACTCCATGGACCCCAAAGTTAAAAAGGAACATGAGGAAGAACATGAAGATTTCTAAGAAAGAAATAAAAAACAGAACAACCAATTATTATACCAAGAATCATAAGACTACCAACGTGGTTTGAACCCACTAGAAGTAGTCAAACAGAAGGAATGGAAGTTGTGATGAAGAACAATGTATGTAAGAAATTGTGAAAAGGACTTATGAATGGAAGCATTGATAGATACAAGACGAGATTCAGAACTAGAGGTTCTCCCAGAAGGAGGGAGAAGACTACAACGACAACGTGTTCCAGTAAACCAAATATACCTCTATTTGAGCTATTATATCTCTTGCAATATCCATGGATTGAAGTTTACATCAGTTGGATGTAAAAGACTGTTCTTCTCAATAAATCAAATTGAGAAAGAAGCTTATGTAGAGAAATCTCAAGGTTTTGAGGTATACCAGAAAGAGACCCATGTATGCAAATGGAAGAAGCCCTTGTATGGATTCAAGCAACTTGATGTAGAGTATATCATATACAAAAAAAGCGTGGTGAAAACTTCCTATGACAAAGAAAGTGTTACTCAGTAATCCGGGGTGATGGATTGCAAATCCATTTCAAACTTCCATGATGATGGATCTGAAGGAGTTGATAAGACTCTGATCTAGTAGACTCGTCCTTGTACCAACATTTGATTGGCTCTTTGATTTATTTGATCAATACTAGGCTAAACATTTGGTTTGTTGTGAACATGTTGATCCAGTTACAGATGGAACCCAACCACGAGAATTGAATAATTTCAAAGCATGCCTTGAAATGTCTTCGTGGAACATTTGAGTACAATTGCATGGATTTATCGATTCAGATTGAGCAGGGAGTGAAGATAGTAGAAGAAGTGATTCTTGGATATGTTTCAGTTTGAGCTTTGCCACGATATCATGGGATAACAGGAAACAGAAGTCTGTTTCACTCAACACTGCAGAAGCAAAGTATATTGCAGCTTGTGATACTTGTATGAAACCAGTGTGGTTTCATAAGTTGGTTTATGGACTATCTGATTAGGTGTTGGATTCGAAAGTGATATATTGTGATGATCAGAGCTGTGTGAAGCTTCCAAAGAACCTGATGTTCCATAACAGGTCAAAGAAAATTGAGATCAAGCATTATTTTCTCCGTGATGAAGTCTATAGGGGAGAAGTGGTTCTCTAGTATATCTCCACAGATGAGCAGATAACGAATATTCTGGTAAAGCTTCTGTCCACGATGAAAATTTTGCATACTTAAGGGACAAGTTGGGGCTCGTGGAGATGACTTCCTTACTGGAAAAAGGAAGAGATTAATCCCAGGTTGGGAGGGAGCACTGATATGTTATTGATTTATGGACAGTCATTTTCCAATTCGGAAAATGGTCCATGTTGGGTAGTTCCTTTCCAATTGGAAAGTGGTTCGAGATTTCTGATGAACAATCATTTTCCAGTTCGAAAAATGGTCCAGATCGGACAATCATTTTTAATGAAAATAGTCCGATAGATTGTTGATGTACCATAGACATCAATTCCCCTTATGGCCAGTGTGGCGGAATGGTCTAGGACAATCATTCTTCTTGAAAATCACTCTGAGTAGTGGTCAAGTAGAATGGTCCACCTTGCCGGACACTCATTCTTCCGAAGTTCACAGATGTGAGCAGTTTCGAAGAATGCTTTGTTTTGGAGGTTGGTGCAGGACAATCATTACCTAGGGAAGACTCATTCTCTCCAGGTTGCAATGTGATTAGTGCTGGAGGAATGGCCCAGTTAGGTGAATGGTCCAGGTTAAAAAATCAGGGACATTCATTCCCTAGGGCAGAGTCATTCTCTCTAGGTTGCACTGTGATTAGTGCCAGAGGAATGGCCTAGTTAGGTGAATGGTCCAGGTTTAGAAATCAGTGACAGTTATTCTTCTCTGCTTGAGAATAATAGTCCAGATAGCCCATGACGAATGCTTCACTTTTCGAGGGAAAATGCTCTTCTAGATCTCACAGTTGTGAGTGGAAGAATGGCCCAGATGACTCAGTTTGTATCATGATATTGTTGATATCAGATGATATGATTATTATAGAGACTGTATGTCTCTAGACAATAGTTGTATGCTACTGTGGTGGATGTGATCCATTGGTAGTGATTGTGTGTCACCGGTTAGTAGCAGTGTGCTACTAGGAGTTGTTGTGTACCATTGGATATTAGTTGTATACTACTATTTATAGACATAGTTGTGCTCTATTGGATGGAATTAGTCTGATTGCCATGGAGACTATCTAGTTGGATAGTGATGACGGTGCTCGTGATTTGATCATGAGGTAGCCTGTGTGGCTATGATGATGGTACCGGTTGTATGGTCTGCTTGTGCTGAAGACCATTTCCTTTAATACCTCGCTATATAGGAGGGAGTGTTGATATTATGGTATATGTGGGAGGTATTAACCTCCATGTGTAACCTTTGACAAGACTAGAATATTTCGGGAAGCAAGAGAAACCCTAAAGCTTTGGATAATAACCCTAGAAGACAAGTTGGCTTCATAAAATAAATTAATATTGAGTTATTATCCTCCAAGAAGAGAAGTCGTTCGAGTCAGTTAAGATGGAGCAGTAGAAATAGAGGGCACTAGAGCTCATTTGTCACTCAGTCGCTCACAATTGCATAAGGACAACAAGTGTGCATGACTGGAAGACAGATGCAACTGCAACAATGGTGACTTGGTCTCTTGGTTATGGTTTGGACTTTCTGCTTGGTTTTTGGTTATTATTGCTTGGTACGCTAGCCTTGGAGGAAGGTGCACTACCTTGGTTGGCTATTGGATTGCTTCCAAAATTATTCTTTCTAACAAGTTTAAGGTGCTCGGGGGTTCTTTGTGTCTATGGTTGGGTGAAAACATTGCTATATTGTCTATGGTGAAACGAGCAGACCTATTTTCTAACACCCCCTTCGTTGCTTCCTAGCATCGAGATATTTCCCTTGGTTTTCAATCGACTTGTTCTTAACCTTTTTTTAAAGATTTTAGGGCACACATGTAATTAGAAGCGTCCTTGAGGTGAGCCCCCGTTTTCCAAAACAATTATTTAAATTTGAGTGATATTCCATTTCTTAAAGTTTTTGGGCGAGGATTTTTGTTTGCTATTATATGTAGTAAACGATAATTGAAATAAAATATTAAAAGTCTGTTTGATTTAATGCACATGCGACCCATTGGAATGTAAATATCACTAAGAGAGTGCATTGTTTGAGTTTATATCAAAACTAATCAGGTATTGCATAAATACAAATAGTGTGTACTTTTTGTACTATTTATTGATAAGATGGTGGAATCAAGAACTATTGATCTCCTGACCCCCCATAATTATCACACATGGAAAATCAAGATGCAACAACTGTTGCAATTTAAAAGGGTTTGGCAAATGTTAGTCGAGGATCAACTAGTGTTTACCAAGGAAATCAATAAATTTTCCTATTGAAACAAACTGGATGAAGCCATGGGTTTTATTGGCTTGCATGTTTTAGACAGTCTATTGTTTCATATTGAGAAAAGTAAAATTCTAAAAATCAGAGTTGGGACAAGTTGGCTTCCTTATTTGGTAAAGTCAATGAATTTTGATCCCTACAGTTGGAAATGGAATTGTCATCACTTGTACATGATGAGAATGCATCCATTGAAGACTATCTTTCTGAATTTAGGTTACTAGTGGCAGAACTGAAAGGGTGTGGAAAAACCAAATTAGATGAAGAGTGCATTTTTCTGATTCTCTCCAAGATAAAAGGTATTTTTTAGGTATTTTCTTCTACATTTTATTCTACTATGGATGCATTGGGAGATGAACTTAAAATGGCCTCTTTTGAGCTTTTTTGTGAGTGTCTTACCAGGGAACAATTTAAGCTTATCCAGTTAGATGCTCTTTATGGCTATAAGAATCAAGCTATTGTGGCTCATACCTCCAAAGGTAAGCACAAATCACGGTATAAACAAAAGAAATATTATGTTCAAGTTGGTGATACTCCCTCCAAGCCTTAGAAAAAAAAGAAATATTTTTTTCCATCTTCCAAGTTAAGTGAATCTTCCTCCAAGATAAGGAAGAAAAAGTCAAGTGAAACCTACAATTTTTGTGGTGGACTAGGGCAATCAGAATCAAAATGATGGTTGAAACTTAAATCTTTGAATGATTCCACACAACAATACAAAATTTTAGTTCCTAAACCTTGTTCATCTAGTAAAGAGCATGGTTTATTTGCTCAAGCCTTATATGCATCTTCAGAAAGTTGGATACTTGATTCTGGTGCATCACACCGTATGACTCATTCTCATGAGTTGATGCCTTCCACATGTTGAAACAAAGTTTATTTTTCTTCTCTAAATCCAAATCTCCAATTTTCTTTGGTTATGGAGCCGCCCTTAGTTCTAAAAAGGAGTCAAAAGGTCTTTCAAAATTTTTGGGTTTCGGGGTTCGACTATTCAAAAAATATGTTTTTTAATGACAACCCCAAAGTCCCGGTACCAAAGTCTCAAAAAAATTATTGTTTAAAATGGATTGAACAGATTTTAAAGTAATAATTAAAAACGTTAACAACTTTCTAAGCCTTTCACATGTTCTTTTTTGGCCATGTCAACTTAAGCAGCATTTCAAATGTCTCGACGTGATTTTCACGAAATGCCTTTTAATCATGATTAATTAAGGTTTAAAACATACTTAAAAGATCGTTAATCATTCACAATTCGGGAAATCAAAGAGTCGACTTTGAGTCTCCTTAAACCTCGATTCCCGAAGTCGCGAAATTTTTAAAATCTAGTGCTATGTTTATTAAGAGGTAAGAAGGTTTAATGATAATAAATCCCATTGTGATTTAGCGATTTGGGATTTATTGCTTTAAAGAGTCGTTGCAGTCCCGATACTCCAATCCACGAAAAGAAAAGACTAACCCTTGATCACGATTAATTAAAGGGTCAAAACAAGTGGTTAGCGCCTAAATAAATCCCATCGCGGTTTCACAATTCAGGATTTACTTGTGTCATACCTCTTGGGGACATGACGCTCGAAACTTCGAAACATGAAATCCCGAAAGAATTAAGCGCTTAAACGTAATTAACTTAATTTTAAAACAAGCATTAAGGGTATTAAATAACTTTTCATGTTTCACTATTCGAGAGTTTTTGATGACATTCCTTTCAAAATCCCAGTTTTGAATCGTCGATATGTGGCAGTATCTATAACGGATTAATGGAGATATTTTTGACATAAGGTGCGTATCTCCAAGCGTACCATCCCCATTAAAGCATTTAATTTTTATCGCCTGTATCGGTACACTAAATTTAAGACAGGTTAAAGGTAAATAAAGGTTTGTTATTTTGAATTTCATTTTTACTTTCAAACTAGGAGCGAGTTACACTTAGAATAACTCACACATTTCTTCTCTGCAACAGGTTTTCATTTTAGCACAAACATCATGGCACCCAGAAAAATGCCTAAGAAGAGTGAGGAGGCAGGTGAAAGCTCGAATCCAGATGGAGATGTTATATCCGACACTACGCCACATGTTGTGGATTCAGTCAAATCCCGGAGGTAGATTTTTGAAACCTTAGACTATGAGATTAGGAATTGCCCCGACGATTTCAGAAATGAAAGGAATGAAAATAAACTCAGAGACATAGCAGAGTCTGAGCTTCACAAAATAGCCACACGTCCGAGACTCATGCCATACAATGACATGATAAGCTAGGCTTTAGAGAAAACTGACATTCAGAGAAGGAGCATTCTAAATAGCCAAAAGGTCGTCGTCGGCTTGTTCAGATCCGAGCACATCGAAGTAATGTATAAACCGCCCCCTAATTCTAAATACATTTATAATGCTGAATTCGTAGAGGAATTTCAAAGAAAGTAGTGTACATAATTTGATCAAACATATCCAAGTATAATAAAAGAATGGTGGGGAATTCCAGTGAGATTTAGAGCTGATACCCATGGCAGTTATGTCACAGCTCTGTTAAACGAATACATGGTTTATATAGCTTTGATGCTATGTATACTTTTCGAGAAGAAAAACCCTACCCATTTCCCTGCATAATGGGTGCCACTTATACATGAAGTAGCTGAGGGTTATAGTTTCAACTGGGGTAAAATTTTATCAGATAATCTATCTAAGGAGATTGAAGAGTACCAAAAAACAAAATTGAAAGGCCGACCTACATATTTTTACATGTCTACATATATTATGGATGCTATCGGTTACATGACTCCTTTCCCCTTGATGAATTGGAGCTTGAACCCAGCCTGCGTGGAGCCCATTCATGTTTATCACTCTAAAATATGGTATGAGAATGTTAAATATTTTTTTTACGAAATCTGTCACTACGTAGTGATACCTTTGCACCAAATTTTGTATGGTTATGCACCCCCTCATATTTTAGAGCCAATCATGGGAAACCTCAAGGCGATTGCAGATTGGTTTATTGAAGAGGGTTTCTCCTATGTCAGGGTTTTCGGGTGCTCGATTCCTCCTCACACAATTCTGAAATTCCTTCCCAACAGACTGGTGTGCAGGGAGGTGGCCTACCAAATAATAACAGGTGGCATCGACACAAAATTGAAAGCAGCTCAGAAGAAGTTCTGGCCACTTTTTCCTGTACAGATTAGGAAGTGTTCACTATTTAACTTTGGTCATTCCAAGGTTGAAGTTGCAGCACTGGAAGACATCAAATTGGTAGATCTTGAACTCAGAAAACATGACCCTTATCAAATTGTAGGAAATCATCTTGCTCATTGCAATATGAAAATGTATGAACATGAAGCTTCTCCCTGTGACGACATGTTCAAGGGAGCCAGAACCTATGAGGAAATATTAGACAGAGTTCAGGCATTATCACCCGACCTACAGACCATCTTTCCGACTTTCTAGAAGCACAGGCAAAGTGGTTTGCTGAAGATACCATAGGGAGAATCAACCACCCCTCCTCCAACTCAAGGAAGTATTCCCCCAGGTTTCAGATCAGAGGCTCATAATAAAGGGACTGCAGAAGAAAATTCAGAGAAGACTAAGCGTCTTCACATAAAGTAGAAGCTTCACAATAAAAAAATCCAGGGTCTGAAACAAGTTCCAAATCCGAAACTCCTTCAAAGTCGAGTCAAAGATTCCACCTTCATCATCAACTATTCCTACTGATATCCCCAAAACAACAGGAGAAACTCAATCCTCAGAATTGGGCAGCCCTATTACATCATTAACTCCTTTACAGTCAACTTTTAGGACCCCCCATCTGGAAGTCATATATGTAAGTGACCTTAATCCTATCTCTAGAGAAGAGATACCTTCCTCGGACTACTTTTTCAGTAGGAAGAGGAAGTGTCACATACCCACTACCATAATCAAATTTTCGTTGATTTCTGCAGAATCAGAGCCCCGAATTACCTACGGAGGCCTAGCACAAGCTAGCTCTTTCTCTGTCTGCTCCCATGTAATCCGTGGGTCATGATCACAGGTCAAATAATCATGGCGCCTCTTTGTATTTCGCGACTTGGCACCACAAGAATGTTGAATTGTTCGACTCTGCAACCGTCGAACCCCGGCAGGGCTAGCGAATGGCCAATGGGGACAAATCTCAATAGGGCTAGAGAACAACCAATGAGAACAGGCCTCGTTGCGTGGTTAAGTGGAGTACAGGTGGCAGAGGGGAAATGCGACACGGTAGTCGACAGGACAGGAGGGGGCTCCACTTCACACGCCACACTATTCCGGACCCCCCACCCCCCCCCCATTAAAGGCAGAATGGCAAGGGGGGTCTGGAATTCACCTGAGCACTGTT
>ML787351.1:307774-322435 GCA_009831015.1 Picea engelmannii | reverse complement strand
TTAGAATCGTGTACATATTTCTTCAATAATGAAACATGGAAAACATTATGTGCTTTTACTGTGGGAGGAAGTTCTAGCCTATAGGCTACAGGTCCCACTCTATCTAGAACTTCAAAGGGTCCACAATACCGAGGTGCCAACTTTTCACAAGATCCCATCCTCAGGGAACTCTTCCTGGGCCTAACTCTGAGATATACGTGGTCTCCTGTCTTTAATTCTCTTGGAGTTCTCTTTCGGTCGGCGTAACTTTTCCGTCTGTTCTGAGCGACCTTTAGATTTTGTTTTATCTGAATCACTTGTTGTTCCATTTATTTGAACATGTCGGGTCCAATAGTAATTTTTTTTACTGGGTTACTCCAACTAACTGGAGTGTTGCACGACCTACCATAGAGGACTTCGAAAGGACTCATCTTCAGGGATTCTTGGTAGTCGTTATTGTAGGAAAATTCCACCAGTGGCAGGTAATATTCCCACTTTTTAGGTTGATGCATTACATGCATTCTTAGCATGTCTTCTAATATTTGGTTCACTCTTTCCATCTGTCCATCGGTTTGAGGATGATAGGTTGTGCTAAACAATAATTTGGTCTCTAGACCAGCCATTAAGGATTTCCAAAAGTTGGAAGTAAATTTCGTGTCTCTGTCAGACACGATCTTTTTAGGCATACCATGTAGTCTGAATATCTCCTTCATGAATATGCTGGCGATATCTATTGCCTTGCAAGTTGATTTGATGGGGATAAAATGGGTGGACTTGCTCAATTTATCCACCACCACCATTATGGCGTCATTCTGCCTGGCCCCGCTCAATTTATCCACCACCACCATGATGACATCATTCTGCTTGGCCGATGTTGGTAGTCCGGTGATGAAATCCATGGAGATGGTCTCCCATTTCCATTCCCGGATTGGTAGAGGTTGTAATAATCCGGCTGGGTGCCGGTGTTCTACTTTAACCTGTTGGCATTCTAGGCACTTAGCTAAATAGTTAGCTATGTCTTTCTTTAACCCAGGCCAATAGAATTGTTTCCTAGTGGCCGTGATCATCTTCTAATATCCCGGGTGACCAGTATATGGTCTTTTATGTAGTTCATCCATTATGAACCTCTTCAAGTCGTCACAATCTGGAACATACAATCTGTTTTTGTAAGTTAGCGGACCTCCATCTATCATCTAGTAGCCTTCATACTTTATCCCTGTGGGTTCTTGCTCCAGGTACGAGGTCACGGTCTGGAATAATGTGTCTATTTCTTGTGCATTCCTGACTCTTTCCTTGACATTCACCTCGCAGGTGCTCACCGCTCCCAGGTGAATTTTTTTCATACTTCTGCTAAGAGCATCAGCCACCTTATTTTCCTTTCCTTTAATATGTTTGATTTCAAAATCAAACTTGCTAAGGAGGGCCATCCACCTAGCTTGTCTGGCATTGAGTTTTGGTTGGTCAAACAGATGTCGTAATCCACAGTGGTCTGTCATAAGTACAAATTTCCTTCCCAGGAGGTAATACCTCCACATTTTTAAGGCATGCACTATGGCAGCCAGCTCTAGATCATGGGTCACATAGTTGAATTCGTGCTCATTCAATTTTCGGGATTCATAACAGACTACACTTCCTCCTTGCATAAGGACTCCTCTGAGCCCTTCCTTGTAGGCATTTGTGCACACTAGGAAGTCAGCTTTGGGATTGTCGATCTTCAACATGGGTGCGTGGGTCAGTATATGTTTTAGGGACTGAAACATTTCTTCGCATTTTGGGGTCCAAAGGAATTTAAGTCCCTTCTTCTGGAGGGCAGTGATTGGACAACCAATCTTGGAGAATCCTTTTATAAACCTCCTATAGTATCCTGCTAAGCCCATAAAGGATTTGATATCCGAAACGTCCTTTGGGGTAGGCCACTCCATGATAGACCTGATCTTCTTAGGGTCTACTGCTACTCCTTCTTCAGATATGACATGGCCCAAGTAGTGTATTTTCTTATGGAAAAAGTTGCACTTGCTAAATTTGGCATAGAGATGATGTTCTCTTAGCACTTGAAGCACAAGTCTAAGATGTTCCTCATGTTCCTCTCTATTCTTGAAGTAAATTAATATATCGTCAATAAAAACCAATACAAATTTGTCTAGGAATTTGCTGAGCACATTGTTCATCAAGAACATAAAAGTGGCAGGGGCATTAGTTAATCCAAATGGTAATACCACAAACTCGTAGTGACAATATCTCGTCCTGAAGGTGGTTTTGTGGATGTCTTCACTCTTGATTCAGACTTGATGGTATCCAGATATCAAGTCAATATTTGAGAAGATGGAAGCACCTCCCAATTGATCGAACAAGTCATCAATCTGGGGTAAGGGGTACTTGTTCTTTACGGTTACCTTATTGAGTTGTCTATAATCTATGCACAGTCGGAGGGTACCATCTTTCTTCTTCACAAACAGAACTGGTGCTCCCAATGGGGACACGTTGGGTCAGATATAGCCTTTTTCCATCATTTCTTTTAGTTGTAGTTTAAGCTCAACTAGCTCGGGTGTGCTCATTCTATAGGGTGTCCTAGACACTGGCACTTCTCCTGGTGCAAGTTCTATCGAGAAGTCAATGTCCCTTCTCAGAGGTAGACCCGGTACCTCTTCCAGAAACACATCTCTATATTCTCTTAGTGTGGGGTGGTCTTCGAGGCTTAGTTTGTCATCTTCAACTGATTCCAACACCTGTATCACATATAGTGGACATCCCTTTCTGCAATACTTTCTCATTTGAAGGGTTGATATTCGCCTCATCGAGACAGGTTTTTGGATCCCTTGAAGGGTTATCATTCTTCCTTATTCACTTACACATTCTAAGGTTTTATGGTAACAATCCAATCTGGCTTTATATGTGGCTAGCCAATCCATACCAATCAACAGGTCATACGATCCAAGGGGTAGTATGTTAAGGGTTGCTTGGGTGGGGAATTCACCCATAGTGAATTGGCAAGATGGTATGACCTCCGTTACCTTTCTTTTGGTGCCGGTGGCTAACTATACCAACCATGGCTTGGCGTGTTTATGTGGCTGTAATTTACACTTATCAATAGCCTTAGGAGGTATATAACTCAAATTTGAACCAGGGTCAATTAGAATAGACACTAGATGGTTGGTGATCATACCTTCCATCTCCACCACTGAAGCTTGCTGGTCATCTTTTTTATTATCCACGGCTGCATAAATTTGTGGCATACTCCTGGCCACGTCATTGACGGTGGTAGCTTCTTGAACATTGTAAATTCTTCGATTGTTTTGTTGTCGGTGTGGGCAGTCCCTCAGTAGATGTTCTTCTCCACAACCCCAACATTTCAAGGGTTCTTTCTTCGGGTTATCAATATTTCCTGGGGTAGATCCAAAAGGTTTATTTCCACTCTGCGAGGGGAAATTCTGTTGGTGCACACTTCGGGTTGGGAAGCTCATCCTTGAGTCCCTTTTATAGTTTATAAATCTTGGGGATTTAAACCCCTTTTTCTGGAATCCCGAACTATTCTTCTGCTTCCAGCCTTCACGAGGTTATGTCCGATGCCCAAGTTGTTCATAACAATATCTTTCCTTTAAAATAATGTCTTCTAGGGTCTTTGGCTCGTCAAACTCAATCCTATTCTGATAGTCCTTAAGTAGTCCACTAATGAATCGTTGCACCTTTGCCTTTTCTGCTTTTATATAGGGTACGTACCTCAACAACTCGAGGAATCAGCTGACATATTCCTCTATGGTGCGTTGCCCCAACTTGAGTTCATAGAATTATTTAGTCTTTTCGTCGAAATATTTTTCCGATAGATACTTCTTCCTGAAGTATTTCTCAAACCGTTCCCAAGATAGGTCTTCTTCGTGAATCCCTTTTACATTCTTAAGGTCTTCCCACCAAATGGAAGCCTTCCCATTCAAGTTGAAAGTGGCTACTCGGGCCTTCAAATTTTTCAAGAAGTCATGGAGTCTGAAATACTTCTTTAGTCCAAGTAGCCAGGCCTTCGCTTCCTCTCCCTTCCTTATTTCACCGTCGAAAGAGGGTGGTTTGGCCTGAATTCTTYGAGATTATGATTTTTGGAATGATTTCGCTTCTTTCGTTTTCTTTGGGAATAAGAACTAGTTCTGCTACTAGAAGATCCCTCCGATTCGCCAGTTTCCTTTCCAGAGGAATCGTCTAACGCTTGTCCCTTATCTTTGGGGTGGACCTTTCTCGAGGTGCTCCTCCAAGTGTGGCCACTTAAAATACCACGTTTCCATATCCCAGGTGGGCTTCGACTTCTCATTGTGTGTCGTTGGTCCACGTGACTGGTGTCAGGTCCATGCTGCAATTGTCTTTGTATGTCGGATAAGCTCTGCAACAAGACTGCATTAATCTCTCTTGCTCTTTTATCAACCTCTCATTATCACCTTGCAACTCTGTAGTTCGACCATGAGGCTCCTCAAAGTCTTAGCTAGATCTGGAGGGGTCTCCACCGCTCTCCTTTCGTCAGAATCTTCATCTCTATTGTGGGAGCCACCCCCCACTTCGTGGTGCATCACCATTCTATGCGTCTGCAGTTTCCTGCGGTTGATCATTCACTTGTGTGCAGAAAACAAAATAAAAAACTTGTTGTTAGTCAACATTGTATTCATTCACAACCAGCGCATAATTCATATTTTTCCAATGCATACACACAATAGGAATTTTCATTCTTAACTTCGACTTTTGATAAAGGGGGTTAAGATAGAGGGTTAATCCTCTTAAGAGTACTTCAAATGGAGTTTATGTGCAACTCGCTCATGAGCCCAAGAAGGCCAAGTGTTGCAACCATGCTCTGATACCAATTTTTTCACACCCCCGCTACGACAACCTAGAATTTTCATCTTTTCTTCGAGGGACAAAATCCCCAAATTTCTATGGGGCCTAGCGCAGACCATCCCTTCCCTTATCCTCTTCCATGTGATTGTTGGCTATGATGACATGCCTTACCAAAAAAAAAAGGCGCTTCCGGCTTTCGTGATTCGGGGAATCGCGATGCAAGCGTTCCCCTGTTCTCTATCTTTCGAAATGTCGAAACCCAAAAGGGTCTAACAGATCCTTAGCTCCTCCCTTGAGTCGCTTTTCATACAACTGGTCCTATGACCTAGTGCTATTCCTCTAAATGATTTCAGGGTTTCACGATTCAGGGAAGCACGATGCAAGTGTTCCTCCTTTCCCTTTCGAATCCCCGGAACTCGAAAGGTTTTCAAAACTCTGACCACTCCTTTGACTTCCACCGCACATATCCTCTAACTGATACTTGGGACCCACCTTTCGGAATTTCTCTCTTCGTGATTCCAGGAGTTGTGTTGACCATGCAACTCTACCTCTTGAGTCCCGAAACCCCGAAACCCGTTTGGGACCCAATGACTATTAGCCCTCAACTCTATGGGGCCATATGAACCTCCTCCAAGGATTGGGTCCTACTCCTTTCTCTCTTCAGGATTTCGTGATTCGCAAAAATCCACAGCAGAGAGTTTCCTTACCTTTCGAAACTCCGATCCCTGAATTCCCGATATGGGAATTTATGTATGAGATCAACGACTATGAGCCTCCCTTGATCCGACGGTCTAGATATGATCTTATGAGCACCTCCTAGGGACTAAACCCCATGCACGTATCCTTGATCCAACGACTCTCATGCCACTACACTCCAGATCCAATGGCTGGCACGTTTTCGCAGTTTCACGTCCCTGGGGGTCAAAAGACTCTCGTTCTTATGTTTCCCGGTATACGAAATGTCGAAAAACTTAAACCATGCGCCCCTTACCTCGAGATCTACGAATGTCGATCCATGAATCCAGATCTGATGACTCAATAGAGCTCCGAAATATCCTTGGATTTGTGGTCCTGGATCCCATCGTTACTTGCAAAGGCTGAAGGGGTCAAGGGTTTATGCCTGCGCTCCTCCTCTAGATCCATCGGTCTTCACAAATATAGGGTATTTTCGAAAGGATTCCGACCATTCGTCTACCAAATGATGGGGTATTCTCTTTTGATATTTGGGCTCACTATCCTTTCTGAGTTTGATTCGTGAGATTCAACCTCTCAGGGCTTCGAACTCCCATGACTTTGAAACCTGAGAGGACTACTCTTTCTTGTACAAGGTTTCCAGATCCAGGTCATCTGGAGCTTCAGATGATTCTTGGGTAATTATCCCTAGTCTTGGTGACCTGACTAAGATGCCTTCCTAATTCGCCGAGCTATGAATTCTGTGATCGGGGTAAAGTAAACTCGTGGGTTTACTATATAGGTAGTCTTTTCAAGGAACTCACTCTGACTCTGAAATGTGAGGAAACTCCCCGGAAGAAGGTGCCTTCAGGAAATTAAACCAGGACAGAGCGCGAGTCAAGTAGATGGGACAATTCTAAAGGGAATGAACTCATATTCCAAACTTATTCATTTTATACATAAACCGATTATGGTCATATAATTATAAACATGCATCCATTATTCTCAATCAAAACACAAGGCAATCACTTCTATACGGAAACCATTTATGAGCGTATAAACATGAGAATTCATCCAGGATATTCAATCCAAAATACAAGACATAAAAACTTATCAGAAACACCAGGTGTGACACGACTGTTGGGAGGGGTGCTCGTTTCCACCCAACTGTAGGCTCAGTGACTCCAAACAGATTTACCACTAGCCACCCCCGAGCTAGACCACGATGCTTGAGATTAAGTCTCCTACTTCCATCTCAACGGAAGTCAAGGACGAAAGTTACTCTCCTTCTCCTCTATTCAGAACTCCCTGTATTTCCAGAGTTCCTCTGGTTCTCTTCCGCAATCCCTATTGCGCTCATTTTTTTCCTCTATCCCCCACACTTCCTTTCTTGCCTTTTCTGCAAGATTGCATGTGGCGCAAATTCCCTCGTCTGTGGTCAGGTCTGAGAGCTTCTACGGATGGGTGGTTTGCCCCCATCCCCTCATTAAATCTTGAGGAGCCTCCCCACCTACCATCTTGAAAGGTAATTTATTCTAGGGTCAGAGAGTTTCTTTGGTCTTTGAGCAAGTAAAATCCAGTATGGAATTGGTTCGGTGGAAGTTAATGCAACCATTCCAGGTCCCTTCCACCACCTCTCATTAGCCATCGTGGTTTATTTTAGCACATCCCCTCCCCAACAGTCGTGCAACACATATTCATAACATAATTTACATTCATCGACCTTTTATACAAAGGTCCATCAAATCAAACATTCAAATCTTCGAGTTTGCCATAGTTCTTGGCCAATATAATTATTTGTACAGACTGGGGGAAACATGGTGTTACATTTTGGCTACCATTATCAACAATGAAATGAAATGGGGTTCCCTTCACCCACATCTATGAATGGAAGAGGTGATCCCCCTCTTCAGGATCTACAGGTTCTTCTAGTTGAATTGTTGCGGTCGTGACATTAGCAGTGGGGTCTGTGTCGATGATCTGTCTGTTTTTAATATTTTCTAGATCAGATTCCAAATCAGGGTTCAGCTCCTTGTATTTGACCTCGACCACCAATGATTGTTTCGAGCGACATTCATCGGTGTTGTGCCAAGGGATTTTGTGGAAGTTGTATCACTTCCTAGTGTCATTCTTCATCTTTCCTTTACCCTTCTTTTCCTGTGTCTTGGGATGGTTTTCAGGAAGCTGTTGGCTAGGGTCATATTTATCATGCTTTGGTTGTTGCAGATTTGCAGACCCAAACTACCATTTGTTCCAGTGCCTAAATTTCTACTCGATTTTGACAACATATCAATAGGTAACTCACAATGATGAGATGTTTAGGAAATCAATTTTGGTTTGGATGTACCTATGCAGAGCCCCACAGTATTATAGAACTAGATGTCGCTCGAAGTCTTTGATACCCTGCTTGGTGCGCAATGTATGGAAATTATTTTTGAACTATGGTATTGTTTGGCTCTTCTCTTGCCGCAGTGTGGTCCATCTCATGTACTAGTATTCATAGTTATCAATGGGGTAGTATTGTTCCTTGACCGCAACCACAAAAAAATCCCAAGTGGGCTCGACCCCATATATTCTAGATTCCTCTGTGGAAGTTTGCCCCAAGTAAGTTTACCAACATTTTTTGACATGGGTGAGAGCCTTGTGGAGTGCGAAGGTGATATTTTCCCTGTCGGGAAAATTGTGAACAAAGAAATAACCTTATAGTAGATTTAACTATTTTTCTAAGGCATCCATGTCTATCTGACCTTCAAATATGGGAATATCAAAGTTAACTTGTACCTTGAAGGGAGAGGTTCCTCCAAAGTGTCTGCTTGATGAAGATGCATATGTTGCTATCGACAAACATTAAAGGATGTGGGAAAAATTCTCCATCATTTCGTCCCTCTGTCACGTGAGATCTTTCTCAAGAGACAAGTTAATAGAATCTTTTGCTCCGCCGTTTTTATTTTATGCTGCCATAGAGGGTTTCTTGGGCGTGTGATAGAGATTGTCCTTAAGAGAGACAAGCTCGAGACCCAACTTGCTATACTCAGACCTCATCGGGGACATGCACTAAAAAACTATCAAGAGAATCATGCTCTAATACCACTGATCCAGTTATTTTTGGAGCGAAATGAAGGCAAAGATATTACAATGAAATACACATAAAAATTGCCAAAAACAGAGAAATACAACAACACATGATTGCTATTAATGAAAGAAATGTACAAAGACTATAAAAATACAGAGTGTAAGACTCGCTAGAATGGTGGCAACTTTATCTTTGAGAAGAGATGTGACGGCTACGCTCATTCGGAAGAAGATGAGTACAATGAGGCTCTGAAGGCCTTTTTATAAATGTGAAAACCCTAGACATCCAAAAACCTAACCCTAGGAGATGAAGCGCCAAAAGTCATGTGGGCCCCATTGGGGTAAGTTACTACATTAACTTGCTAGGGTTGTAACTTATGCATACAATCTTCATTTTAGGCATGTGATAGCCCATTGGAAAGGTATTTTTGAGAACTATGCATTATGTTTTCAAACTCTGACCTTGTCCACAGTTTGACTATGGCAAGCCAAGAAAACACTGTTTAGGGCCCTAAAATGCCCTTGGAAGTATAGAAAGATGTACTAACATGAAAAATTCCAAAATAAGCCAGTTGGAATAGGTGGGCTACCACCAATATCCACCTGGATGCTGTGTAAGGGTTCAGGACAACCCCGAAAGTGCAAAACCCACAATTACAAAGAAATGTCCCCATTACAGAGAAACGTGTTGAACTGAAAACTGTCAAGATGATCCAATTGGAATTTGGAACAGGTGGATGGCCACCAATATCCACCTGGATCAAACATTGTTTTGAATATATTTGATTAATGAAAATATTTTTCTCCCAACGTGGTTTTGACCTCTAAAAATTTGGAATGGAACCAACATTGGATTCTGATTCACCCAACCATTTTTCTTTATACTTGTTTTCAAATCATTTGCACAATTAAATTATTTTTATTTCTATTCATTTATTTCTTTGTCGACAAAAACTACACTATCAAATAGCCACATAACCATAACCTTATTAATGATGTCATCATAAAACTTAAAAAATCTATATGAACCAACTCAAGTGATTTTTTTATTAGCCATGCAATTCCTTTTCAAAATTGTTCATGGTTTTGTTTTTCTATGATTCATGCCTCACATAACTTATGTGTAAGATGATAAATTATGTGTGTAATGTTCCTAAATAGGACATAATTTAATCATTTAAGTTATGGAGTACATGCTAGTTATGAAGTACTCTTAGGTTAGCTTAAGTCACCTTTTAGTTAGTCTCTAGTTGAGTGGAAGACAACTATTAAGGCATGTGTGAATATAGTGTTAGAGTTAAATTAAGGTAATCATTGTTCAAAATTAGCGATATGGTTTTTAATTAGGGGTTGAGGTGGTTTAACAAGATGGTTGGGAGGTAGATATTGTACTCTCCTTAGTCTGATTCAAATCCTTGATGAGACTCTGACCCAATATTATAAGGCTAAAGGGTAGGCTCCCTCATGAGTGGTATCTCTTACGAGTGTGTCTGTAGATGTCTCAACCCTTGCTAAGTCACAAGTTTTTTGTTAAGCGTTGACTTACATGTTGTTGATATTAAACTAGGAGTTATAGTAGCAATCAACCAGATTTAAACCTGGACCTCACCTAAGTGATTCATACCAATTACTAATTCCTTTAAATTAAAAAAAATAAATCATGATGAAAATACCTCTAATCCATTATTCAAGTCTAAAGTCTACACTAGGTAGACTCAATCCAGAGATCGAAACCCAATTCAAGAGTTCATACCATTCATTGAAGAAGAACAAAAAAATATGTGGTTTGATCCTTAAATGTGTGATCAACTATACATGTTGATATTATTTCAATAAGGGAGTCCCATCTGTTGATGATCAAGCTTTGTTCTTCAATAATGAGCCTTTATACCCATGAGTCCCGCGATTTAGGTATTTCCCATCAAGCAAGATATTGTTCCCATCAGTGCCACTGAATATTTCCCAAATCATCTATAGGAGTTGACCTCCAATAATGTTGTGCCTCAACCAATGATCGTAGATGACATGTTTAATGTGGATTCTAGCCCATATGTAGAGTTTTGTGCGTTGGTGTAGGGAGAAGACGTCCAAGTTATGACTCCTACAAACTATGAAATCAAAAAGAAGATTCCAGAGGCTTTTTCACCTCAAAACCCATCACATTATAGTGGTGTTGGGCATGCATGTGAACAGGCCCAACCATTCAAACCCATTTGCTATAAAGATTCACCCTTGAAGCCTTGAGACTCCTCAAGACAATCTTTCCTAAAAACTGAAGTTTGAATGAAATATGAAATATAAATAACTAAATCCTATTTAATGGAGCAAAGAATAAGAGCTATCAATACAAACAATAACAAGGTGAATAGTCGACCATTTTTATTATAAATGAACTCATCATAACCTCAAACTCCTTCCTCAAGTGAAACAATATGATTGATAAGAATATTTCCCTATTGTAAGACCAATAAGTTGAGATGATGCAAATTTAGTTGCATATCAATAATGAAGATAACTCACAACCAATGTATACAAATAACCAAAGACCCAGAACAATTAAGAATAGTACACAACTTGTCAAGGAGATCCCTACCACAAATTGACAAAGTACTAAAATGAAACAAGATTAAAGATATATCGATATGGAGAATAGTCCACCAACTAAAGCACATGAAAAACCAAAGATTATAAGCAATTGATAAAAGTATACAATCACTGAGAAGCCTCTTGTTTCATATCAGAGGTTAGCAAGCATACTATAAGTGAGAACAAACACCATAACATGAGAAGAGTCCCATGTGCTATAAGTCTCACACCCACGAGCACTAAGAGAATTGAGCAAAGGGAGAACTTCTATGATGCTTTGGCTCGATGCAAGTATATTATCACCTTCATTGATTCATATTTGCTCCATTTGAATGCTTAGCTGATTTTTGGAGCTCGAGAGGTGTTGCTTCATTTTGTGATAGATTGATTATTGTTGTCTAATCTATTTTGGTTGAGTTGTGACTCAAGGATTTACAAGAATGGAGGCTTTACTCGGCTTTTAGTGATTGTTATAGCTTGAGGGAGATTCTAGTGTTATCCCTTGGGGGTAGTATTGGTTATGGAATATCTAACTTGGAGATAGGTTCAAAACCTATGGTAGTGGCATGTGGGTGATTGATTATAGTCATGAAACGATGGGAGTAGTGATAAGTACCAATAATAGGGTTTTTGGATTCTCTCGAGAAGAGGGAGTTGACCTTGATGTTGATTTAACTTCAAGACTCTCTAAAAAAATGGAAGTGACCTAGTTAAGGTTGTTGCTTCAATTGTTATAAGTTTTTAGGTGCATAACAATGATTATTAGGTTCACAATCTGATGAAGACCCTTTATGGGTTGTCATTACTCTTACCATGAACTTGGTATTTCAAGATCAATGAGCTGAGATGTATGCAACATTTATCTTGTGCTTTTGATAGATCACATCCACTTTCTTTGGTCTTGTTGGAGATGTGATTATCTTTGTGGGATGTCATGAACAATTCTTAATGTGGCACCAAAATATTTTGGCCCGTGATGATGACTTTGAAGAAATTGGAGTTTTGACAAGTTGTTGTTGATGTCTTCCTTGTTGTAAAGTGAATTTAGATTTTTAGTGAGAAGCAATGAACCATAGTTATGTTCCTTTAGTTTCATATATGGTCATTATTATTTTAAAGCCCCTAGTAAAGGGGAAGATGAAGTATCTTGGTTTGATGGTGTAAACAAAGTTGCTTTGTTTTATTCTCTTTGCATGTTCATCATTTGGAGACTGATTCACATATTACTTAGAGAGAGACACATTTTTGTGCTGGGCACACACTTATACTGAGGGGGGGGGGGATTGGGTAAATATATATAAGACATTTTTTTACTTTTTTCAAATATTCATCGACCATAAGAAAACAATCACATATGAGATATATTAAATGCAGAACATCGAACACAAGATTTACGTGGAAACCCTTTTCGGAGAAAACCACAAAAATTCTCTTTATAATTCTTTGTAGGAACCAAGCTATTGTTACAAATATTTGGAGGCACCAACCTATTGGAGACACCAATCCTCACTGGTACAAATCCTGGTATGCACTAACCTACTGTTATAGATCTGTGTAGACATCGATCCTCACTGCTAAGCACCAACTTAGCAAGAGACACCAATCTCTTTGTTTGAGAGACACCAACCTACTCTTACAGATCTTCGTAGACACCAATCTACTACAGACACCAATACCCACCGCTAAGCACCAACTTAGCAAGAAACACCAATCTCTTTGTGAGTTGCACCAACCTTCATTGAGTCTACTTGTTACTTTTTCCTTCACCAAGTATGTGTTAATATTATGGTAGCTTCGGGAGGCATGAACCTCTATTATGACCTATGACGAGACTAGAATCCTCTAGAAGGAAGCAAAGAATTAAAGGAAACCCTAGACAATTTGTCGGCTGAAAAAATATATTTAAATTGAATTTATTGATGCCCAGAAGGAGAAGTCGGCCCCAGTTAGATTGGCCAGTCCACTATAAATACAGGGCACCAGTTTCATTATTTCACATCTCAAAAGTTGCAATGAGAGCTAAGTCTGCACAGGCAGCAACAATTTGGTGCGCAAGTTTATGGGAGAGATGCGAAAGTGGTGCCCTAGCTTCTGGGTGGGATCATCTGTTCAGTTTAGTTTCTATTCTCTTGCTTAGTGCATTTAGCCTCTCTTGGCTATTGATTTCTACCAGGATTCTCTTCTCGGTCAAGGTCAAGGTGCTCGGAGGGTGGCTTCGGCCTGTGGTTGGGTGACAAGGGTATCGTCAATGGTTAAACGAGCACAATCCTCTATATTCTAACAGGTTATGGGCCCACACCCCCTTAAGTCATCCTAAAATGCTGGAAGGAAACATAACCGCTAGGTATTGAGCTCATTGAGGAACTGCCGCTAGAGTTACTAGCAGGAGCAACTTCCAAAGAACTGCAGCTAGGGTTACTAGCAGTAGCAGTTGCAGAAACCCTAATTCTAAGATCCGACACCTTGTGATGGAGCATCTTGCTCAAGGAGAATATATTTAGATGCGCCCTAACTCAGCGCACTTATTGACTTTCTCAGAAGAAAGAAATGACGAAGTTGAAGTTTTGGATCAAGGCATGACCAGTTATCAATCAACCGAAGACATGTGCGAAACAATCAGTCTCTTACATTACTCAACACTTACCGGGACAATTGAAGACGATATGTGGATAATCAATAGTGGAGCTTCCAGGAACATGACGGGAGATCAAGCTAGACTCTCAGATCTAAATGAGAGAAAGACATCGTACAAAGTGGAGCTTGGATACAAAAGCACCTACCCCGTCGAAGGATTTGGAAAAGCCTCCATCAAATTGGAATCAGACAATCATGTTCACTTAAGAAATGTTCTATATGTACCTGGTTTAGAAAAGAATCTTGTATCAATATCATGTTTAGAAGACAAAGGAAACATAATAGCCTTCATAGATGAAAAAGTGTTATCATGGCATAAGGATTCCAACATAGAAGATGCTAGGGTTATTGGAAGACATGAAGGGAATCTATATAGACTACTAGAACGAAATGAAGAAGCCCTAGTACATGAAGAAGTCAACCCTAATGAACTTTGGCATAGAAGGTACGCTCATATCAATTATCAAGCACTACCTTTCCTCAGGAAGATGGTTGAAGGGATACCAGAATTGAAGTCTACACACGAAGGAATTTGCAAGGGATGTGCCCTTGGGAAGAACATCAAGAAACCATTCCCAAGCAGCAACAACAGATCTAAGGAAATCCTAGATCTAATACACTCAGATGTTTGCGGTCCAATGCCAGTCAAATATTTAGGAGGATCTCTCTACTATGTAACATTCATATATGACTATTCAAGGAAGACGTGGCTATACCTACTGAAGTCAAAAGATGAAGTATTCAACAAGTTTAAAGAATTCAAGGCAGAAATAGAAAACCTTACAAACAAGAAGATCAAGACATTAAGAACGGATAATGGAGGAGAATACACCTCGAAGGAGTTTGTTGCATTCTGCAAATCAACAGGGATTAGGAGGGAGCTAACTGTTCCTCATAATCCTCAACAAA
>ML787351.1:260259-306836 GCA_009831015.1 Picea engelmannii | reverse complement strand
AATTTGATATGAAAGATCTAGGTCTCATGCACTATTACTTGGGACTAGAAGTATGGCAAAAGCGTGGTGAAGTATTCCTTGGACAAGGAAAATACGCAATAAAGATCCTTCAGAAGTTTGGAATGATGGACTGTAAATCCATGAACACTCCTATGAATGCGGATATAATAAAAGTGAAAGTCCCAGATTTTGATCCAGTAGATCCATCTCTATATCGACAACTAATTGGATCATTGATGTATTTGGTAAATACTCGACCAGATATTTGCTTTACTGTTAATACATTAAGTCAGTTCCAGGTGGAACCTAGACAAGAGCATTGGATAGCTGCAAAGCATGTTATAAGATATATTCGTGGGACAATAAACTATGGATTAAGATATACCGCATCCAGTGATGTCCAACTTCATGGATTCACAGACTCTGATTGGGCAGGAAGTGCAGAAGACAATAAGAGTACTTCAGGTATGTGTTTCAGCTTGGGCTCCTCTATGATATCTTGGAGCAGTAGGAAGCAGAAGTCTGTCGCACTCAGTACAACAGAAGAAGAGTATATGGCATCTTGTGAAGCATGCACAGAAGCGGTATGGCTAAGGAAGTTAATATCCAATTTATTTGATCAGACTCCAGAATCGACCACAATATATTGTGATAATCAGAGTTGTATAAGATTATCCGAGCATCCAGTGTTTCACGAAAGGTTGAAGCACATTGAGATCAAATACTACTTTATCCGAGATAAATTCCAGGAAGAAGAGGTAAATCTCGAGTATGTCCCCACTGATGARCAGACAATAGACATCCTGACAAAACCTCTTTCCAGAATCAAGTTTGCATATTTCCGAGAGAAGATGGGGATCATGGAAATAACTCCCTTAGCTGAAAGGGAAGATTCTCTAGGATAGAGAAGGTACGCAAAAATATTCTTGAAAAACATTTATTTTGTGATTGAAATAACTCTCCAGTTAGGAGGGAGCATTGAAAATATTATTTATCTTTGTAATTGAAAAATAGTCCAAATTGGACAGATGCTTTCCTGTTCGGAAAGTGGATTGATATTTCTGACGGACAGTGACTTCCCATTGTAGTTAACATGGGAGGCAGACTGATTGCTGATGTATCATAGACAACGACTTCCCATTAAGGGGAGTGGTCTAGGACAGTCATTCTTCTTGGCGGTCACTCTGAGTAGTGGTCAAGTAGAATGGTCCGCCTCGTTGGGGAGTCATTCTTTTGAAGTTCACAGTTGTGAGCAGTTTCGAAGAATCGTCCATTTTGGAGGTTGATGTAGGACAAACATTCCTCGAGGGTTATACATTCTCTCCAGGTTACACTTTAGTGTCGGAGGAATGGCCCAGGGTGGGGAATGGTCCGGACAGTTATTCCTCGAGGGTAGACTCACTCTCTCCAGGTTACACTTTGTTTAGTGTCGGAAGAATGGCCCAGGGTGGGGAGTAGTCCATGCTTATCAATCAGAGACAGTTATTCCTCAAGGGCAGACTCATTCTCTCCAGGTTACACTTTGTTTAGTGTTGGAAGAATGGCCCAGGGTGGGGAGTAGTCCAGGATCAACAATCAGGGATAGTTATTCCTTGAGGGCAGACTCATTCTCTCCAGGTTACACTTTTTTTAGTGTCGGAAGAATGGCCCAGGGTGGGGAATAGTCCAAGACAGTCATTCCTTAGGGCAGAGTCATTCCGTCTAGGTTACACTTTGTTTAGTGTCGGAGGAATGTCCCAGGGTAAGGAATGGTCCAAACATTTCTCGAGGGAAGACTCATTCTCTCCAGGTTACACTTTGTTTAGTATCGGAAGAATGGCCCTGGGTGGGAAATGGTCCAGGTTTAGAAATCAGAAACAATCCTTCTTCCTTGGTTGAGAAGAATGGGGCAGATGGCCCATTATTGATATTCTATATTGAGGGCATACATTCTTTCAGACCTCACAGATGTGAGTGAATGATTGGCCCAGATGATTATTATTGATGATCTATACTGAGGGCAAACATTCTTTCAGATCTCACAGACGTGAGTGAAAGATTGGTCTAGATGATTCAGTTCTTGTCATAACATTGTTTCCATGCAGGTTTCTATCAGATATTTGTTATGAAGAATGAATGACAGTTTGTGATTGTGTTTCACAAAGTCTGAGTAGTTATGTACTACTGGAATAGACACAGGTGTGTTCTATTAATTGATATTGTACCAATTGTCATAGGAGATTATCCAGTTGGATAATAATGACAGGTGCTCGTGGTGCTACCAGTTGATTGGTCTGTTGTGCTCAAGACCATACCTCCCTAGCTAGGAGGGAGTGTTCATATTATGGTATCTTCGGGAGGTATGAACCTCTATTGTGACCTATGATGAGACTAGAATCCTCCGAAAGGAAGCAAAGAATAAAAGAAAACCCTAGACAAGTTGTCGACTGAACAAATATATTTAAATTGAATTTATTGATGCCCAGAAGGAGAAGTCAGCCCCAGTTAGACTGGCCAGTCCACTATAAATACAGGGTGCCAGTTTCATTATTTCACATCTCAGCAGTTGCAGTGAGAGCTAAGTCTGCGCAGACAATTGTAGGCAGCAGTAGTTTGGTGCACAAGTTTCTGGGAGAGATGGGAAAGTGGTGCGCTAGCTTCTGGGTGGGATCATCTGTTCAGTTTAGTTTTTATTCTCTTGCTTAGTGCATTTAGCCTCTCTTGGCTATTGATTGCTATCAGAATTCTCTTCTCGGTCAAGGTCAAGGTGCTTGGAGGGTGGCTTCGGCCTGTGGTTGGGTGACGAGGGTATCGTCAATGGTTAAACGAGCACAATCCTCTATATTCTAACAGTATGCTCATTTCTTCTTCCTTCACTAGGTCACTCATTGCTTCTTCCTTCACCATGTTTTCTCACTACTTATGCCTTTACCAGGTATGAACAAAATTTGTATTTCCAAATGGTAACTTTCCCAAAGCTTGTTGTTTTGGGCCTCTTCCCAAGAACGAACTTGCACAATATGCCACGTATCCAATTTTGCAAATTTGGTGTTCAAATATTTACCCAAGGTACTTTTGTATGTCTCCTCAGTTCTCTGAAAATTTCACAGTCTGAAGAGACCCAAAAAGAATTTATAGTGAAAATGTCAAGCTGACCTATTTGAAACTGATCTTGGGACCATTCAAAAACCCTAACTTCCATAGAGCATATCTCAGACGAACCAACATCTGAAATTTTTACCTGAGATACTTTTGTATGTCTCCTCTCTTCTACAAAAATTTCACAGTCTGAATAGTCCCAGAAAAGAGGTTATAGTGAAAATTGCAAACTGACCTATTTGAAACTGATCTCAAGACCATTAAGAAATTGTAACTTCCACAGAGCATATCTCATAAAGTATTACAAACCAACATCTAAATTTTTTACTTGAGGTACTTCTATATGTCTCCTCTGTTCTCTAAAATTTTCACAGTCTGAAGAGTCCAATAAAAGAATTTGTAGTGAAAATGTCAAACTGGCCTGTTTGAAATTGATCTTATGACCATTCGAAAACCCTAAATTCCACAAATCATATCTCAGAAAGTAAAACAAACTAACATCTAAAGTTTTTTCTTGAGGTACTTCGTTATGTATCCTCTGTTATGTAAAAATTTCAAAGTCGGAAGAGTCCAAAAAAAGAAAATATAGTGAAAATGTCAAACTGACCTGTTTGAAATTGATCTCAGGACCATTCAAAAACCCTAAATTCCATAGAGAATATCTCATAAAGTACAATGAACTAACATCTGAAATTTTTACTCGAAGTACTTTTGTATGTCTCCTCTATTTTGTGAAAATTTCACAGTCCGAAGAATCGCAGAAAAGAAGTTGTAGTGAAAATGTCAAACTGATTTGTTTGAAATTGATTTCAAGAGCATTCATGAACCCTAACTTTCGTAGGGAATATCTACTAAAGTATAGCGAATCAACATATGAAATTTTGACCACATGTACATAGAGATATATCGTCCATCTCTGCAAAATTTGAAGGTGTGAAACATCCCAAAAAATAAGTTATAGTGGAAGTGCCAAACTCACTTGTTTGAAACTAATTTCAAGGTGACATCCATCCACACAAATGATTTTGAGGCCTCAAGATGAGCCAATAGGCTACTTACTATCCTAATTATTGCTCACATAATGTCTACATACAACAAGATCTTTATGATAATCCCCATTATTTTCCCCACTTTGCCTTTGTTGTTTAACCATTCCTCTAGCTTAATTATATAAACATTGGATAGTGAGTGTGGAGCAATGGCAACCTTGTTTCACCCTCATGCCATTGTTGAATCTCTTTGAATGACCTCTATAGTGCCCAATTAAAGTTAGAAATAAAATAAAATAAAAAAAGAGAAATGAGAGTTAAAATAACAAATACATTGTTAAGGTAGGTGTAGAAGCAAGAGTCCGATCTTACCAACATTAACGTAGGGGTGGAAAATGTGTAGGGGATCATGTTTTACCATAAAAGAAATCAAAATATTGAGTTTTTTTGAGACCTTGAATGTTTCACAAATAACAAAAGTAGAATCCCTTGCAATTTTCTGATGACTCCAACTCCTTTAAAGAACTAAGTAGAAGGGAAATCATTATCATTGAAGATTGAATCATTACAACACTCAGTTATCCCTGATCTTCCAACTCTCCTAAACTAGCAAGCATTCAACGAAGGGCCCTCCTTCTACTAAATTCATTTCAAACATCATAAGTTTTTTAAGTTCAGAGAAATTTAAATAAGTACACTAATATAATGGTGCAGTGAGGTATCGAGAACCTGAATGTCCTCTATAGATTTGGCATGATGCTTGAGAGAACATTGGCTCTGTCTAAATTCTATGAAATGTTTAATGACTTCATGGCTTAAGGGAGAACTTAGATAAGATACACTACTTAGAAGTATGGAGTCCTTTTATGAATATATGCAATGTCGAAAAAATACAAAGATTGTAGTTTTGTTTTATATAAAAAATTAAGATTTTTAAATTTTTATTTATTTATTTTCTATTCAGTTAATTAAGAGAGATATACAAATGTACATATAAAAAGTACCATTTCTATTTTCTATCTTCTACGGATTATAACATTTCTAGTGTGATGACTCTTGACCCAAACTCCCAAAATAGAACTTGTCCTTTACGATGACTTTAACTATTTGTGGAAGAGTGTACAATAAATTATTACAAAATATATTACATTAGTGTGGAATATTGTAATGGTAATGTGGAAGTTATGGTAATGGGAAGAGTGTATAGTAAATGATCGCAAAAATATATTACAATAGTGTGGAATATTGTAATAGTAATGTGGAAGTGTATATTGTAAATCAATAGTGTGGAATATTGTAATAGTAATGTGGAAGTGTATATGGTAAATGATTACGAAAATATATTATAATAATGCGAAGGCATATTCATGATGGTAAATGTGGAAGGCAAATGTGGAAGAGTGTGGTAAATGTGGAAGGCAAATGTGGAAGAGTGTATAGTAAATTATTACAAAAGTATATTATAACAATGTGGATGGTAATGTGGAAGTGTGTATAGTAAATGATTACAAATATATATTATAATAGTATGGAATATTGTATTGGTAATGTGGAAGAGTGTATTGTGAATGATTGAAAAGATACATTATTGTAAGGAATACATACATGTCAATTGGTTTTAGTTTGGGTGGTTGAGAGGAATTATTGTTATCCCCCTATTCAATTTCAACTCTCACAACTGGAAAGTTGAGTCCTAAAGAGTATATTGTTGTAATGGTTTTGAGTCTTGTTGTTGATCAACCTTGTACCTTGAAGATTCTAGGGTTTACCCTGGGTACCATTCTTGAAATGAGGCGAAGTACTTGGGGGTTTTCCCTAGACGTGTAACCTGAAAAAAAATGAAGATATATGCATCATGGTAATGTGGAAGAGTGCATTGTAAATGATTGCAAATATACATTATGATAATGTGGAAGACATATGCATTACAGTAATGTGGAAGTGTAGGTTTTGTAAAACATTGACAAATATATTTTGTAAAAGGTTAAAAAACATATATTTATCTCTTGTGACTTTAAATTTAACTCTCACTGAAGTAGCTAAAAAGGTGCTTTCAATATTCAAAAAAATTATGATTCACAAGTTGTAATAAATTGGATGTTGAGGACAAATGCTTTAGAGAACTTTATTCTAAGACCCATCTTCGAGGAGATTCAAAATTCAAAATCTTTGTTTAATAACAATTCTTTTAAACTTGTGTACATGGAAAAAAATTAGCAGATCATTTATCAAAGGAAGGATTGTAGTTGGCTACATGTTCATGGAAAATTTGTGAAGAGGAGGGAATCTCTTCTAAATATGAACATCCTTCCTTTTATTAGCCATGAGAACTTGCTAGTTTTTTTTTTGTTTTTCTAGATATATGGGATAGATACTCTCATGTGAACTAGAGATTTATTTTTTGTTACGAAGCATCCATCCAAAGCGATGGTCTCTTTTTCGAAAGTCTATTTTTAAGATATCAATTGTGGGATGGGAGAACCCTTGTTTATAGTTTATCCCAAGGATGTATGATTGTAAATTATACCTGGTTTATGAGGATTAGGGGGGTCCAAAGAGGGGTGTTTGAGAGACTGTATCTGTCAGGTTTTATACTTTGTATGGGGGTCCTTTTATGGATATATGCAATGCCAAAAAGCATAAAAAGAATGTTGTTTTGTTTTATATAAAAAATTACAATTTTATTTATTTCTATAGAAAAAATAAAATAATAAAAAATAAAGGGAGAGATACAAATGTACCTATTGTCATATTTTCATAGAAATATTTCAAAAACATGTTGAATTCTATATTCTACAAACTATAGTGTTTCTAGCATGATGACTCTTGATAAAAACTGCCAAAAATAGAAATTGTCCTTTACAAGGACATTAATTGTTTTCTCCCTTTTTTAACATGATACTTTCATGAAGAGGTTTTCCTTATATGTATATGTATATGTATATGTATGTATGTATGTACGTTCACACATTCATTCATTCATAAATACATGTGTGTGTACACACACACACAATGAAATGATATTTTGAGTGGGCAATGACTCTTGATCAAAACCGCCAAAAATAGAAATTGTCCTTTACAAGGACATTAATTGTTTTCTCGATGTTTTAACATGATACTTTCACGAAGTGTTTTCCTTAGAATATGTGTATATGTATATGTCTATTTATGTATGTATGAATATTCATACATTCATTCATTCATACATATCTGTGTGTGTAATACACACACACACACATTATACATATAGACAAAGAAATGATATTTTGAGTTGGCAATTACAAGTTCAAAGGTTTGTCAGTCGATTTATATCTCTAAATCTTGTTAGATTTTATTATCAATCCATAGTACATAAACTTGTGAAGTGTAATCATTGTATGTGTAAAAATAGTCCCTCCCTAGTACTAACAACTTCAAAGAAATTATAGAATTAAACCTCCCGAGACATGATTACAGTGGAATTGATAATCACTATGATTAGTAATTGCAGAAACACAAGTGACAACAATACTCTATAATCTAGGATTACTTGTTGCACATATACTCCGTCCCTAATAACATGATTCAATTCCTTAGAGTGCATGCTCAGAGTTTATTCTGAAACTCAAAAGAAACACTCCACACTTGCGGGAAAAGAAACACATTTGTGGAATTGGAAATATTTGAATTAAATATTATTTGCAGAAATTAAATAAATGGAAATAAAAAACAATCTATACTAAGAAGTGCTATGTTCTCTTGTCGTCGGCCCTTGTTGTCATAGAACATGTTCTAAGGTTAGTTTACAACATAAATAAATTAATCTAATTAGAATGTACATGAATTATAAAACTACAATCTACAACGAAACAAGATTTTATGAAATCGTAATTTATTCCATCATTATTTCGACGTCACTCTAATAGTCTTCCCTTTGAATGAATAAGGCACTTTTTTTTATACATAAACTTGCTTTGAAACTGAAATAACAAATAATAAATTCGTGTCCACTAACTTCTCCTAGATCCACCAGTTTCTCATGTGGTTACACCATTTGCTAAAAATTAGCAACTAGAAATTAACTTGTAATATATCCATGATCTTCACAACCAATCTCATTAAAACCTCCAAGATTCTTTCCATATCCAATAGATTTGAATGATGATGCCAAATCCATGTTAAATCTTCCATGGTTGAAGAGGAAATCCGAATTTGGATGTACAGATTTGGAGAAAGTGGTAAAAACTGTGTTATTACAAGAATCTTCCTATTTCCTGTAATCACTGAGATTTCTTGTAATTATCAGAATCTATCTGTTCTCATGTTCCTGTAATCACCAACGAACTAACACAATTTTGAATGATAAGTGAGAATATTTAATCATAAATTCACTTAAAATACTAAAATAAATGCATTGGAAAATATTGAGCCTAATACCACATATAAGCATAAAAATGGAGTAAAACTGGGTTATGGGAAAGTGAAAAAGGATAAAGTCAAGGGAAAAGGATGTGAAAAGATGATCATTTTTGCGACTCAACATCCCCCACAACTGAAGATGTTGCATGTCCTCATGCAACCCTGCATTTGATTCTTCTGAACTATGTGATTAGGTCTTCTTCCTTTGAAAAATTGGACAACATGTTAGAAAGGCTTTGAGTTGCAGTTGATCTTTCTTGTGGTTGGTTCTTGTGTAACAACCACAATTTTTGTAAGTGTCGGTTCTTGCGTGGGAACACTTATCTCTTGGATTTGTTTTCTTTCTTGCTGCAACAAAGAATCTCATGTTTATCTAATAAACTCGAACAATAAACTCATGTGCATGCATTCTATGAGAAAATGGAATTTGTCTTATAAATCATCTTCAAGCATCATGGACCTCTGTTAGAACAAGCCTTAGCATCCAAACATCACAAATAACCTTTGCTTACCAGTTGTGACCGAGTGTCATATTCACTATGAAAAAAAAATCCTTGAATTGTTTATTACAAAAATTCTTGTAATATTGTTACCACAGTTGTTGTTACTAGAATTTTGCAAACTCGTCCATCCATTTTCTCCCAAATGCCAAACATGGTAGGGCTTATTTTTGGGAGCTTGTGAACTTCATCATGATGCTTTATCACACAAAATTTGAGAAAAACCCAATTGTCGGATTTCGAAAAATAAACAAAATGGTTGTAGGTGACAATGGTTGATTTCTTAATAAGTATGAAATGGATTTGCTTAAATTTTTTTGAGTTTATTCATTTACCTTGGTGCATTTCTCCTCCAAATTTCATGGCAATCCAATGCACAATTTGCAAGATATAAGCAAATCAATTTCTACTTTGTATATAAAGAAAATGGCATTCACTGTAGCTTTGACAAGGACGTGACGATTTCTGTGATGAAGTTGGGATCGATTTGATAGGAAATAAACCATCTTGATGCTCTTCTAAACAAAACCCATATCACCTATTTTATCTTGAGGTCGTGTAAATGTGCAAACCAATGAAACATTATCAAAATTCTGGAACTGATTACAGGTATTGCATATTTACATATTTCCTCTTTTTTTTTCCTTCATCGTTGGATTTGTATTCTTCATTCGACAATTGTAAATATGGCTAAGATCTATGTGAGATATTGCTTGGAATCTCTCTTAAACTTTCATTTGATTTGAATTCTATGACTCTAATTGAATAGGTTCCACCCTCTTCCTTCATGAATGCACTCAAAGTAAAATTTTATTGACAACCCACATCTTTGACAAATGCTAAATAACAACCACACCAAGCATGAAGCAAACAACCAACACAACTAAATAAATCATATGTTTAGAGGAAATCTCTCTAACATTGACAACACTCCAACTAAAAGTTCAAAACACCACATCAAGCTATTCAAAGCATACATTTCCTCACTTTTTAATTAGTCTCTAGTGGAGTGGAAGATAATTCTTAAGGCATAAATAATGTTAGGATCAAATTAATGTAATTATTGTTTGAAGTTAGTGATATGGTTTTCAGTTAGGGGTTGAGGTGGTTTGATAAGATGGTCCGGAGGTAGGTCTTGCACTCTTATTATTCAGGTTCAAATCTTAGATGAGACTACGATCTAATATAATAAGATTGAAGGGTAGGTACCCTCTTGAGTGAAACCCTCTTACATGAGTGTCTCTAAACGTTTCTACCATTTCTAAGTTATAAGTTTCATGTTAGACTCTGGCTGTTGACACTAACTTAGATGATTTAAAGGTGGACCTCTCCCAAGTACTTCCAACCAATTACTAATTCCTTTAAATTAATTTCTTTTTATTATCTCAATTAATCACGAACAAAGCACCTATAATCCATTATTCAAGCGTACAATCTGTAGGTAGACTCAATCCAGAGATCGAAACCCAATTCAAGAGTTCATACCATTCGCTGAAGAAGAAAAATAAAAAAATGTGGTTTGATCCTTAAATGTGTGATTAGCTATACATGTTGGTATGCTTTCCATAAGGGAGTCCCATCTGTTGATGATCAAGCTCCCTCCTTCAACAATGAGCCTCTGCACCCGTGCGTCCCAGGATTTAGGTTTTTCCCATAACGGAAGATATTCTTCCAATCAGTGCCATTGAACCTTGCCCGGATCATCTACAGGAGCCGACCTCCGACAATGTTGTGCCTCAACCAATGATCGTGGATGCAATGGATGACAGTTTTGCTGTGGATCGTAGCCCCGATGCAGAGCTTTGTGCGCTGGTGTAGGGAGAAAAGTAGATTCCAGAGAGTTTTTCACCTCAAAACCCATCACATGCTAGTGGTGTTGGGCATGCATGTGAACAGGCCCAACCATTCAAACCCATTCGTTGCCAAGATACACCATTGAAGCCTTGAGACGACTCAAGCCAGTCTATCCTAAGTGGAGTATAAATGGTTCACTCTCTAGTTATGGCCCGAGTGCTATAAGTTGGGGTTTTTATGAGTTTTAATGAAATTCAACTATTGTACAATGTAAAAACGCTGAAATACAACTAACTAAATCCTATTTAATGGAGCAAAGAACAAGAGCTATTAGTACAACCAATAACAAGGTGAATAGTCCACCATTGTTATTATAAATGAACTCATGAGAACCTCAAACTCCTTCCTCGAGTGAAACAATTTGATTGATAAGAATATTTCCTTATTGTAAGACCAACAAGTTGAGATGAAGCAAATTTAGTTGTATATCAATAATGAAGATAGCTCACAACCATGGCCTACAAAAAACCAAAGATCCTGAACAATTGAAAATAGTACACAACTTGTCAAGGAGTTCTCTACCACAAACCAACAAAGTACTAAAATGAAACAAGATTAAACATATAGCGATATGGAGAATAGTCCACCAACTAAAGCACATGCAAAAACAAAGATTCTAAGCAACCCAGAAAAGTATCCAATCACTAAGAAGCCTCTTGTTTCATATAAGAGGTTAGCAAGCATAATATAAGTGAGAACAAACACCATAACATGAGAAGAGTCCCATGTGCTATAATTCTCACACCCACGAGCACTAAGAGAATCGAGAAAAGGGAGAACTTCTATGATGCTTTGGCTCAATGCATGTAGATTATCACCTTCTTTGATTCATACTTGCTTCATTTGATTGCTTAGCTGATTTTTGGAGACCGAGAGGCATTGTTTCATTTTGTGATAGATTGATTATTATTGTCTAATCTATTTTGGTTGAGTTGTGACTCAAGGATTTACAAGAATGGTGACTTTACTTGGTTTTTAGTGATTGTTACAGATTGAGAGAGCTTCTAGTGTTATCCCTTGGGGGTATTATTGGTTACATAATATCTAACTTGGAGATAGGTTGAAAATCTATAGTGGTGGAATGTGGGTGATTGATTCTAAGCTTGAAGACGATGGGAGTAGTGATAAGTACCAGTAATAGGGTTGTTAGATTCTCTCGAGAAGAGGGAGTTGACCTTGATGTTGCTTTAACTTCAAGACTCTCTCGAAAAAGGGAAGTGACCTAGTTAAGGTTGTTGCTTCAATTGTTAGAAGTTTTGAGGTGCACAAGAGTGATTATTAGGTTCACAATCTAATGAAGACCTTTTATGGGTTGTTGTTAGTCTTACCATGAACTTGGTATTTCAAGGTCAATGAGCTGAGATGTATGTAGATTTTATCTTGTGCTTTTGATAGATCACATCCACTTTCTTTGGTCTTGTTGGAGATGTGATTATCTTTGAGGGATGTCACGAACAATTCTTAATGTGGCACCAAAATATTTTGGCTTATGATGATGACTTTGAGGATATTGGAGTTTTGACAGGTTGTTGTTGATGTCTTCCTTATTGTAAAGTAAATTTAAAGTTTAGTGAGAAGCAATTAACCAGGCTTATGTTCCTTTAGTTTCATAGATGGTCATTATTATTTTAAATCCCCTAGTAAAGGGGAGGATGAAGTAGCTTGGTTTGATGGTGTAAACAAAGTTGCTTTGTTTTATTCTCCTTGCATGTTCATCATTGGAAACTGATTCACGTATTACTTAGAAAGAGACACATTTTTGTGTTGAGCACACACTTATACTGAGAGGGGTGGGGAGGGGGCAGTGAATCGGTATAAGACATTTTTTTACTTTTTCAAACATTCATCGACCATAAGAAAACAATCACATATGAGATATATTAACTGCAGAACATGGAACACAAGATTTATGTCGAATCCCTTTCGAGAGAAAACCACAAAACTTCTCTTTATAATTCTTTTGTAGGCACCAACTTACTATTACAAATATTTGTAGGCACCAACTTATTGGAGACACTAATCCTCACTGGTACAAATCCTGTTAGGCACCAACCTACTCTTATAGATATTTCTAGACACCAATCCTCACGGCTAAGCACCGAATTAGCAAGAGACACCAATCTCTTTGTTTGAGCAACACCAACCTACTCTTACAGATATTTGTAGACACCAATCTACTAAAGACACCAATCCCCACTTCTAAGAACCAACGTAACAAGAGACACCAATCTCTTTGTGAGTTGCACCAACCTTCATCGAGTCTGCTTTCTACTTTTTCCTTCACTAAGTATGCTCGTTGCTTCTGCCTTCACTAGGTCTACTCGTTGCTTCTGCCTTCACCAGGTCTGCTCACTACTTCTGCTTTTACCCGGTCTGACCAAAATTTGAATTTCCAAATGGTAACTTTCCCAAAGCTTATTGTTTTGGGCCTCTTCCCAAGAACAAACTTGTACAACATGTCACGTATCCAATTTGCAAATCTGATGCTGAAACTTTTTACCCGAGGTACTTCTGTACGTCTCCTATGTTCTTTGAAAATTTCACAGTCTAAAGAATCCCAAAAAATAAGTTATAGTGAAAATGTCAAGATAACTCGTTTGACATTGATCACAGGACCATTCAAAAACCCTAACTTCAACAAAGCATATATCAGAAATACAACGAACCAACATCTGAAATTTTTACCTGAGGCACTTTTGTATGTTTCCTCTCTTCTGCAAAAATTTTAGAGTCCGAAGAGTCCCAGAAAATAAGTTATAGTGAAAATTCTAAACTGACCTATTTGAAATTGATCTCAAGACCATTAAAAAACCCTAACTTCCATAGAGAATATCTCATAAAGTACTGTGAACCAACATTTGAAATTTTTACCTAAGGTACTTTCTATATGTCTCTTCTATTCTGCAAAACATTCATAGTCTGAAGAGTCCAAGAAAATAATTTATTGTGAAAATGTCAAACTGACCTGTTTGAAATTGATCTTAGGACCATTCAAAAACCATTTATTTCTCTAGCATATCTCATAAAGTAAAATGAACCAAGATCTAAATTTTTTACCTGAGGTACTTTGTTGTGTATCCTCTATTTTGTAAAAATTTCACAGTTTGAAGAGTCCCGGAAAATAACGTATAGTGAAAATGTCAAACTGACATGTTTGAAACTGATCTCAAGACCATTCAAAAACACTAACTTCCACATAACATATCTCAGAAAGTGCAGTGAACTAACATCTGAAATTTTTACCTAAGGTACTTCTGCATGTCTCCTCTATTTTGTAAAAATTTCACAGTCCGAAGTATCCCAGAAAAGAAGTTATAGTGAAAATGTCAAACTAACATGTTTGAAATTGATTTCAGGAGCATTCAAGAACCCTAACTTCCACATGGTATCTCTATGAAAGTATAACGAACCAACATTTGAACTTTTGACCACATGTACACATATATCTCTATTTCGACTTTGCAAAATTTCAAGGTCTTGAACATCCTAGAAAATAAGTTATAGCGAACGTTCAAAGATGACTTGTTTGAAACTGACTTCAAGGTGACATCCATCCACACAAATGACTTTGAGGCCTCAAGGTAATCCATTAGACTGCTTACTATCCTAATTAGTACTCTCATAGTGTCTATATATAGCAAGATCTTTATGATAATCCCCATTATGTTCCCCCTCCTTGCATTTGTTGTTTAGCCATTTCTCTAGCTTAATTATATAAACATTGGATAGTGAGTAGGTAGCATTGGCAACCTTGTTTCACCCTGATGTCATTGTTGAATCTCTTTGAATGGCCTCTATAGTGCCCAATTAAAGTTAGAAATAAAATAAAATAAAAAAGAGAAATGCGTGTTAAAATAACAAATACATTGTTAAGGTAGATGTAGAAGAAAGGGTATGATCTTACGAACATTAATGTATGGGTGGAAAATGTGGAGGAGATCATTTTAGACCATAAAAGAAATCAAAAGATTGAGTTTCTTTGGGTCCTTGAATGTTTCAGAAATAACAAAAGTAGAATCCCTTGCAATTTTCTGATGACTCCAACTCCTTCAAAGAACGAAGTAGAAGGGAAATCATAATCATTGAAGACTCAATCATTACAACACTCAGTTATGCATGATCTTCCAACTCTCCTAAACAAGGAAGCATTCAACGAAGGTCTCTTCTTATACTAAATTCATTTCAAACATCATAAGTTTTTCAAGTTTAGAGGAATTTGAATAAGGACACTAATATAATGGTGTATTGAGGGCTCAAGAACCTGAATTTCCTTTATGGATTTGGAATGATGCTTGAGAGAAAATTGGCTCTTTCTATGTTTTATGAAATGTGTAATGACTTTATGGATTTGGAATGATGCTTGAGAGAACATTAGCTCTTTCTACATTCTATGAAATGTGTAATGACTTCATGGCTTGGGGGAACTTAGATAAGAGACATTACTTAGAAATATGAGACTCCTTTTATGGATATATGTAATATTGAAAAACATACAAAGATTATAATTTTGTTTTGTATAAAAAAATATAATTTTAAATTTTTATTTATTTATTTTTTGTAAAATTAATTAATTAAGAGATATACAAAGATACATATTCTCATGTGTACATAGAAACATTCCCAAAACAAGTTGACTTCTATCTTCTACGGATTAATTATAACATTTCTAGTGTGATGACTCTTCACCAAAACTCCCAAAAATAGAACTTGTCCTCTACGGTGACTTTAACTAATCCACAATGTATAGTAAATTATTACAAAATATATTACAATAGTGTGAAATATTGTAATGGTAATGGGGAAGAGTGTATAGTAAGTGATTACACTAATAATGTGGTGGAAGAGTGTATAGTAAATGATTGCAAAAATATATTACAATATTGTGGAATATCTTAATGGTAATGGGGAAGAGTGTTTAGGAAATGATTACAATCCTAATGTGGAAGAGTGTATAGTAAATGATTGCAAAAATATATTACAATAGTGTGGAATATTGTAATAGTAATGTGGAAGTGCATATTGTAAATGACTACGAAGATACATTATAATAATGTGAAGGCACATTTATGATGGTAAATGTGGAAGAGTGTATAGTAAATGATTACAAAAGTATATTATAAATTATAATGGTAATATGAAAGTGTGTATAGTAAATTATTACAAATATATATTATAATATTATGGAATATTGTATTGGTAATGTGGAAGAGTGTATTGTGAATGATTGTAAAGATACATTATTGTAAGGAAGATATATGCATGTCAATTCGGTTTAGCTCGGGTGGTCAAGAGGAATGATTGTTATCCTCTCTACCTAGTTTCAACTCTCACAAGTGAAATGTTGAGGTCTTAAAGAGTATATTGTTGTAATGGCTTCAAGCCTTGTTGTTAATCAACCTTGTGCCTTGAATATTCTAGGGTTTACCCTGGGTACCATCCTTGAAATGAGGCGAAGTACTTGAGGGTTTTCCTTGGGCGTGTAACTTGGAAAAAACAGGAAGATATATGCATCATGGTAATGTGGAAGAGTGCATTGTAAATGATTGCAAATATATGTTATGATATTGTGGAAGACATATGCATTACAATAATGTGGAGTGTAGGTTTTGTAAAACGTTGACAAATATATTTTGTAAAAGGTTAAAAAACATATGTTTATCTCTTGTGACTTTAAATTTAACTCTTATTGTTTCAATATCCAAAAAAAATTATGATTCACAAATTGCAATAAATTGGATGTTGAGGACAAATGCTCTATAGAAATTTATGTTAAGACCCATCTTCGAGGAGATTCAAGATTCAAAATATTTGTTTAATAACAATTCTTTTAAACTTGTGTACATGGAAAAAAAAGAAATTGGTAGATCATTTATCAAATAAAGGATTGTAGTTGGCTACACGTGTTCGACAACACAGATATTCCAACAGAGGACAAACACCTTCAGTAACCACTCACACAACCAGACCAAAGATCAACACACCAATGTTTTGACGTGGTAAAACCCCTATGGGGAAACATCCACGACCCCAGCCAACGCGACCACTTGGAGCAGTTTATTAATGCAAAAGAAAAAGATTACATAGAGATTTTACAAGAGAGTTTCTCACAATCGATCATCGATAAATGACCCTCCATGCTCTTTAAATAGAGATCATGGACCAATCGGGTGTTAAGCCACAAATCAATGGCCATTAAGATCGAAGAGAATATGAACCATCAGATCACTCTATGTCGGGAACATATCATGATCGTCGAATTTCCTAACTACAAATGCATACTAAAGAAACACACTAAGAAATACACTTTTACCTAATGCCACATTAGATCAAGTATATCTTAACTAACTCTTAAGTGTCTAAATATATTAACATCCCCCCTTAAGAACAAATTGGGATAGGATTGAAGGATCCTATCCCCCCTTGATGACAACTTCATGAACTCCTAACATAGATCGAAGTTTGAAAAACTTCGCTTCTATAAGAGACTTTGTGAAAATGTCTGCAACTTGATCTTCTGTAGGGCAAAAGAGCACTTCAATAACTTGATCATGAATGGGCTTTCTGATGAAGTGCATGTGTAACTCGATGTGTTTGATGCACTGATGTTGAAATGGGTCTTTGGCAATCTTGATGGCACTCTGATTGTTGCACCAAAGGCTGGTCGTATGCTGCTGCTGGAATCCAAACTCTGAAAGGATTTGTCGAAGCCACAAGGCTTCCTAACTTGCATTTACCGTTGCTCGATACTCTTCTTCTGCTGAATAAAGTGCAATAGCTTGTTGTTTCTTACATGCCCAAGTGACAGGTCCTAAACCAAGGTTGAAAAGATAACCCGTAGTAGACTTTCGATCACCAAGGTCGTCGGCCCAATCTGAATCAGTGAAACCAACCAATAAGGGAGTCCCCCATGAACTGTAATGTATCCCGAACTGAACTGTACCACCGACATAACAAAGTATCCTTTTATCTACTTTCCAATGGCTTTCATGGGGTGTTTTCATATACCGGGAAACAAGACCAACAACAAAAGAAATATCAGGATGGGTATGAGTAAAGTATAAGAGGCTACCAACAAACTGATGGTACATGGTGGCATCAACTTCAAGAGAAGTACAAGTGGCAGTAAGCTTGACTCCAGACTGTAAGGGAGAAGGGGTTGGCTTATAATCAGCCATGTGAAAGTGATGAAGAAGGTCACAAGCATACTTAGACTGGGAAAGAAAAAATTCTTCATTGGTTTGCAAACCTTGGAGGCCAAGGAAATAATGCAAAAAGCCCAAGTCTATCATTTCAAATTTCTTCTTAAGGCTAGTTTTCACATGATTTAAAAGTTTTGAGTCACTACTAGTAAGGATAATGTCATCAACATAAAGGACAAGGATGATGAGATGGATTCCTACATTCTTGGTATAGACATTAGAATCAGAATGACATCTAGTGAATCCAATGTCAATAAGAAAATTGTCCATTTTGGCATACCAAGCTCCGGGAGCTTTCTTAAGACTATAACGAGATTTTTTAAGGCGACAAACAAGGCTAGAGTCATTTTGGACATAGCCAAGAGGTTGTTCCATGTAGATTTATTCTTGCAAATCTTCGTGCAAGAAGGAGGATTTAACATCCATCTAATGGACCTCCCATTTATGTGAGGAAGCAAGGGAAAGAACAAGGCGGATGGAATTCATTTTGGCTACAGAAGAAAAAGTTTCATTACAGTCAATTCCTTCAACTTGGGGAAATACTTTGGCAACTAACTGACCCTTGTGTCTTTCAACACTTCCATCTGATTCATACTTAGTTCTGTATACCCATTTACATCTGACAAGTTTTCTTCCTTTTGGAAGAGGTACAAGATCCCAAGTATCGTTTTCCATTAAAGAACAATACTCTTCATTCATTGTTGTATCCCAATCTGGATAACCTAAAGCTTCTGCAAATGTCTCTGGATCACAAGTCTCTAAAAATTGAGCCAAAAGAGAAGAGGCTCGCTGGAACTGTGAACGTGTCCGATGCTTATCACCGACAAGATCACCAACTGCTTCTCGTGTTGAATGAACCCATCTAGGAAACGAAGGAGCTGGTGCTAGTTCAGGTTCAAAGGACTCATCTAGAGGAAGGTGAGCAAACAAAGGTGAATTTTCATCCTCACTGTCATCATTTGAAGAAACAACTAGAATAGGAATAAAAGAAGGCACAAACGTCGAAGATGGCTCGCTAGCCGAAGAATGCACAATTGCCGAATTAGGCTCGCAGGCCAAGATATTTTCATCAAATTTAACATCTCTTCTAATAATAATTTCATTACAATGTGGTTGAAGAAGTCTATAACCTTTGACATCTTTAGAATAACCAAAACCTATACACTTCTCACTTTTAGGCTGCAATGCTTTCCTTTTCTCATCAGGAATGTGAGCCCATGCTATACTGCCAAATACACGAAAGTGACTTACATCTGGTTTAATTTTAGTCCAAGCTTATTCCGGTGTTATATTTTTAAGAGCCTTTGTGGGAGTGCATTTTGCTATGTAATTTGCACAGTTGATGTCTTCCGCCCAATACTTTAGAATTAATCCCTTAGTTTGGATCATACAATTAGCCATTTCTTTTAATGTGCGGTTCTTTCTCTTAGCAACACCATTTTTTGTGGTGTATATGGAACAATGTGTTGCATTTGGATGCCTTATGTAGTGCAGTAACTTGTAAAATTATTGTTCAAATATTCGCCTCCATTATATGTTCTTAACCTTTGAATTTGATGTCTAGATTTCTTTTCTACAAGGGCCTTGTAGGCCAAAAACTTGTCAAAAACTTCGCTCTTAATTTTTAAGAAGTAAACCCAAGTACGTCTGGAAAAGTCATCAATGAAAGTTAAGAAATACTTGGACCCAGAAAAATAAGGAGAAGAAAGTGAACCACACAAATCACTGTGAACAAGCTGCAAAGGGACCGAGGTGTGCCAAGAGGCACGTTTGTCAAAACTGTTTCGATGATGTTTGTCGAGAACATAACAGACACAAACACCACTTCTGCATGAAACAAGAGGAACACAAGTCACCATCTGTTGATTACATAGTTGCTGGAATGAGCGATAGTTTAGATGACCAAACTGCTCATGCCAAAGTTTGCTCAAGTCATCGCTATGAGAAACAAAAACTGATGAAAAATATGATGACCCAAAGTTGTCAAACTTGTACAACCTGGTAATATCATCAACAATTCCAGGTGCAAGAACATGCTTAGGATCTTTTAGATCTTTGATTACAACTTAGTGAGGTGAAAACTCTACGGTTTTACCTTCACCTGAATGAGTGATTTGATATACTGATAGAAGGGTACAAGAAAGACTTGGAACACATAATACATCATTGAAATGACCATTTTCTAATTGAATTGTTCCATATCCCACAACACTAAGAGATCTATCATCACCAACAAATATTTTCTTGGTGTTACATTCATTTAGAGCAAAAAATATGTCTTTATCCTTAGCCATATGATAAGATGCTCTAGAATCAATAAGCCACTCATCAGAAGAAGAAGTAGAAGTTGTATTGAAGGAGAAACCAGAAGCAGAAAGTGCATGTTCATGAGAAGAAGAAGAGGAAGTATAATCAATACTGATGTTGTGCTTCTTCATTGTTGCTTCTAAAGCTGCCATTTTCTTGAAACATTTGGACTCATAATGACCATCTTTATCGCAAAAGTTGCAATGTTTGTCAGTCTTCTTATTTTTATATTTTGCTCCTTTGTTACCATTAGGAGCTGAAGCTGTATGAGTGGGTTTGGGACCCTTATGTTACTTCTTGGGATTCTTGGGTTTATCTTTCTCCTAGTCGACTAAGGCTTTGTTGGAGGTACCTGCTGTGCTGATCACTCCAAGTTGTACAAGCTTATCTTCCTCTCTAATCAAAGCAACACAAAAGGACTCAAGAGTAGGTTTTTGGTAAGATTTCCCTAGAGCCTCTCTCATGGCATAAAAGGTAGATACAAACACAAAATATGCACTACCTAGCTTAAAAATAATAAGATAGATGCAACACTCTTCCTCCATCTTTATCTCACATTCTTCACATAAAATTCTGAGTGTTTTAAACTTAGATAGATAGTCTCCAATGCAAGAAAAATCACTTGGACTTAAAGTCAGTACTTGATTTTCTAACTATTGTGCTCGAATAATATTGAGTTTACCAAACACAGATTCAATCTTTTCCCAACCTTCATCGGGGTCATCAATTTATTTAAGGTGGAACCTTAAATCATGAGAGATGTACATTTCGATTAGTCCACATGCTTCGTTACTCCTATTAGCCCATTTGACTTTCTTATCAGCATCAATGGGTTCTTTTTCCTTTCCCAAGGTAATCTGGTACAAGCCTTTACTTCTTAATAAATCCTCCATATGAGATTTACATTGGAAGTAGTTGGCGCTGGTAAGTAAAAGATTACTGGAAGAAGCCATATTAAATATGTAGATAATATGGATTTAAAAAATGAAACTAATGATATGGATGGAAAGATCTCAAAAAAATAGGCGGTTTTAAAAAAACGACACTAAAAACGAACTTTGGATGTGAAAGTTATGCCCTTTTAAAAAAATGCATAAACGGTAACCAAAGGACCACGTGGTGGTGTAAGTTGCTTTATGAAGTGACCCACTTTTATAAAAAGAAGTGGGGATTACTTTTACAATGGAGTTACTTTATGAAAGAAAAGCCGCATACAAAATAAATAACTCTAAAATAAAATATTAAAACTACTTATAGTGATTCACTTTTATACTTGAAGTGAAATACACTTTACAATTGAGCATGAACTTAAAAAAAAAAAAGACTTGAACTCAAGACCTCTTACTTAATAAGACAACTTTTAACCAAATGGTCTAGCAAAACATATTGTATTGTTTAGCAAGAGGATTGAGGGTGTTGTTTTTGTTGTGGAAGATTACCTTGGAGAGCGTGTTAAAAAAAACTCTTTTCACAGAAGAATTTTTTTTCGCTTCTCGATGACAACAAGGGTTAGATCTCGATTAGCTTATCCGAAAAATACACTTTTTCCTATCTGTTTCTGATTTTCCGAGATTTCACAGGGCACGGGGAATAGAGAATACACAGATCTAAAAGAGTAGCAATCCATAAATAAATAATATAAAACCAAAATAATACTCTGCAAAAATTTAAAAATGGCGTATTCAGGCTTTATACCTCCAAATCTGACTGAAATGGTCGTATCTTGGGCAAACAAACACCTTTTCGAATGAAACAAAAAATGTTCCTGACTGAAACGAGCGCTCTAGACACAATGGAACAATCCTCTCAGCCCATAAATGTACGGAAATGACATAAAATGTAGATGAAACAACCCAGCTTCACGATCTCGAGCTACAATAGGAGCGGGTCTTCAAACAAGCTTTGATACCATGTTCGACAACACAAGTGTTCGAATAGAGTACGATCACCTTCAGTAACCACTCACACAACTAGATCAAATATCAACACACCGATGTTTTGATGTGGTAAAACCCCTACGGGGAAACATCCATGGCCCTAGCCAATGCGGCCACTTGGAGCAGTTTATTAATGCAAAAGAAAAAGATTACAGAGAGATTTTACAAAAGATTTTCTCACATTCGATCAACGACAAATGACCCTCCATGCTCTTTAAATAGAGATAATGGACAAATCGAGTGTTAAGACGCATATCAATGGCCGTTAAGATCTATGATAATATGAACCGTTGGATCACTCTATGTTGGAAACATATCGTGACCATCAGATTTCCTAACTACAAATGCATACTAATGCATACTAAAGAAACACACTAGGAAACACACTTTTACTTAACGACACATTAGACCAAGTAGATCTTAACTAACTCCTAAGTGTCTAAATATCCTAACAACACGTTCATGGAAAATTTGTGAAGAAGAGGAGGGAATCTCATCTAAATGTGAACATCCTTCCTTTTATTAGTCATAAGAACTCTAGTTTTTTTCTCGATATATGGGATAGATACTCTAATGTAAAATAGATATTTATTTTTTGTTATGAAGCACCCATCCAAAGCGATGGTCTCTTTTTTGAAAATCTATTTTTAAGATATGTATTATGGGATGGGAGAACCTCTGTTTATAGTTTATCCCAAGGATGTATGCTTATAAATTATACCTAGTTTGTGAGGATTAGGGGGGTCCAAAGAGGGTTGTTTGAGAGACTGTATTTTTTAGGTTTTATACTTTGTATGAGGGTCCTTTTATGGATATATGCAATGCCAAAAAGCATAAAAAGAATATAGTTTTGTTTTATATAAAAATTGCAATTTTATTTATTTCTATAGAGAAAATAAAATAATAAAAAACAAAGGGAGAGAAACAAATGTACATATTCTCATATTTTCATAGAAATATTTCAAAACCAGGTTGAATTCTATCTTCTACAAACTATAGTGTTTCTGGCATAATGACTCTTGATCAAAACGACTAAAAATAGAAATTGTCCTTTATAAGGACATTAATTGCTTTCTCCCTTTTTTTAACATGATACTTTCATGAAGTGTTTTCCTTAGAATATATGGATATGTTTATGTATATGTATGCATGTATGTATGTTCACACATTCATTCATACATACATACATATGTGTTTGTGTGTGTGTACTACACACACACACACAAATAAATGATATTTTTAGTTGGCAATGACTCTTGATCAAAACTGCCAAAAATAGAAATTGCCCTTTACAAGGACATTAATTGTTTTCTCCCTGTTTTAACATGATACTTTCATGAAGTGTTTTCCTTAAAACATATGTATATGTATATGCATGCATGTATGAATGTTCATGCATTCATTCATTCATACACTTGTGTGTGTACACACACACACATTATACATATAGACAAATAAATGCTATTTTGAGTTGGCAATTACAAGTTCAAAGGTTTTTCAGTTGATTTATATCTCTAAATCCTGTTACATTTTATTATCAATCCGAAGTACATAAACTTGTGAAGTGCAATCCTGTATGTGCAGAATTAGTCCCTCGCTAATATTAACAACTTGAAAGAAATTACAGAATTAGACGTCTTGAGACTTGATTACTCTTGAATTGATAATCACTATGGTTGGTAATTGTAGAAACAAAAGTGACACCGTTACTCTGTAATATAGGATTACTTGTTGCACATATACTTCGTACCTAATTACATGATTCAATTCCCTAGAGTTCATGCTAAGAGGAGATTATTTATTTTGCAACTCAAAAGAAACACTCCACACTTGCGGGACAAGAAACACACTGGCGGAAATATAAATATTTGAATTAAATAGTATTTTCAGAAATTAAATAAATGGAAATAAAAACCAATCTATACTAAGCAGTGCTATGTTCTCCTGTCGTGGGCCCTTGTTGTCATAGAAAAGGTGCTAAGGTTAGTTTACAACATAAATAAATTAATCTAATTAGACTTTACATGAATCATAAAACTACAATCTACAACGAAACAAGAACTTATGAAATCATAATTTATTCCATCATTATTTCAATGTCACTCTAAGAGTCTTCCCTTTGAATCAAGAAGGCACTCTTATTTATACATGAGTTTGCTTTGAAACTAAAATAACAAATAATGAATTTAGATCCACCAACTTCTCATAGATCCACAAGTTTCTCATGTGGTTACACCATTTGCTAAAAATTAGCAACTAGAAATTAGCTCGTAATATCTCCAGGATCTTCACAACCCAAGATTCTTTCCATATCCAATAGATTTGAATGATGATGCCAAATCCATGTTCAATCTTCCATGGTTGAAGAGGAAATTCGAATTTGGATGTACAGATTTGGAGAAAGTGGTAAAAACTACATTATTACATGAATCTTCCTATTTCTTGTAATCACTAGGATTTTCTTTAATTATCGGAATCCGTCTGTTCTCATGTTCATGTACTCACCCAAAAAATAACACAGTTTTGGATGATAGGTGAGAATATGTTATTTTTTTGATATATAATCATAAATTCACTTAAAACACTAAAATAAATGCATTAGAAAATATTGAGCCTAATCCCACATATAAGTATAAAAATGGAGTAAAACAGGGTTATGTGAAAGTGAAAAAGGATAAAAATCAAGGGAAAAGGATGTGAAAAGATGCTCATTTTTATGACTCAACATCCCCCCAACTAAATATGTTGCATGTTCTCATGCAACCCTGCATTTGATTCTTTTGAACTATGTGATTAAGTCTTCTTACTTTGAAAAATTGGACAACACACTGGACAAAATTTGAGTTTCAACTGAGCTTTCTTGTGGTTGGTTCTTTTGTAACAACCACAATGTTTGTAAGTGTTGGTTCTTGTGTGGAAACACTTACCTCTTGGATTTGTTTTCTTTCCTATTGCAACAAAGAATCTCATGCTTATCCAATAAACTTGAACAATAAACCCATGTGCATGCATTCTATGAGCAAATGGAATTTGTATTATAAATCATCTTCGAGCATAATGGACCTCTGTTAGAACAAGCCTTAGCATCCAAACATCACAAATAACCTTTGCTTACCAGTTGTGCTTACCAGTTGTGACCAAGTTTCATATTCAATGTTCAAAACAAATCCTCGAATTGTTTGTTACAGGAATTCCTGTAATATTGTTACCACAATTGTTGTTATCAGAATTCTGCAAAATTTTCCATCCATTTTCTCCCAAATGTCAAATTGGGTAGGGCTTATTTTCAGGAGCTTGTTCACTTCATCATGATGCTCCATCACACAAAATTGGAGAAAAACCCAGTTGTCAGATTTCAAAAAATAAACAAAATGGTTGTAGGTGATAGTGGTTGATTTCTCAATAAGTATGAAATGGATTTGCTTGATTTTTTTTGAGTTTATTCATCTTACCTTAGTGCATTTCTCCTTCAAATTTCATGGCAATCCGATGCATGGTTTGCAATATATAAGAAAATCAATTTCTACTTTGTATATAAAGAAAATGACGTTGACTGTAGTTTTGAACAGGACCTCATGGTCTCTGTGATGAAGTTGGGATCAATTTGATAGGAAGTAAACCATACTGATTCTCTTATAAACAAAACCCATGTCATTGATTTTATCCTGAGGTGGTGTGAATGATCCAGATTATTTTTGGAACGAAACGAAAAAAGAGATATTACAATTAAGTGCACATAAATATTACTAGAAACAGAGAAATACAATAATACATGATTTCTATTAGTGAAATAAATGTACAGAGACTATAAAATACAGAGTGAAAGACTCGCTAGAATGGTGGCAACTTATCTCTGAGAAGAGATGTGACAACTACACTCATTCACAAGAAGATGAGTACAATGAGGCTCTGAAGTATTTTTTTATAGTAAACATGAATTTCAAAACACTAGACATCCAAAAACCTAACCCTAGGAGATGAAGCGCCAAAAGTCATGTGGGCCCTGTTGGGGTAATCTAGTACATCAACTTCTCGGGGTCGTAACTTTTGCATACGATATTCGTTTTAGGAGTGTGATAACTCATTGGAAAGGTATTTTCAAGAAATACACATTATGTCATTAAAGCATGAGCTTTTCCTTAGTTTGACTGTGGAAATCCGAGAAAACATTGTTTAGGGCCCCAAAACGCCCCTAGAAGTACAAAAATATGTACTGACACGAAAACTTCCAAAATAAGCCAGTTGGAATAGGTGGGCGGCCACCATTATCCACCTGGATGTTGTGTATGGCTTCAGGACAACCCCATAAGTGTAGAACCCACAATTACAAAGAAATGTCCCCATTACAGAGAAACATGTTGAACTGAAAACTATCAAGATGAGCCAGTTGGAATTTGGAACAGGTGGGTGGCCACCAATATCCACCTGGATCAATGAATGTGAAAACAATTGAAGCATTATCAAAATTCTAGAACTGATTACATGTAGTGCATATTTACATATTCCCTCTTTGTTTTTCTTCATCGTTGGATTTGGATTCTTCATCTAACAGTTGTAAGTAAGGATAAGATCCATGTGAGATATTCATTGGAATCTTTCTCAAACTTCCATTGGGTTTGAATTCTATGAATCCAATTGAATAGGTTCCACCCTCTTCCTTGGTGAATGCACTCAAAGAGAAATTTTATTGGCAACCCACATCTTTGGCAAATGCTAAATAACAACCACACCAAGCATGAAGCAGAGAACCAACACAATTAAATGAATCATCTGTTGAGAGGAAATCTCTCTACCATTGAAAACACTCCAACTGGAAATTCATAACACCACATCAAGCTATTCGAAACATACATTTCCTCCCTTTAAATGTAGGAAACATAAAAATGAAGGCGAAAATTGAATCCATAGAGAGTTCTTGGGTGTTATCCTCTTTCACCAAATCATTATCACCAAGAATTTCTTTAATTGGAGGTATTGTAGTGTCTGTTTTGTGAAATGAATGCGAAAATAATGAACGAAAAAAGAGAAATTGGTACCTCCCACTCCCTCCTACATCTTCATGACACAAGTCGACCATCTCAAATATGACAATGACTCTTCTATTTTGCAATGTTGGATGCATATTAAATTGTTTCAATCTTAGAAATTGAATTAAATCAACTATAGATGATATAAGAATGGAAAGAATCTTTATTCAAACTGTAACAATACCTCAGACTATTGTTCCTTCTCATCCAAGAGATATCTTATTGGAATTTAAAAAAAAGAGACTTAGAACACCTTTTGTGGTGGTGACAACTTCATCGAAAAAAAAAAAATTTGCATATCTGAACTGTAGAATGGAATATTTGTTGCATCTCTTTCTTGACTATGATAAAAGGATTAGAGAATTCAAAGGAACTTCCTTGGCGCATAGGATCCCGTGGATGATGTTGGCGAAATTCTGGGTGCGGTTTCTTTTAAGGAGAAACCTATCAAGATTGAGTTTCAATCTTAATATAAATTAGTCATGTTTCAATATTCAACTTCCGATTCCAAGTAAATGGATTCGTTGAACATCATTTGACTGCATTATGAATTGAGGGATCCATTAATCTCATCTCTGGTGATCTGGAGCTCGTGGTATGATTTTCCTTTCATGAAGTCGTAGATGGGTGTCTTTGACATCTAGAAGATGTTACATTGCAATTTTGGCCCCGATCCCATTGAGGTAAGCTGCTATAGGATTGTATTGATGGTGGAATAATTCTTGTTACATGAAGATATGTCCTTTTCTTGTGTGGAGTCATTGGGATGTTGCTAGAATTAAAAGTATGGGTCCTTCCTATTCTTGGTACACACATCGCAACCCAAATTAGTTGAGCAGAAAATATCTAGACCTCAAACCAAATTAATCAATCCCCCAAAAAAATCAAATCACATATGTTTTTGAACTCAATGGGCATATGCACCAGATCCACCTTCAGTTTCTACAATCCAACATCCCCTTAATTTTTTTATGAAGAACCCACACTAGAAAAAATACTTCACAATGTGTTGTAATTTCTATTATGGTTGCATTGACTTTTTAAAGTTGATAATTGGCTCACGACCTCTTTGATGGAGTAAATCAACATATAATAGGTACTAAATCATCTTATTATCCTATTTCAATTATGTTGCAAAGCATAAAATCGGGGTCTTTGTCCATTTTACCTCTATCCATCTTCACAATGTGCTAATATGGTTGCGTTGACTTTGGAGTTGACCACCACATATTGCTCGCCCTGTGCAATTTGTCAGAGATGGAATAGGAAAATATCCATGTCATGGAGTTCATGGCTGTTCTCCAAGTGGTAGATTTGAATTTGAAGGGGTGCTAATAGGAAAACCAATGATGGATTTCCGAAATTCCTGCAGCTACTGTTGTTTTCTTGTAATTGCAACTGTTTTCTTGTAATTGCAGTTGTTTTTGTGTAATTCCAGCTACCATATGTGTGGAAGAGACATGCATAGAAACATTTTTCACAAGGGAATATTTCAAGGAGTCAAGGCATCAGATGGACTTGGTCTTTAAAAAGGTAAAAATAACCCCCCTCCCAACTAAAGGTTGTTTTTCGTCCTCGGAAAATGATAGATAGGAAGGGTAGAGGAGAGAACACAAAAAGATCATAGTAGGCATAGGGAATTTTCCAAGTACACTTTCATAGAACATTCAATGAATTCTTGATAAAAAAAACAGAAAAGAACATACTTGCACCAACCTGGAAAGTCCATGAGTTATGTAATAAATATATGGCATCCTGAGAGGCGAGAGAGCTGAGTTGATCCATAATGGTGAGATGAAATGAGACGATTGAGAAAGAAAAATGTACAACCTTGATCACATGGTACTTGTAGTTGAGATTTGGAAACTTGAAAATTGTGAGCAATCACTGAGATCTGAGATAATCTTTTGATAGAGAAGCTAGTTTGTAAATCTGTGATGTGAAGAGCAATGGAACTTGGATGGAATTTTGATTTCACTTTCATTATTTTCAAATCTTGTCCACCAGCAAGATGGTTTTTAAATAATATTTTCTTGATTTCTCCCAAGGGGTTTTCACAATCATAATTTATTATGCCCAAGGAATTCCCACCAACAAGATGATTTTCAAGCACTCCAAGGTCTAATGGTGCTTGAGACAGGTTTTCACCATCAAATTTATTTGGAAAAGGATAGGATATCGAGATAACACAACTTTGTAAGGGAGTTGAGTTATGTTATTGTATGGGTTAGGTGTGGATGAAACGGGATGGTATGAAAAAAATGTGAAGGAAAAACATGTTGAAGTCATAATGTAGCAGTAGTAGTATAATGGAATTTTTAAAATTGACTACATAAACAAATGAAAGTTTGGAATTCGATATACATGGATTGTTGAGCTCAGAAGAAGGAAATACATGGGCATACCATAGTGAATAGTAGGTATTTTGTATCAATGGTATAAATGGAATTGTGGATGTGGAAATGGAACTATATTTCTTTCGGACATTGGTCTTCATATCATTCTTCATTTGTCTTAAAATTGATCCATATTGCAATTTTGATGAAAAAAATTCTTTTGAAAGATTGTGGTCGACAACTGGAACACTTTGTAATCAAATTCTTTGAACTTGAACATGGTTCATTCATCATGACATGTTGTCATATTTTCTTTGCTTGCATGTTTGGATGACATACCCTCATTCATAAATTTTTGTCTTCAAAATCATTCCTTCATGGTGACCTCATTTATCTTCTCAGGACCTGCAAAAACTTAGCATTTACTTGCAATAAAACGTGAGATGATGGAGGAATAAAGGTGATCCATATTTCTTCTTCCAACAAATATGCAAAACAATTACAAACAAAACAAATCCAAAGAAAATAAACAAAGACAAGTTTACTTTTTACCTGCCGAGGAGTGATGGCCATCTTAGACTACCCACCGATATTTCATTGATAAAATATTTGTTTCATGTCTGATTGGAGTGATTCCAAATCTAGTTTGAAGTGAATTTAGAGGGATATCTCTAGTATAAATAGGTTTGCGAAGTGAATTGACCTCATAAAGAAAATTTGATGAGGAAGAGTCTGTAGGGGAGAGCTATTTTGGATTTCTAGCCTAGACCAACAATCACGGTTTTATGTATAGATTTTTCGTTGGAAGCCCCATTAACATGGTTCCATTGGGAGATTGAAGTAGACTAATGTAAATATATCCACTAGAAACAGGTTTTAAATATAAATCTATATAAATTTCACACACTAAATCTAAATCAAGCCATCCCCCCCCCCCCATTTTGCATGATCCTTTATGTAAATTACAAATTTGTTATCAAAACTTATGAAAATTGATGTTATAGATTATTTAGTTGTTACTTTTTTCATATGGTCTCTATAGCTTGAGTCTGGTGAGTGAAAGGGGATCATTTTATACCTTCAATGAAATGAAAAAGTTAAATTCCCCAAGGCACTTGGGCATGCAACTAAGAACTTATTGGAAGATTTAGTAATGGATCAAGAGATATGGCTCCCCGAGGAAATTATGTAGACAGATATCACCATTGTCAATGATTCTACCATTACCATCATATAATTAACATAGGGATCCCCCCCCTCCTCCTTGGTATTTGCATGCATATTTTACAACACAGTCTCACTTCTTCAAGATCTTGGCCGAGTTCACTACTTTTAGGTTATACAAAAAACAACTCTCAAGTTAATTAGATGGTTAATCGAGGATCCTTGAAAGAAGAAGGAACGCTTGAAATATAGATAGAGGCGGGGGAGGGGGGATAATCCCTCTACACCTCAATTCCATGCTCATTGTAGGGGATCATTGTACTTACCTCATGGTCTATCCAAGGGATTTGCATTAGGTAACCTTATCCCTTCTTATCTTGCACTATAGCTATAGTGGCCTTATTTCCTCTTACTTTTTTTTTTTTCATTATGGAATTCTCCTTATGAGGAGATAAATTGACCTAATGCAAATTCACATTAGGTGACCTCCCCCCTTCTTATCTTGCACTTTAGCTATAGTGGCCTTCAATCCTCTTACTTTTTTCTTCATTATGGAATTCTCCTTACAATGAGATAAACTGACATAATGCAAATTCTCTATAAGGAATTGGTCCAAGGCTTCCTTGTGTGTTAGGTAACTTTGGAGTAGTGAAACTACTAGCCAACAATGTTGGGGGATGTGCATGAGATTAAGAGCAACATTGAAGTCTACTTAATGAACATTGGGGTAACATAGTTTAATATGACAAAAGAAATTGAATGAACAAAATAATGGATGGAGTAAGCCAACTCCAAACTTTCCAAAGTTGCGAAGAATCATAAACACTTTTATACGAACTCTGTGAAGCATATTATATTGCTCAAACACCAGGAAAAGGAGGCTAGGGATACCCTACTTATTTTCAAAAGCAAAATTAGAGAAGTTACCATGAGTCTTTCTTATGTCCAATGCATTCTTTCTTGTTTGGTTGAATTTGTAGATCTTCCCCCTAAGATTCATGTTTCTGGTGCCCACTGAGCATCAATCAATGGAAGACATCCAAGGTGAAGTAATACTTACCAATCTAGAAGACATGGACCTTGAGCCTTGGGCATGCAACTAAGAACATATTGGAAGATTTAGTAATGGATCAAGGGATATGGATCCTTGAGGAAACTATGTAGAAAGATATCGCCATTGTCAATGATTCTACCATTACCATCGAATCATTAACATAATGATGCCCCCCTCCTCCTTGGTATTTGCATGCATATTTTACAACACAGTCTCACTTCTTCAAGATCTTGGCCGAGTTCACTACTTTTAGGTTATACAAAAATAAACTGTCAAGTTAATTAGATGGTTAATCGAGGAGCCTTGAAAGAAGAAGGAACCCTTCAAATATAGTTAGAAGCGGAGAGGGGGGATAATCCCTCTACACCTCAATTCCATGCTCATTGTAGGGGATCATTGTGCTTACCTCATGGTCTATCCAAGGGATTTGCATTAGGTGACCTTCTTCCTTCTGATCTTGCACTATAGCTATAGTGGCCTTATTTCCTCTTACTTTTTTTTTTTTTTTTCATTATGGAATTCTCTTTATGAGGAGATAAATTGACCTAATGCAAATTCACATTAGGTGACCTTCGCCCTTCTTATCTTTCACTTTATCTATAGTGGCCTTCGATCCTCTTACTTTTTTCTTCATTATGGAATTCTCCTTACAATGAGATAAACTAACCTAATGCAAATTCTCTATAAGGAATCGATCTTAGGCTTCCTTGTGTGTTCGGTAGTTTTGGAGTAGTGAAACTACTAGCCAACAATGTTGGGGGATGTGCATGAGATTAAGAGCAACATTGAAGGATACTTAATGACCATTGGGGTAACATAGTTTAATATGGCAAAATAAATTGAATGAACAAAATAATGGATGGAGTAAGCCAACTCCAAACTTTCCAAAGTTTCCAAGAAGCATAAACACTTTTATACGAACTCTGTGAAGCATAATACAGTGCTCAAACACTAGGAAAAGGAGGCTAGGGATACCCTACTTGTTTTCAAAAGAAAAAATAGAGAAGTTACCACAAGTCTTTCTTATGTCCAATGCATTCTTTCTTGTTTGATTGAATTTGTAGATCTCCCCCCTAAAATGCATGTTTCTAATGCCACTGAGCATCAAACAATGGAATACATCCAAAGTGAAATAATACTTACCAATCTAGATGACATGGACCTTGAGTCATGTTAAATTCCTGTTTAATTTAAATGTTTTTTTTTTTCATATCAATTTGTTAAACTACATCCCTCTAAACTTGTGAGTAAAGTAACTCATACTATTTTGAATATATATAACTAAAAAACATAGCATAATTTAGTTAAACCTTTGAGTAACTCATACTATTTTGAATATATATATAACTAAAAAAACATAGCATAATTAACTTAAACTTTTAATTTTTAGTATCCTTAAAAATTATACTTTGATTATGTAACTTAATCTAGTTGGTTCATCCATACAAATCCCCGTTATTATCAAATAAAATATTCTCTCTAAGTAATTGTGTACTTACTTAAAATGTAAATGAAATAGTAAACAATAAATTCCTAACAAAGATAGAGGATTTTTGAAGAATTCTTATAAGATAATAAATTAAACCAAAAAATGATAAAAAAATATTATCATGTTGGAATCAACAAATAATAAATAATTACAAACCGAGAAACTTATATTAAAAAGGGAAAAAGGGAAATGAGGAGAGGAATCATGTTTTGATTGTTGAGTATAAGGTTTAATTTACAACTAAACTCTAATAGATGAAAAATACGTTGTCCTTTATTCCCTTCTTAAAAAATAAAAAACTTTTGAATCAAATTATTGCTCTGTATGAAACTAAGGATTTTGAGATAACATCTTCTTAAAATTTTAAACATGAAAATTAAGTAGTGTGAATATAAGTTTATTAACATGAAAATCTTAAGAATCAAATTATTCCTCTTTACGAAACTAAAAGCAAATGTGTTGTATTGGATTTTGAGATAACATCTTTTTAAAATTTTAAACATGAAAATTAAGTAGTGTGATGATAAACATGTTTTTTTTTTAAACAACATAGTTAAAAAATAAATAAATCAAGTTAACTTGGAAATTATATATATATATATATATATATATATATATATATATATATATATATATATATATATATATATATGAGGAATAAGATTTCCTTCCGAAATACAAATAATACTAAGATTAAATGTAAAATAACTTCCCTTTTAATTATCATGTTTTCAAGGAGTTTTTGCTTTGTTGGAATTTCAAGTTAGTGGCATGAAGATTATGATCTTTGGATGTGGGTTGTATGATCAAATGTATTTTAAGCATTTAATGTGACCTAATTGAATTATTATCGAATGAGACTTTTGTCACAAGGTGAGGCATGATGGCCTCATTTGACCTTGTATGATAGTCAATCTAGACCAACGGTTAGGAATGACATGCATGGTTCCCCATAAGATTGTACCAAAGGTATACTGTGATGTAATGACCCTCCTAACATTGAATTATCCATTCTTAAGTATGCTAGCCTCTGTTGTGAGTTGCAGGAGAGATCCATTCATGGTTCTTTTGTTGGGAGGGTACCTATTAAAGCAATTATTTGAAATTCAATCCACAAGGTTTAGCCAATGGGTGGCATGGCAGATACACATAGACCTTTACTAATGGATTTATCTTATACTAATTATACAACATTTCTTAAGTGAAGGAGATATTGAATTGAGGCCCTTGGATATGCAATGATACGTTGGTAGTCCTTAACAACTAGACTCATGACTTCTAGATTGGCAAGGTAATGTAGTTTGTCTAACTGGTTCCGATAGACTTCCCTAGCCTACCCACACAATTTTGGCTAGCCCTACTGCAAATTGTCACCCCTTTGGGGGAGCTTATATATAAAGAGTCTAAACGATATTTAAGATGTTGTTATTAAGTGGGGTACATACACCTCCTAAAAACACATGTGGGTTATTCTTAAACTAGACGATCCACTTGTAAGGTTGGCCAATGTTTATACCTCCAACGATGATTGTGAGCATGCAAAATTTTGGTGTTGGATGGTTGATGACCTACTTGATGACCTCCTTGATGCCCCCTAGCTTGTCTACGGAGATTTTAATATGGTGGAGTGACAAGAAGATAAATAAGGAGCACTTTCATGTATGATTGTTGGTTGGAGAGAAGAAGCATGGTGGGCACTAAAGGCCCATCATGGGCTCTATGACCCTAATCGTAACTGAAGACAAGACTCCACTGAAATATAGTTTACATGGACTGATTTTCACAAAGGGGTGATGATCTAGATTATATTGAGAATGAAATAAGATATAGACAAAACTATAGCAAATAACACATAAATATAGTGAAACCCAACTTCTATTAATGATTAAAATAACAAAATATTATAGAACTCAAATTGTCTAAAATGGTGGTAGCTTATCTCTAAAGAGAAAGAGATGTTGGCTATGCTCATTCATAGAACGATAATATAATGGGTAGCAAGAATAGTCTTTTAACATAAAGAAATAACCCTAAAGGTCCAAACCATAACCCTAGGAGGTGAAGCTCCAAAAGGTTTGCAGGCTCCGATGTGGTTAGTTGTTGTTTCAACTTCATGGGGGTGAAAATTTTGCATACAATCTCTATTTGGAGCATTTAGTATCTTGTTGGAAAGATCTAATCAAGAAATAAAATTATTGGCGGGGCTTGGGAATGTCGTGGTTGTTGGAAAATTGGTTGTCATTTATGTCAACCTTAGAAGAACCCCCAAAGCAAGTTTTGAAGCCTCTATAAGTGATGGGTTTATTTGAAGAAGTCTCCAAAGTGGTCCCCTTATGGCGTAGATTTAAGCATGGCCCTCACGGGAAGACACTTTTAAGAAGTCTACAAGAAGCCTTGGAAATATGGTTAAGTGGTTAAGAATCCCTGAAGGTGTGGTCATGAAGCCCGAAGTTGATTGAAGAAAAAAAGTATGAAGGACATGACAAATGAATACAAAACCCCATTGGATTGATAGTACTTGTCAAGTCGTTTCCAACAGTAGGTGGCATGCCATGTGGTTCTTTATGGTTGAGAAGTTATGCCCTCTTAAATATGAAGCCTTGAAGTATGTTCATGAAGCCCTAGATATAAGGTCAAGAAGTTGTAAGTTGACCCTAATGTCAAGTAAATGAGAAGGGTATAAATATAGGTCGACTCAAAGGTCAAGTAAAGAAGTTACTTGGAAGGGTATAAATACACATCAAGAACCTCTCATTTTACATCCAACCAAGTGTGTGTTTGTGGAATGGAGCTAGCATAAGTGGCTCTGCACTTGTTCTAGGAGGATTTGTGATCTCAGTAAAGGGAAAGTCTACAAGGTGGCTAATCTAGCCTGCAAGGCAGGAGATCGAGGTCTCCTTCAGGTTTGTGCCAGAGAAACAAGGGTGGTTGGGTGGTGCACGAGAATATTGATGTCTTCAAATAGAAGGTTGGTGCTTGCAGGGGAGTTGAAAATTCCTTTGAGTTGGTGCTCATAAAACAAGGGGGTTGGAGCCTCCTTCCAGTTGGAGCTGGGGAATCTAAGGAGTTGTTGCTTCCTTTCTTAGTGATACTATTTCGACTTCCAAAAATTGTTTTTCTTCCAACTGATTTTTGAGTGTCTCTTCAATCCTTCTGGATTCTTCTAACTAGACCTTTAGATTTATGATAATCTGCTGGACTTCTTAAAAAAAATTGTTGGTGTTTTGAGAACTCTCCTTTAGCTTGGTCAATTCTTCCTTGAGTGACTTATTTTTCTTCCTTTCTATTTTTAGCTCACTCAAAGCCTGATTAGTTCTTACTCAAGATCCACTTCGCCTTCTTCATAACCTTCTTCGTCATTTTCAAGTTCTTTTCTCTTTCTTTCTAGGGTACACAAGAATTCTGCTCCATGGTCTTCTATACCATTTGCAATTTATTCTTCTGGATCTGTTTGACAAGATGGACTTCTTTCTTCTCGTTCTATCTCAACATCTTCTTTATCTCGATCAACATGCTCTGGCTATGTGATTACAAGAAGATATTCCTTAGAGTAGATATTATGTACCTTATCCCAAAGCGCTTTGGCTAATGAGCGTTGTCCCATTTTGATTTTTACAAAATTAGGTAATCCATCTTGGCTGCAGTCTTTAGAGGTTTCTTTGAAATAATGTATACTGTAACAATCGAGTACTGATGGTCATACCCCTGTTCCTCTATAATAATTTCATTCTTGAGCTCCATATCTCACAGTCTTGACCATCAAACATTGGCGTTCCATTCTTAGTGCAATCCATGATCTACCTTCTAGTTGTTAGACTATTTCTGAAGGACCTTCTCTGATACCAATTGTTGGAATATTCAAAAATACTGAGAGGGGGGTGAATCAGTATTGGTGAATATTCCAATAGTGGCAACACCATGCCCCCCGAATAGCCAAAAACATCATTTAGGGCCTCAAAATGACCCCACAAGTTTAGGACCCAAAAATCACAACAAAGCCGCTAAGATGGAGAACCGCGATGAGTCAATCGAAGAGGTGGATGACCATTGATATCCACTTGGATTATTCCTCCCCCTTAGGAAGCAATGATCCCCATTGTATCAATTTCCCTCAAGAGATGGGGAAACTTTTGTCGAATCTGAACCTTGGTGAGTCACTTGCCTTGCTAAAGTAGTTGTCATGCTTTGACAACCCCATAGAGTTGTATGTTCTTCTAGCGGGTGCCCTTCATCCAGGTGTCCATGGTATGATCCATTGGAGTGTGTGCAATGCATTTGGGATTGTGTTTTTTAGGGGCCAACTCCTCAACCTCCTATGAGGTGTCCAACAGAGGTGGGAAATATGGTCGAAGTAGCTTGTAACAAATAATATATATATATATATATATATATATATATATATTACACAATAATAATATTAATAACAATAATAATTAATGGTTAATTGATAAAAGGGAAAGTGACCATACCTTTTCACCTCATGTCCAATCAATGCCTATATGTATATCGCCACGAGGGTCATTCCAATCATCTTATCTCATTATTCATAATTTTATTAAAGACTATCCTATATGGATTTCTGTTATTTTTCCTTTCTACATTGGATGTTTTCTTAGCGACCAAACCTTGTTTATCACATTGGTATTAGAGCCTCGTTTATGATCCTAGCCTTTGGCAATCAAACCCTTGGTCAAATTTCATTGTCCTTGGAAAGTATCTATTGGATTTTGGCCACCAACACAGTTTTTCAGAGTTTCTCCGACCATTCGGTATTTGACCACTACCAGCCTTTATCCATTCGACATTCAGATTTCGCTGAAGAAAAATATTATTTCCACTACAAAAACATTTGAAGCACATATTAAAAGTTGTAGTTGTGTTTAATATATATATATATATATATATATATATATATATATATATATATATATATATATATATATATATATATATATATATATATATATATATATATTAGAAGAATGAAAGGTACCTATCGCCAAAATTGAAAAGAATATCAAATAACAACCACTGACTAAAAAGAAGAAGGAAGAGACATAGTTAATATACATTAAGAATTCTGTCATAAAAAAAGGAAAAAAAGAAGAAACTATCCCGCTACCAAAATTCAATGGGAAATTTATCTTCATTAAAGATTTAAAAAAGAAAATATTCGAGTTAAAAAATACATATATTTATATAAAATATAAAATATATTTATATTTATATAAAATATAAAAACAATTATATATAAGTTATTTAACTCTCTTTCTCTCTCTCTCTCTCTCTCTCTCACACACACACACATGAGACATATAAACGAAAAAAAAGAAGTCGTGAACAATTATAAATTTAAATTTTGGACTAAATGCCTTTTTTGTGAAATGGAGTTTGAGTATATGACAACTTTTAAAAATCACGTGAGAAATCATTTATTATGGAAGAATATCAAGATAATTCACAAATTCAATCATTAATATTAAAAGGTTTTTTTTTTTTCCAATGGGAAAATTTCTCAATTATATTATAAATAGAATTTGTTCTCTAGACAAGAGATGTTGCAAAGGACATCGAAAAGAGACGAAACTGTCAATGAATCTTCACCAATAGAGGTCTCTCAACCAGTAGATAGGGAAAATTCATGACCATGCTCATAAACAAAACCATACATCCCCATAAAGTCACCGAAGAAGAAAACCAACACGCAGGCTGTAAAAAGAGATATAAAACAGGGCAAAAAAACCCCCATAAAAGCCATATAGAAGCTCAACCAGAGCCACACGCCCCTAGAGGACCTTGAAGTGTATACCCAACACCGCATGCCCCCAAAGGACCTCAAAGCGTTAACCAAAATACCGCACGCCCCTAGAGGACCTCAAAGCTCTGTTCCAAAACCTCTTTAAGCCAATGAGGAAGAGGTAAAGAGGGTTCAGAAAACTGAAAGGAAACTTGAAACCGACCGCTACAAATTCCCATAGCCACCTCCACTGCAAAAAACTTTGTCGCTAATCACAAAACAGAGCTGACAGAAGAAGGTTTGGGGAGTTGTCCCAAAACTCGGCCCCTAAACACAGCCACAGAGTAGTCGCCGCCACTGCAAATGGTTCTTGCGTCCACACGACGCATTAACAAACCAAAAAACGTAGAGCTCGCATCCTCCGTCCCCGCCTCCCTCTGTCACTCGAACCACCCATGGTCTCTCGCCCTGTAAGGATCTTACGCCCGCACTTGGAGAAGGTTTCGAAAAAGACGACCCCTTGAACGTCGCCTCAACCCCCAAACAATGCCACAGAACATCCAACTCCATAGAAGAAAGTTCACACGTCCACACGACACAATGGTAACTCTCGCTGGGCACGAAACCTCCTCCGCCGCCAAGGCCAGGGATGCGGCTAGTGAGACCTAGCCGCAGAGCCCACAGGACTGGGTATCAATCTCGACTCTCAAACCTACAGTGCCGGAAACCCTGCAGGGAAATGCTATGATTCATTTCTGAAAAAATCTTTCAGCCTATTAAAAGGTGAACTAGGACATTATAAAGAGAGCAATAGAAATTTACAGTTTGAAATTGAGAAGGAGAAATATTTTAATGGGTTAACAAAGAAAGATAATCTTTACTTCAAAGAGCGTAATCGAGAATTCATCAAACAAATTGAAGAACTAAAAACCAAGAAACAAAAAAATGGACAAAGACTTACTAGAACGCGATGAAGAAATATCACAATTAAAAAATCATAATCAAAATTTACTAGTACAAATCAGGAAGTCAAAAGACAAGAAGCAAGGGAATAAAAATTCAGAACAAGAAAATCAAGGTCTCAAAGAGAAACTAACCGAAAAAGATAAAAAATGCTCCTGCTTTGGGAACCTTACTCATAAGTTACTTGAACAAATTAAAAGTTTAAGGGACGAAAGAAAGGAGAATCTAGAATAAAAAAACAAAAACAACAAGTTAGAAAATAAGAAATAACTTTTACGTTTAAGATGACATAATCAGGATTTACTAACACAAATTAAAAATCTTAAGCATGATAAGAAATCTTTACAAGAAGATATAGATCGCAAAACATCATTAGTTGACAAAGAAATGATGACTGACCTAATAGAGAAATTATTAGACATTCAAATTCCTAGATCAAAAAAAGGAATGAATATAGAGTGAGTCAATGTTCAAATTCAAAAGAATGCTTATATTGACAAATCACTACAAAAATCAAAAGAAGATGGTTCAAGGGAAAAGCCACAAGAGGTTATGATGCCCTATCGTCATCCAAATCACAAGAGTCGTTATGGGAAATGACAAGATCAAAAGATATATAAACGATGTTCTTCTTATAGACAAACAAACTACAAATTTATAAAAGAAAAGAGAAAAAATCGACAACTTGTGTAGAAGCCAAAAATCAGAAGTTTCACCAAAATAGTCAATCAACAAAAGTTCTAGTAAAGATCAACTTGGGGTGGATCGATTAAGAATCGATGCAACAATTTTGCTTGAAAATTCGTAAATCTTATGATCTTGTTTCATCGTGTGTTGCAACTACAAGCACAAAAAATCTTGAGAAGACATTGCGAACCAAAACAAGAGTTAAAGGGAAGCCTTTCAGTAATTATGCTTTGAGGACAAAACATTTTTAAGAGAAAGACAATATATATATATATATATATATATATATATATATATATATATAATAATAATAATAATATTAATAACAATAATAGGGACGACATGAATGGGGAACCCCGAAGGACAAGTAGAAATAAAGTATGCCTGGGTTTGGAAAATGCCACAAACAACGCAGAAGAATATGCATTACTCAAAGATATTCAACTAGAAAAAGAACTTCATATCCAAAATCTCATCATTATTAGTGACTCCAAGAACACTATTAGAAGTGCAAAAAATCCCTACCCCACACACAAGATAGTAAGTAACATTATAAAATCTCAGCGTTGGTCAGTTGGGATCATTCCCTACATGCAGAAAGGACGCAGAATAGAAGTTTTCCTCTTCGGGAAGATACACGCACCAGAAGAGGATCCGAGTAAGGGATTAGTACCGACCGCACACACGACCCCCATAACGTGGAATGGTGGAAAGCAGGTGAAAAGTGGGAGTACCATGCAGCGAAATCGGCAGAAGCATAGGATTGCAATGAAGATCCAAACACGGAGATGGTCATTCCCCTTGGTCAGAAACGCTTCTTGTCTCTTCCCGTGGCTTGAATTCTCGCTTGAGCCAATATAAAGGTTATATTGGCTCAAAGAGGGCTCCGATGGTTATCCGGAGAGAAAAATTCTCAGCATCATAGCCAGACGACTTTCTACCCTTGGCCGACTCTCCACTGGTATACCGACTTCCTTCCTAGCCTCCTTGAAAATTCCATAACCAGTCAAGCACGTTCTCTGGCAATTCAGTGTTGGGAGATAGACTCCGGTCTTTGCATTTCGGTTCAGATACCATCACAGACCCACAAGAGGGCGCGACTTGGTCCAGAAATACAATCTTTAAGGGATGAAATCCATGTTCTGAAACAAGAGGTCTATGAGCTCAAGATTGAGAATCACTCTACTTCCACGAAGTTGAAACAAGCCTACGAAATCCTAATTCAACATAGAGAACATTTCAGACAACAGACTGATGAAATGGATGCAATCGGAACCCAAGTGGAACAATTGCAACATTAGATTCTTCAGCATCCTCCTCTTCCGACAGATTCCTCGTCAAGCAGTGGCTCCTCCCCAGCGGCTTCACCTCCCGAAATTGATCTTAATCAACCAGCAGAAGAGCAAAAAATGGCGCAGGAAAATGATATGCTAGTCAACCCCACTGGTACATGATGTATTGTAGGATAGTTTGCATTTTGAATATATTCTATGGGCTATATACTCAGAAGCATATGATTACTCTGAACTTTTGTTTAAAGCAATTATCAAACAAGATGAACAAGAACAACATAGTAGTTTTAGGAAGATTGGACTGTGTGAGGGACTTCTTGGCAATTTTGTAACTCTTTCATGCCCATTTGATTAATACATATATCTCAGTTTATGTGAAAAAAAAATATTAATAACAATAATAATTAATGGTTAATTAATGAAAGGGCAAGAGACATATCTTTTCACTTCATGGCGGGTCAATGCCTATATGTATACCGCCACTAGGATCATTGCAATCATCTTATCTCATTATTCATAATTTTATTAAATACTATTTTATATGGATTATTATTTGTCCTTTTACACTGGATGTTTTCTTAGCATGCGAACCTTGTTCGTCACATAGCTCCACAGTAAATACTAGGTGCAAACCAAGGATACGAGGAATACTCAATTTGAAGTCATTGTCACCCACATCCTTTGTGATGGTGTAAGGCTCATATCAGAGTGGTCTAAGCTTCATGTGGGGGCATGTGAGGCATTCTTTCTACAAATGCAACCACACCTTGTCACCAACCTGAAACTTGTGAGGAGCTCGATATTGGTCATATTGGTACTTATACTTGGCATTGACCTTCTCCAAGATATCATGAACTTGTTGTTGGAGGTGTTGGATCTGTTCAACAAATTTGGTTGCTTTGTCTGCCTCAGTCTAAGTGTGGGAGGACTCTATCGGGGAAGTTGGAACAAGAAGAGTTACGTCAATGGGGACCAATGGCTAGAACCCCAAGCACACCTAAAAAGAGTTGTGGCTAATACATCTATGTAGGGATTTGTTGTAGCTATGTTGAACATATGGGAGGCTCTCATCCCATGCACGTGGATGTTTGGAGTTGTACATGTGTAGGATACGCACAATCATCATGTTGACCACTTTTGTTTGTCCATCTATTTGGGGATGAAAGGCAGTCGAATTAGTCAACTTAGTGTCCATCAAAGACCATAGGCTGGACCAAAAGGTGTTGAGGAACCTGCTATCCCTATTTGAAATGATGGTCGATGGTATCCCAAAATGAACCCAAACATGCATAAAGAAGAGTTTAGCAGTGGACTCAGTTGTGATACTCTTTAATTACAGGGTATCAAAATGGCCATCTTAGAGAACCGATCAGTGACCACAATAACACAATCATGACCATGTTTGGTGGAGGTCAACCCTGACATGTAATCCATGGAGACATACTCCTAGGGCTTTTCTAGTGCAGGGAGAAGAGTGCACAACCATTTCTTCTTGATTGATGACTTAGCGGATGCACATGCAGTGCACAACTTGATGTATTGGACGACATCATGTCGGAGCTTGGGCCAACAAAAATGCTTCTGAAGCACTACTACTGTCTTCTCCACCCCAAAGTACCCTACCACCTGATTGTAATTTGCCTCCCAAATTATCTTTGCATGCTTGCTTGAAGGAACACAAATATAGACAAGATAGCACAAGAGCACATCTTGGAGGTGGAAGTCTGGAACTTGTTTCCTGGCACCCAGGGTTTGATAAGTAGCAGCAAATTCAGAGTCACTACTATATAATTGTGGGCACCCAAAGATCTCATTCCCACGATAGTTAAGAACCGTGGTGAGGGCCATAATTGGGGGTCAACTGAGGCATTCAACAACATGGTTGACACTTCCCTTATTGTACTTAATATTAAGGTGGAGTTGTTGTAGGTATGTGGACCATTTCTTATGGCGGCCACTTTGTAGCTTTCCTGTAACAACCCTAGTTAAATAACTAATTGTCAAAGCTAAATAATTTGTAAAGGTTTATTAAGTTTAATTAATTGTCCTAGTGTATATTAGTTAATTAATGATTATTTATTAATAATATTAATTAATTAATTAATTATTGTTTAATGTATATTAATTAATTGATTAATTAATTAATTAACTCTTTAAATGTTTGGATAACGAATTTAAGTTTAATAAATTTTATTTTATTAAAAGAAAACTTAACGTATTGAAGGAGGGTTGGCATTGAATGGAGGGATAAGGTGGTTGGCATTGAATGGAGAGGCGGTGAATGGACGGGGGGATATGAGGGGGCAAAGACATTCGAGAGGGGTACTAGGATTTTGTGGGGGGCAGGGAGAATTTCGGGGGATCAGGAGATTGTATTGGAGCATTTTTCCAGGGGAGGGATTGGAAAATTGTATTTTCTGGTTTTAGGCTTGAGGAATTTGTTGGACTGTTACAGGGGAGCATCAGTTGCTGGGAGTTTTGGGCTCAGGGGCCAGGAATCCTTACAGAATCCTAGAAATAGGGAGCCGAATAGGCTCTGTTCCTAGCTAGCTGGGAGGAAAGATTAAGTTTTGAGCAGAGTTTGGCAGTTTCAGCTTTAGCTTGGACAACAGAGTTGGGAAACAAATCACTTGACAGGTATTTTGTTCATTATTATGGCATGCTCATTATCGTATGTTGATTCAATATGTTATTTATGCAGTGTACATTATTCAATATATCATTTATATCATGCTGCCCATTTGGAATTTTGTTGAGCCATAAACTGTAAACTTTTATTTGCTGATGTTATTTTTCTGAATATAGAACCATAAAAGAAGTTATAAATATCAATGTTATGTATTAATTAATTAATTCAAGGTTTTGTTAGATAGGACACTACACATGGTATCAGAGCCAAGTTTAAAAACTTGGACCAGGGCCTACCCACCTACCCACCCACCTTTGAGATCGAAAGTTAGACATGCATAACCAGAATTTTAAACAACCTTTAAACAATCCTTATTGAAGCCTGAAGCAACCATAAGTAACCCATAATTGACCCTTGTAACCCTTGAATAACCCGGAAACCACTAATAAGAATTATGAAATAAATTAAGATGTAGCAGGAAGGAGTCGTGCAGTTCTGTTCCATCCTCCCATCTCTGGTTTCAGCCACCAACCACATGTTTACTTGTAAGAACCTTCACCTACAAAGGATAGAGAAAGACATCATAAAAGAAGCATTAGATGGGTCAAAATTTGTATTTATAAAAAAACCAACAACAAAGAAACAAACTTAATTTAAAAACAAAAGGTGTCATCCCTTGGACATTAATAAAATTAGCTTAGCTATCTTATCTTTTATCTATATTTACATGGGATAAGAGCACGTGTCAAGCCAACAATGTAGAAACAGAACAATAGTCATGTTATGTCAAGGATCTGCCCAAAATGCCATTGAAATCAACCGAATGAGGGAGTAAAAAAAAAAGGTTGTTCTTAACATCATGGCAAGAATTGGGAAAAAAAAAATGTCAGACAGAGGCAGGGAGAAGCCTATGATTAGAATAAGTAAGAAAACAATCAATGTTTCTTTCCAACCAACAAAACGAAACACCATCTTGCACTGCTTACTTAAGTTTAGCCTTGGAAGAGCTCTTCAATGGTTTGGCAATGGGTTTTGCAAGTGAACTGACTTTCTACATGTCATATTTAACAGAGAAAAATGAACACTCCAAGGCGAGAAACATACACTGCTTTTAATGGACCAGTATTGACATGCTTTCCAAGTAAACTCTCTTTGACGAGACCCCAAACTATAAGTAGAGTACCAAACATACTCATTCGCCCTGGCTTCAAGAGGGCTACAAAATCACCTGCAATTGCAAAGTAGCTACCTGCTAACACCTCAAGGCGCTGAAGGTCAATGACTGAAGAATATAACTGGGCATTAGTTAAATTGTATTGCACTAACAGGCCTTCCCAACTTGGAAATGACAAGTTGGTTGCAACGTGTTATCCCTGATATCTAGGGATAACTAGCAGATCATGTCTCGAGGCCCACAGGTCCTAGACATGGAGTACCGAGAGCAGGATTGACCTGAGCATGGCCGTGGAGGGCCCATCTTTCTTCTTCTTCGCCAGATGTGTCCTGTCAGCAGCAACAACTTCCATCACCACCGGCTTGGACTTGCATCGGAGAGGACTCTTGCTCCATGAGGTAATTGGTCCGAGGTATCATGGTATGTGTCATGTTTGATCATTATAACCCTCTTATATTTGCATTAGGTTCCTTTCATTTCTGATAACTGCTTGGATCTTACACTAATCCACTTGACCATTGTTGGGGTGACTGATGGGGTGACTTAGCAAGTTGATATTCATGGGTTTTGGTTAGCCACCAAGGGGGATTTGCAGAGCCATCATCCGCTCCCACCATTTTTGTCATTTTACATCTTACACCCCGCTCATCTATCCCATTCCCCTAGTCCGGCCATTAGGATGACCTTTTAGGGCTACACTTTGTCTTGTGGGAAGAAGGGGCTAAAGGCCCAGGGGGTAAAAGCAGCTGGTAAAAGATAAAAG
>ML787351.1:230290-243853 GCA_009831015.1 Picea engelmannii | reverse complement strand
GAATTTCGGGGGATCAGGAGATTGTATTGGAGCATTTTTTCAGGGGAGGGATTGGAAAACTATATTTTCTGGTTTTAGGCTTGAGGAATTTGTTGGATTGTTACAGGGGAGCATCAGTTGCTGGGAGTTTTGGGCTCGGGGGCCAGGAATCCTTACGAAATCCTGGAGCTAGGGAGTCAGATAGGCTCTGTTCCTACCTGGCTGGGAGGAAAGATTTAGTTTTGGGCAGAGTTTGGTAGTTTCAGCTTCAGCTCGGACAACAGAGTTGGGAAACAAATCACTTGACAGGTATTTTGTTCGTTATTATGGCATGATCATTATCGTATGTTGATTCAATATGTTATTTATGCAGTGTACATTATTCAATATATCATTTATATCATGCTGCCCATTTGGAATTTTGCTGAGCCATAAATTGTAAAATTTTATTTGCTGATGTTATTTTTTTGAATATAGAACCGTAAAAGAAGTTATAAATATCAATGTTATGTGTTAATTAATTAATTCAAGGTTCTGTTAGATAGGACACTACATTTCCTTATCTGCATGAATTGCAAAAGCTTGTGATCAATGTGGATGTTCATTTCCTTTCCTAGAATGTAATGCTTCCACTGTTGACATGCCTACACAATGGAGTACATCTCTTTGTCATAGGTGGGATACTTGCGAACAACATCATACAATGTTTCACTATGATAGGAAACTGAATGTCCCTGCTGAGTGAGGATGACACCGATATCATATTCAGAGGCATTTGTCTCTATCTCGAATGGTTGTTATAGATATGGAAATGTGAGGATTGGTGTGAAATAGAGGCAATATTTCAGATCCTGGAATGCTTTCTGCTGTGATTTAGACTAGGAAAGCTTAGCTTTAGCTCCCCCCTTGGTCACTTGACTTAAGGGATAATATATATGAGAGAAACCCAACATGAACATGTGGTAGAATTTTGGAAGGCCTAAGAAATTTTAGAGCTATGTTAGAGTTGTGGATGGGTCCACATGTACCCCATGCTCATCCATAATGTATCCTAAGTATTGGATTCTATGCATGCCAAATGAGAATTTCTCTAGGTTAGTGTATAACTTGTGTTGCTGCAGGGTACTCAAGACATGTTAAATGTGATGCAAGTGCTTTTCCTAGGTCCAATTGAAGATGAGGATGTCATCCAAATAGACCACCACAAAAGATTTTGTGAATGACCACAAGATATTATCCATCATCCTCATGAATTTCATTGGAGCATTAGTCAATCCAAAAGGCATGACCAACCATTCAAATATTCCTTCTTTATATTTGAAGGTTGTCTTCCACACATTAGTTGATTCTATCAGAACCCGATGATAGCTTGAGTTCATATCAATATTAATGAAGAACTTGGCACCCTTAAGCTGATCAAGAAGATCATTAATCTAAGGGATCGGGTATCGATTATTGGCAATGAATTTATTCAAGGCTCTATAATCAATACAAAGCCACGACATTCCATCCTTCTTCTGTACCATCACAATTGGTCTACCATAAGATGAGGAGCTTAGTTAAATGTGGCCCTTGTGGACAAGCTAATGAATTTGACTCTTTATTTCCTAATTCTTTGATCCAGATTATTTTTGGCATGAAATGAGAGCGAAGCTATAATCAATAAATGTACAGAGATATATCAGATATCCAATAATATAACAAAAATATATCATAAATGCAACCATAAACAAAGAGATACAATAATACACAATTTCTATTAATGAGCGAAATGTACAAAACTGTAGAAATACAGAGTGAAAGACTCGCTAGAATGGTGGCATCTTATCTTTGAGAATATATGTGACAGATACTCACATTTGCAAGAAGATTATTTTTACAATGAGGCTCCAAAGTCCTTTTTAACATAAAGAAAATCCAAAACCCTAACCCCGGAAGATGAAAAGCCAACAATTTTGTGGACTCCATTTTGGGTAGTTTGGTGTATCGACTTCCCAGGGACTTAACTTTGGCATACGATCTTCGTTTGGGGCACACGATAGCTCATTGGAACAATATCGATGATGAGATTCATTTTGGGGGCTGAATTAGAATTTTTAGCTATCATTGAGGTGATCGATCCTGGAAAAACTTCATTTAGGCCCTTAAAATGGCCCCAGAAGTTTAGGAACATAAAAACTGCTAAAAATAGTAAATTGTTAGAAGATTGTTTTGAGCCAGTTGGAATAGGTGGGTGGCCACCGATATCCGCCTGGATAAATCCAAAAGGGAGAGTCTGTATATTGGACCATTGTGTAAGGGAGCACCAAGTATCAAATCAATGAGATGTTTGACCTGAAAATGCAGAGGCACCCCTACAAGTGAAGCGAAGAGGTCTTTGTATTCCTCTACAATATTTTCCACCCGTTCTGCTATGTAGAGAGACCCTATGGTGAAGTTGTGGCGGTCACAATGACCTTCCATTCCCCTTCTGATTGAACCATGAAGAGGACATAGTTTTCAGTATGTGAGATTACTTTTTGACATTGTTTTTCCGAGATCAATGAAATTGCAATAATCAGATTTACCTTGGGTACCCTATAGTGATGACCCCCCACAATGATAATGACACTACGGGGTCGAGACTCATAAACAACATGATGTTTCCACATATAAGGTTTTCCTAAAATAACATCACACACTTCAAGTGGGGAAATATCACACAATACCTCATCTTTGAAGGGATTGATGCCGTAGGACACGTGAAACTATTGGCTGATGCAAAGATATCATCCCTAGCTCAACCAATTGATGGTGTATGGTTGGGGGTGTAACATCATTATTATCTTCAATTTATTGATGACTTTTATTGATATTAGGTTCTTCTATCTTCTGTTGTCAACAATGAAAGGAAATGGGGTTCCCTTCACCCACATTTGTGAATGGAAGAGGAAATCCCCTTCGTCAAGATCCTTTGACTTGTCTGGTTGGATTTGTTATCACTCCGTAATTTCTTAGGCTGAGGAATAAATTGATAGAGGTAACCAAAAAACCACTTTGGAAGCCGGGATCTAGCCCTGCGGGCTTCAGAGAGGGATCTCTCTATAAGATTTAGATTTGCTTGAGTTTAGAATGTTAGGTTAGTTATGAAAGTACAAGGTTTGTTTTGGTTTCTAATTGGCTTGGTTGGGTTATCAAGAGAAAGAAACCGTTGGGAAATGGAGTCAAAACCTGAAGTTCAAGGATATTGAATTACTGGAAGTGTACTCTTCTAAAAGCATAGGAAAAATAGGCAATGTTTTTCAACAAATAATATTGAGATGGTGGATGAAAAGAGAAAGGATAACCCATTACACTAAGAGCACCTAACAAAGGGTGGATTCTCAGTTGTAATTTGAGATGAAACACAGATAGACATATCACTGTAAACAAAGCATCAAGCATGGATGAATTCTGAATCAACAATCTTGAAACACATAACAAATGTCCATTGTATGAATGGAGAATTATATAGGATGAATTCCAAACATAATACTTTCAGTAAACACCGGAAAAGAATAAAATATTAATGAAAATAAGTATTACAGAGGAAATATGACGCAGACCTATCGGCCCTCGGACCGAGATCCGCTCACAGGATCGTTCTCTATCCCCTTGAGCCGAAGCGACTCCTTCCGACCTCCTGCCAGAATATGCAATTTATCGATCCACAGGTCCTTTTCGCAATTCACAATCTCGCGATTTCGCGAGTCGTGACTCCCGACTCTTCCTTCTCAAATCCGCGATACCCGAGATCACGAAATGGTTATGGCTCCTTCTTTGTCAACACCCTCTGTGTGTGACCACCAACTAGGCTTAAATTCCAGCGCCTCTCGCAACTTTCCACTTCACAAGTTGAAGGGTTGAACTCTTGTGCTCTTATCTCGCGAATCCCCGAGACACGAGAAGTCAGCGGAGTGTTGACTCCTTCCAATATGTGACGTGTGTCCACCGGTTTATTTCCTAGGCCCATCGTGTGGTCCTACCACGTGTCTCTTGTGCCCAACTTCGGCACTTCGTGACTTCGCTTCCCGAAGCGCTACCTCCGTTGTATCTCGACACCCGAAGTGCCGAGATCCCTAACCCCTCTCTATTCCTTATCGCAACTCGTGACTTCGTGATTTTCAGGACAAAAGTATTGAGTTCCTATCCGCCGATATGCCGAGATGCTGAAATCCCGACACGTCATCAACGCGGGTCCCACAATGGAACTTCTTGCCTTTTTGGAGTTTCAAACTTCGCGACTTCGTGAATCCTGATGTTATGCTCTCGGTTCTCTGACTCATGAAACCCCGAAATGGTCAACAAAGGTTTGACCTCTGTGTCGACAAGTATGCCACCTGTCCACTCAGTGCTGTCAGGTTCTTCTGCACCTTCAAACCTTTGAATGCGTGATAGGGCACGATGAGACTCTGATCCAATGGTCCTCACTTGACCTGGATCCTACGACTGTCCTCACTCCTCGCGATTTCGCCACTCGCGACTTGGAGCACCCAATCTTTGGGCTCACCCTGCGAACCTTTGAGTTCACGAGATCCTTCGATCTCTGCCACCTGTCCTCCTCCAATGGACGGCTTAGATTCTTTCGCGACTTCGCCACTCATGACCTCGCGAATCTGGATGCAAAGGTTTTAAACCTTCAATTCGCGAATCCACAAAATGCGATTACACGAGTGATCCAACGACCATTGTTGGCTTAGATCCTACGGTCTGATTCTCCCCAGATTACACTTAGAAAAATGCTTACTGTAAATCCCCTGCTTCTCTACAATATCTGACGGTTCTCGAAACTTCGTGAATTCTCCACGGAGAATTCCAACCATCCAATGCCTCCTTGACGATTCCTGCGAAATGAACAAAGTGTTCCCTTACGGAACTTGTCCTCCTGCAAAACAACTTCGCTGCGCCTCCTTCTGAAAAATTCAAGGCACTAACTCTTCTGAACTTTTACCACAACCTAGAGTCTTAAAAAATACTCCTGCACACACTCCTTATGACAACTCTTCAAATACTTCCGAGTATTTGAATTCTTCGACTTTGCGCACTCTCTGCGACAACAATCTTTCAACAGTTTTGCTCAGGTTGTAACTCTGAGACTTCGCTCAGCCTGCGCGCTCCTTGCACGACTCCTGTGCTTAACTTTCACTTCTATGAGAATGAGAACAATGTTATCTCTCCTGATATTGCAGAGACAAACTCTGACTTCTATCAACACACACCTTGCGGACAATTTCACTGCACTCCTTGCAGGAAAGCTCTTACTCAGACAGAGAAACAATTGAAACTCATTCTTTACTCTCCCTCTCTTCAGATTTCAGACATTAAAGATGAAATCATACATTCACGCATCAAATCAAATGCATAGCAGAGAGTAAACAAGCACATATCAATCAACATGTACAAACACAGAAAGCCATTGAACACCATGAGTCTGAACTAAAGGTCTTTGTATTAATCTAGAACTCCTGTACATGGGTTTTTACTCTACGCAGCTCTCTGCTTCTGCTCTCCTATGCTCTCTTCGATTGATTATGATGCTACTCTTGCTAATGTTACAATGATACAAGTGAGGGTGTCTATATTCGTTTTCCCTCCGGCTCCTAAAACCGTCTAATCTAGGAATTTAAAACTACCTACTTACATTTACTAGCAAAAATGCCTCTTAGTCCTTCAGACGAGAGCGGGACGCTCAAGGTATGATTACAATCAAGAAGTACACCCTTTCTTAACTATTACATTTAAGTTTGGCATCCAACTTCAAAACATTTCAAACAATTCCTCATGTGCCAAAATACGTTGGCGCTTGCCCCACGCTCGCTTGTTGTTGGCGATGCTCCTGCATCATACTCCCTCGCTTGAAAATTTTCATGGGCTCCTGTCCATGAGATCTCACATGGTATATCCATGCTTCTAAATCTCTACTTCATTCTCCCAACTGGCATCTTCAACTGGATGTCCCTTCCACTTGACCAAGTATTCAAAATATTCCCTTCTTCTGGTCCTTTTGCTAATTCTTTTGTCGAGTATGCTTTCCATCTGTGGCTTCTCTGCAAATGGCATCTGTTTTGTCCACTACCTCTGTTTTTTCACTGCCTGCTCCAGCTTTGTATGGGTACAAATCTGATACATTGAATATCAGATAAATTCTGATCCCATTGGGTAATTCAATCTCATAAGAATTTGCCCCAAATTTCTTCAAGACCTTACAGGGTCCGATCTTCTTCATATTCAGTTTATTATATGTCCCCTTCGGGAATCTCTCCTTTCTCAGGTGTGCCAGAATCAAATCACCAACCTCAAATTGAAGTTGTCTCTTGTGTTGATCTGCTCTGCGCTTATACTTCTGGCTCAAATTCTGCAATCGCTCCTTCACCTGGCTGTGAAGTTCCTTCATTGCTTCGGCAAAATCTTCTGCACTAGCACTTCTAGTCGCAGTCTGTTCTGAATCTCTCAATTCAGATAATCCTCTTGGTTGTGTCCCATAAACAATTTGGAATGGAATCTGCCTTGTGCTTCTATTAAGTGAATCATTATAATCAAATTCCGCCTGTGGCAGAATATTGTCCCACTGACTGTGGTGTTCTGTCACCAAGCTCCTCAATAGGTCTCCCAAACTTTTGTTCACAACTTCTATCTGTCCATCTGTCTGAGGATGATAAGTTGAACTGAACGACAAGTTCCTTCCCATCTTTTTCCGTAAGGTTCTCCAGAAGTGTCCCACAAACTTGGTGTCTTGATCCGAAACTATGCTCCTTGGCAAGCCGTGAAGTCGAATGACCTCTTTGAAAAACAGATTTGCAATGTGAGTTGCGTCACTGGTTTTCTGACATGGTATGAAGTGTGCCATTTTAGAAAATATATCCACCACCACAAAGATCGAGTCAAACCCTCTTTGTGTTCTCGACAGCCCCAATATGAAGTCCATGCTGACTGCATCCCATGGCCTGTCAGGTATGGGTAATGGTTGATAAAAGCCTGCATTCTGCCTCTTCCCTTTTGAATGCTGACAAATTCTGCATTTGTCCACAAATATTTTGATGTGTGCTCTCATTCCTAGCCAAAAATATGACTCATTTAACTTTGAGAATGTCTTGTCATGACCGAAATGTCCGACCAATCCTCCACTATGTTTCTCCTTCAACAAATTCTCACTCATGGAGCATTTTGGAATCCAAAGTTGATTACCCTTAAATAATAATCCTTCCTGGATCATGTATTCTGTCCATTGGCTCCTGTCTTTGAGAATTGGATTCTCAGTTTCTTCATATGCCTCTTTAAAATCTGGATCATCTCTGTACATGTCCCTGAGATCATCAAAACCCAGTTTTATGACTCTAAACTCCTACAACAACAAACATTTCCTGCTCAAAGCATCAACAACTTTGTTAGCAGTTCCAGAAATAAGCTTAGTTACAAAAGTAAAGTTCTGCATGTATTCAACCCATTTAACATGTCTTTGATTCAACTTCTCCTGTTGAGTCACAAATTTCAAAGCATGATTGTCACTGTATAAGACAAACTCCTTCAGGATTAAGTAATGCCTTCATTTCTTCAATGCCTGGATAATAACATAGAACTCCTTGTTATACGTGGAGTATTTCACTTTCGCTTCATTCATATTCTTGTTGAAGTATGCTATCGACCTATCTTCTTGACTCAATATTTCCCCTATTGAAAATCCACTTGCATCACATTTTACTTTAAATGTCTTTTTAAAATCCGACAACACCAAAATTGGTTGTTCCGTGATTTTCTTCTTCAACAAATTGAATCTTTTTTCAGCCTCTTCTGTCCAGTGAAAAGACTTGTGTTTCTTCTTCACTGTGTCCATCATCGGTGCACTAATTCCACTAAAATTCCTGATGAACTTCCAGTAGAAACTAGCCAATCCATGAAAACTTCTCACCTCAAATATATTCTTCGGTGATGGCCAATTCTTAATTACCTCCACCTTATCTGGATCCATCCTCAACTTATCTGCAGAAATAACAAAACCCAAATAAATGAGCTCTGTCTTCATGAATGAATATTTCTTCATGTTTATCAACAACTTCTCTTGCTGTAGCCTCTTCATCACTGTAGTCAAATGTTTCAGATGCTCTGCCTCCGTTTTACTGAAAATCAGTATGTCATCAACATACACAATGAAAAATTTTCCGATGAAATCCTTCAAGACTTCGTTCATCAATCTCATGAAAGTGCTCGACACGTTTGTTAAGAAAAATGACATAACAAGCCATTCATACAACCCTTCGTTGGTCTTGAAGGTTGTCTTCCATTCATCACCTTCTCTCATACGAATCTGGCGATAACCACTTTTCAAATCAATCTTCGAAATTTTTTTGGCTCCACTCAAACAATCCATCAAATCATCCATCCTTGGCAATGGAAATCTATACCTGATGGTTATCTTGTTGATTTATCTCGAGTCAGTACACATCCTCCAGCCTCCGTCTTTCTTTGGACTGAGCACTGTCGGAACAACACATGGACTCAAGCTTTCTCTAACCAACCCTTTGTCCATTAAGTCCTGTACCTGTCTTTTAACCTCTTCATTCTCCTGTGGTGTCAATCTGTATGTTTCTTTGTTTGGTAAACTAGCTCAAGGTATGAGATCAATATGATGAATTACACTTCTAATCGGTGGAAACGAACGAGGTAATTCATCCACTACTATGTCAACAAACTCTTCCAACAGTTTCTGAACCTCTTCCGGTAAATCATCTACTCTTGTACTGGTTAAAACAATTTTAGGCTTCCTGACCACAATGAATTGCGGTTCCTCCTTCTTCTTAACCTCTGTAAGAAGTTCCTTCCCACTCATGAGAAGTACAATGTTGCTTACTTCAGGTTTCACTTCCTTGTCTTTGATTGGAAGCAACATGTGAGTTCTCCCATTCTTCTATAGGGTGTATGTGTTCTTCCTCCCATCATGAATCACATTTTTTTCATATTGCCACGGTCTACCCAGCAGTAGAAGACAAACATCCATGGGAATGACATCACAGAGTATTTCATCTTTATACCCTCCTATTTTAAACTCAACTAAACATTGTTTAGTGACATTTACCTGATGTCCTTTTTGTAGCCATGAAACTCTATATGGGCTTGGATGTTCAATAGTCTCCAGCTCCAGCTTTTCTACCATCTCTGTAGAAATGAGATTATCTGTGCTACCACTGTCCACAATGACTTTTCATACCCTATCCTTGGTCTTGCAAGCGGTCCGGAAAAGTCTGTTTCTTTGGACCGAACTCTCCACCTCCTTCTCTGGTGTTAAGAGAAATTTTCACATCATCAACGATCTTCCACCTTCAGCATCCTCTGCCTCAACATTCCACCTCTATGCTTTGGAAATGTGAGTTTCACCACCATCTTTATTCTTATTTGGACATTCATAAGATTTGTGTCCATTCTTTCCGCATGTGAAGCATTTCACCACTCCACCTCTTCCTCTTCCTCTACCTCTAGTACGAGGAAAAATGTTTCCATCAACATATTGACCTATCTGTTCAGTATGTTGCGCTCTCTGTGAGGTTCCACCTTTCTCAGTTTGAGTTTGAAGTTTCTTCCACTCTTCTTTTGGTTTCTGGTTCCTATCCTGGGCAACTGCTTTGCCTCTGGGCTGACTTCTACCTCGGCCTCTTTGACCTTGTTTTCAGCTCAGCCTCTCTTCAGCCTTCAGAGCCATCTGATAAGCATCTTCCACCGTTCGGATGGTCATCATGCTCATCTCATCCTGAATGTCGTACCTCAGACCATTCATGTACCTAGCAACTTTTTCATCATCACTTTCGCGATGACCTGCCCTGATGTTCAGCCTGTAGAATTCTTCAGTATACTCTTTTACTGTCATCAGCTTCTGTCTCAAATTTTGCATTCTCCGAAACAGAGTAATCTGATAATCCCTGGGAATGAATTTTGCCTTCATCTTTGCGATAATCCTATCCTAACTCTTGATCTTCTGCTTGCCTTTGCAACGTCTGTCAGCTTGTAGCTCATCCCACCACAATGCTGCATGTCCTTTAAGTCTTGTGACAACATGTTTGACCTTTTTGTCCTCCTCGACATCTTCATAGTCAAAATATGTGTCCAGAGCTCTAATCTAGTCTAGAAGCTCTTCAACATCCAGGTTTCCTTCATATACTGGAATATCCATTTTTGCTTTAGCACCCATTCTTGCAACAACCCTAATTAGGCGTTCATTTGCTGCATATTCAGCTGTGAATTCTTCTCCTTCATGTCCAGCTTCATCTTCACTTTTGGACTCACTGACATCTCCAACACCAACTATGTGCCTCTGTGCTGTCTCCATGTCCACAAGTCTGGCGCATATATCACGCATCTCTCTTTCCATGGCTCGATTTGGAACCTGCCTACCCCTTCCTCTTGGCATTTCCCTTTCCTCTAACGGATCGGGTGTTTACCTGTCCCTTCTTCTCGGCGGCATGGCTGAGACTCCTTTCTCGCTTCCCCTGTCTGAAGTATACAAATAGAGTCAATCTCTAATACCAAAACTGATGCAGACCTATCGACCCTCATACTAAGATCCGCTCACAGGATCGTTCTCTATCCCCTTAAGTCGAAGCGACTCCTTCCGAACTCCTGTCGGAATCTGCAATTTATCGATCCACAGGTCCTTTTCGCAATTCACAATCTCGCGATTTCACGAGTCGTGATTCCCGACTCTTCCTTCTAAAATCCGCGATACCCGAGATCGCAAAATGGTTATGGCTCCTTCTCTGTCAACACCCTCCGTGTGTGACCACCAGCTAGGCTTAAATGCCAATGCCTCTCGCAACTTGCCACTTCATGAGTTGAAGGGTTGAACTCTTGTGCTCTTATCTCGCAAATCCCTGAGACGCGAGAAGTCAGCGGAGTTGACTCCTTCCAATATGTGACGTGTGTCCGTCGGTTTATTTCCTGGGCCCACCGTGTGGTTCTTCCATGTGTCTCTTGTGCCCAACTTCGGCACTTCACGACTTCTCTTCCCGAAGCGCTACCTCCATTGTATCCCGACACCCGAAGTGCCAAGATCCCGAACCCCTCGCTATTCCTTATCGCAACTCATGACTTCACGATTTTTGGGACAAAAGTATTGACTTCCTATCCGCCGATATGCTGAGATGTCAAAATCCCGACACGTCGTCAACGCGGGTCCCACAACGGAACTTCCCACCTTTTTGGAGTTTCGGACTTCGTGAATCCTGATGCTATGCTCTCGGTTCTCTGACTCATGAAACCCCAAAATGGTCAACAAAGGTTTGACCTCCGTGTCGACAAGTATGCCACCTGTCCACTCTGTGCTGTTAGGTTCTTCTGCACCTTCAAACCTCCGAATGCGCGATAGGGCGTGGTGAGATTCTGATCCAACGGTCCTCACTTGACCTGGATCCTATGGCTGTCCTCACTCCTCGCGATTTCGCCACTCACGACTTGGAGCACCCAATCTTTGGGCTCTCACCTTGTGAACCTCCGAGTTCACAAGATCCTTCGATCTCTGCCACTTTTCCTCCTCCGATGGACGGCTTAGATTCTTTCGCGACTTCGCCACTCGCAACCTCGCGAATCTTGATGCAAAGGTTTTAAACCTTCAACTTGCGAATCCACGAAATGCAATTACACGAGTGATCCAATGACCATTGTTGGCTTAGATCCTATGGTTCGATTCTCCTGATATTACACTTAGAAAAATGCTTACCATAACTCCCCTGCTCCTCTGCAAGATCTGACGGTTCTCGGAAATTCGTGAATTCTCCACGGAGAATTCCGACCATCTAATGCCTCCTTGACGATTCCTGCGAAATGAACAAAGTGTTCCCTTACGGAACTTGTCCTCCTGCAAAACAACTTTGCTGCGCCTCCTTCTGACAAATTTAAGGCAATAACTCTTATGAACTTTTACCACAACCTAGAGTCTTCAAAAAGAATCCTGCACACACTCCTTGTGGAAACTCTTCAAATACTTCCGAGTATTTGAATTCTTCGACTCTGCGCACTCTCTGCGACAACAATCTTTCAACAGTTTCGCTCAGGTTGTAACTTTGAGACTTCGTTCAGCCTGCACGCTCCTTGCACGACTCCTGTTCTTAACTTGCACTTCTGCGAGAATGAGAACAATGTTATCTCCCTTGAGCTTGCAGAGACGAACTCTGACTTCTATCAACGCACACCTTGCGGACAATTTCACTGCACTCCTTGTGGGAAATCTCTTACTCAGACAGAGAAACAATTGAAACTCATTCTTTACTCTCCCTCTCTTCATATTTCAGACGTTAAAGATGAAATCATACATTCACGCATCAAAGAAAATGCATAGCAAAGAGTAAACAAGCACATATCAATCAGCATGTACAAACACAGAAAGCCATTGAACACCATGAGTCTGAACTAAAGATCTTTGTATTAATCCAGAACTCCTGTACATGGGTTTTTACTCTACACAGCTCTCTTCTTATGCTCTCCTATGCTCTCTTCGATTGATTATGCTGCTACTCTTGCTAATGTTACAATGATAGAAGTGAGGGTGTCTATATCCATTTTCCCTCTGGCTCCTAAAACTGTCTAATCTAGGAATTTAAAACTACCTACTTACATTTACTAGCATAAATGCCTCTTAGTCCTTCAGACGAGAGCGGGACGCTCAAGGTCTGATTACAATCAAGAAGTACGCCCTTTCTTAACTATTACATTTAAGTTTGGCGCATCCAACTTCAAAACATTTCAAACAATTCCTCATGTGCCAAAATGCGTTGGTGCTTGCCCCACGCTCGTTTGTTGCTGGCGATGCTCCTGCATCAAAAGACATGCTTAGAACCTTACTGTGATGAATCCTTTCTTAAGGAAATTACTATGCTTATGTATTAATTCATAAAGATGTTAAGGAAAATTACACACAGTCCAACATAAGCCCCTCTGGCTGAAATTCCCCATCTAATACTTTGAATACTGAAGTATATATAGACTTATTACAAATGATCTTGATATAACTGATCAAGATTTATTTTTGGAAGATCTAAAACTAATTACTACAAAAATTGAAAACCAAAAGAATTTCTGCCACAAAATCTGGAATTTGCTATTTCCTGCTGGTCTTTTGCCGCAAATATCTCCATGTGATCTGTTTACTGCCTTGTCAATTGTGTCTCTTTTCCATCTGTCCCCCTTTTGAATTATTACCTCCCGAAATTATGAAAAATAGGGTCCAAAGGAGTCTTTGTATCTCACAATATGAGATATATGTATAAATTCTGAAGGAGGTTTTTGTATATCATCTTACTCTGAGAAAAAATCTCTTTCGGTTATTTTAAATCCATCTTCATCTATCCGAGATTTGTTTTTGAAAAAGATGTGTCAAACATAAAAATCACGAATCCCAAAAAATGGGGCTCCAAGATGCTCTCGATTATCCAAATCTATAAATGATACGCTAAATCTAGGAGAGGTTATTGTAAATTGGTACGTTTTGAGAAAAAACCTCTTTCGGTTTCTCAAAATGCACCTTGGTTAGCCTAAAAATCACCTCGGAAGATGACTAGAAAAAAATGGTTTTGGAAGGAGGAAAGT
>ML787351.1:205862-223715 GCA_009831015.1 Picea engelmannii | reverse complement strand
AAATGAAAAAACGAGCATTTAAAAAAACAAAGTGGAAACCTTATGTATCAGAAAATTTAAAATATCAAAAAACCACCTAAAAATGGAGGGGGGTGCTACTGGTAGCACCATTTTTAAAAACGGGGTAAAAAACTTGACCCCCCCCAAAATGAGAACTCTGTAGAGTTCTCGTTAAGTTGGTAACTATGTTAAAACATTTTTTTAAATCCATCTTCATCTGACCGGTATCTGTGTTCGAAAAAAATGTGTCAAACAGAAAAATCATGAATCCCAAAAATTGGGGCTCAAAGATGCTCTCGATTATCTCAATATGTAACAAATATGCTAAATCTGGGAGAGGTTATTGTAAATTGGCCCGTGTTGAGAAAAAATCTCTTTCAATTTCTCAAAATGCTCCCTAGTTAGCCTAGAAATTGCCTCGAAAGATGACTGGTCAAAAATGGTTTTGGGAGGAGGAAATTGGTTTTCAGAGGGGGGAGAGTGGTTTTCAGAGGGGGTAGGTTGTAAGAGGTTTTAGGGGGGGTTCGAAATTACAGGAAATTGACATGTGGCGGGGTGGAAACCACTTTTCGGACCGCCCCTCGTTAAAGTTCGGATGGTAGGGGGTCCGAAAAGATTTAAGGGCCGTTGATTTTATTGTTTGGGATGTGATATGAAATATGTGGGTGGACTTAGGATAGGAAGTTTTTGTTTGTTATTTGTTTGATTTTAATTATTTAATAATTAATAATTATTAATATCTTTTTAAATATTTTATTAATGTTTGTTTGTTTGCTTTTTTTTTTTAATTTTTATTATTTGTTTTGTTTTTAAGTGTTTTGTCTTTTCTTTGTTTTAATTTTTAGTATTTAGTTTGTGTTTATTTTATTTTGTTTAATATCTTTATTTTGATTATATATATTTTTTAATTATTTAATTTTTTATAATGTTTTAATAATTATTAATTACTTATTCTAAATTAATGATTTATTTATTAAAAATACATATTTATTAATTATTTTAATTTATCATTAAAACTATTACTTATTACCCTAATTTAATTACTAACCTACTAACCTAAATTACTAATTATTAATCCTAAACAATGTTCACTAATATTTATTAACTTATTGTTTTCATTTACCCTAACCTTATCTAACATTAATTTTGTGTAGGAATGATTGGCGGGCGATATGCGGCGAATAAGATGAATGGACAAGGGAGTGAGTGGCGCAACAATGAATGAAGGATTAGGAAAAATGGATGGTGGGAGATGGAAAAATTATTCGAGGAAACTAGGCAAGCCAGGAGCTTTCTTGGAAATAATTTGCAGGATAAAATATTTTTTACATAATCTCAAATATAAAAATCCTCAGCTATAATCAAGTGACCCTATAAAAATTTATAGGACCCTAGCATGATCTTTGCAATTGTGATGGTAGGACTAGATTTCACATCAATGATATACTTTCCCTTATCCTGATCTGAATCAAATTCTTAGTTGGGTTCCAACTCTTTTTATTTAATCTCGACCAACAATGATTGTTTTAAGTGGCATTCATTAGTGTTGTGCCAAGGGATTTTGTGGAACTCACACCATTTTATAGTGTCCTTCTTCGTCTTCCCATTACCCTTATTTTCCTATGGCTTGTAATGGTTCTTGAGGGTTGGAATTCCTTTCTTTATCCCTTATTCTTTTAGTTAGGGCCACCTTTTCCATGCTTTTGTTGTTGCGGATTTGCAAACCCAAACTCCCGCTTATTCTGTTGCTTAAATTTTTTCTTGATTTTGACAGCATATCGGTAAGCGACTCCCAAGTGAGGATATTTCCAAGAAATCCATCTTTGTTTGGATGTACCTGTGTAGGTTACTACGGTACTTCATAACTAGGTGCAACTTAGAGTCTCTGATACCCAACTTTGAGCATAAGGTATGGAATATGTTAGTGTACTCCGACACTGTCTGGTCTCTTTCATGATGTAGATTCCTCCATCTCATGTACTTGTCACCATAGTTTCCAACATAGTAGAAATCCTCCTTGATGGAATCAACAAAGGATGCCCAAGTGGGTCATGTCTTGTATGCCATAGACTCATCTTTTTTATGTCTCTCTAAGTAACATTCCCACCAATATTTGACCCGGGGGAGGGATTTAAGGAGAGCGAAGGTGATATTTTTTAGTGTCATTTGTTTTTTGAACAGAGTAATACCCTTCTAATAGATTCAACCATTTTTCCAAATCATTTTCATCTATCTATCCTTTAAATAAGGGGATATCAAATTTTACCTTGAAAGGTGTCGCACCTCCGAAATGGTTGCTAGTTGAAGGTGCCTCACTTGTCATCGATAGTTGTCAAAGGATCTGGGTGAAGTTGTTCATCATCTCATTCTGTTGTCGCACGTGGGATTCCTTGAGAAATGTTTTGAAAGGATATCATGCTCCAACATTTATCTTTTCTTCCAGCATGGGAGGTTGCTTGGGTTAGTGAGATCGGTTGTCTCCAAGTGAAACTAGCTTAAGACCCAACTCTCTATGCCCTCACCTCATTCGGGACATTCATTGAAAAATAACAAGAATCATACTACTCTAATACCAAAGATCTAGATTATATTGAGAATGAAGTTATATACAAACAAAACTATAGCAAAGAACACATAAATACAGTGAAAGAAAGATTCTATTAATGAATAAAATAGAAGAATACTATAGAACACAAACTAGATAGAATGATGGTAGCTTATCTCTAAAGAGAAAGAAATTCTGGCTGCCCTCATTCATAGAAAGATAATACAATGGGCCAAAATAATGCCCTTTTAACATAAATCAAGAACCCTAAAGGTCCAAAACCCTAAACCTGGGAGGTGAAGCACCAAAAGAGCCTTGAGGTGGTTAGTTGATGTGTCGACTTTCCAAGGTGCAACTTTTGCATACAATATTCGTTCGGGTTGTTTAGTAGCTTGTTGGAAAGATCAATCGAGAAGTACAATTGTTGGAAAGGATTGGGCATGCCATGACAACCCCAAACCCCATGAATGATTAAAAACATCTTTTAGGGCCTCAAAATGGCCTTTTAAGTTTAAGACTCGAATATCCACCTGGGATAGGAAAAGACAATTCACAAGTGGGTGGATATATCCCTTCAATAAGGGAAAAAATCCTCTTTACCTTCCACAGGAGGTCATCAAGTCCATGTGGATAGCATTGTGACTCGCTTTGACCACTAACCTAGTTGGTTTGATATCTCTTAGGGTGTTGAACATGTGTTTCTACCTAAAACCTACTATATATTGAATGTTTTTCATCTGCAAATCCAAAGAATACAATCAAATAGTGTGGAATATTGTTCCTTGGTCTCATGATGATTCTAGTTGGGTTATCTAATGGGCTAATTCTATCGCTTTCACTTTTGCATTTTTTCATGGGTATAGGCACCAAATATCCAAATCCTACGATAGACTTGAAATGGGATTTATATGATGAAGATAAACAAGCTAGGGTTGTGAATTTGTACCACTTGATGCAAGTAGATAATATCCATATTTCTAGAGGAGCTGAAATGTGTGCTCAACTACATTGGATAAAAAAGGTGACAAGGCTACTGAAGCTTTCTTCAAAGTCGTAGTTACTAAGGAGTTTGGGGAAAATTTCTACCCTAAAGGTTTCTTTGGGTCACTCAATGGACAAAGGGGGGATTAGAAATGAATATGTGGGACATTAAAATATGGTATTTCAATGGCAAGTGATGTTGGTGGAATGATGAGAAGTAATTGAAAAGTACCTTGGCATTCTCCTTTGTAATCTCTTAGATGAGAAAAGGAAATCCTATGAGGTAACCCTATCTCTTGATGAGCTAACTTACAACTCTTCATGAAATGGGTGATGTATGGATTTCTTTGTGAATTCTATATTTCCACCTGTGAGTTTGTTGGACCAGACCTTTTGCAACTTTACAAGGAATCTTTGTGCACTCAATCCCTTGGGAAAAGTATTAACCAAGGCTTTATCTGGTTCATTCCTAAAGTAGTGGACCTAAATGTTATCATGAATTGGCACCTTATTACTCTACTCAACATTACCTACAAAATATTATCCAAATATCTAGCCATGAGGTTGAAGCATCCAGTTCCCAACATTATTTTTTATAAGAAAAATATATTTAGAAGGGGTCAATAAATTCTTGACAATATAATTGCAGTTTGCGAAGGAATGGAATGGGCATGAACTTAAGTTATGGATGCATTGTTCATCAATATTGAGTTTGAGAGAGCTTACAATTGGTTCAAGTGGCCCTTCATCTTGTGCCATCTTTCCTCACCTCCATTGAAAACTTATATGTGGATGCACCAACCTACTTTTCTATCAATCGTTGCAAACTTAAGAAAAGCAGGTTGTTTAGGCCCATTAGCATGGCTATCCCCTCGATCCAACCCTTTATGTCACGGCTTCTACCATGATGGGATATCTACTTATTTCTAGAGTCATTTTTTGGCACATTCAAGGGATTCCTCTTCCAGAGGTAAATTTTGGACAATTAGCCAATGGCCATTTTGTTGTTAATTCTTTCTTGAACATCTCAGAAGACCAACAATCTTGGAAACATACCATGGAGTAACTAATTATTTTATGTATCATGTCATGATATAATATTCACTGGGTCAAGACCCAATCCTATAGGTACAGTTGACACCAAGTGCCTTGCCTCTCAAAACTAGACTTGGCTTCAACCAAGCCAGATAATTAAGTAATTTCCATGTGTCACATTTTCTTTTCATGCCTCCCTTGAGGACATAGGGAAGTGTTGGTGCATTGAGTAGAAAAGAAAATCAAGAAGTGGATCACTAAACCCATGGAGTTGGTAGAGAAATTCCAAATATGTTACAAAGTGTTGGTAGCTACACACGTCCACTTCTCTTCGTGTTGGGTCCCTTCAAAGGAAATCTATGGACATCTAGAAAATACTCTTCACAACTTTCTTTAGGCCATGCCAAATCGAAGGTTAGGTTTTCATTGGAATGATTGGGATTTATGTTGTACCTCATGACAATTTCATGGTTATGAATCATGAAAACCAACATTGAATCCTAGGAAGTATGTACCAAGTGGATGATTCTAGCTATGGAAGGAAAGAAAGCTTGGAAAGTAATTCCAAGCATTGTATCAAGAAAGGAAATTTGTTGGGACAAAAAGTGTATCAAGGCATATCATTATATATTATCATGGTAATTTCTTTTAGGGTTAAAATCCTAGGTACTTTCATTGTGCAAAAAGTTTGGAAGGATTGGGAAACATTTATACCCTTCCTAGCTTGGAAAGAACCCTCCCTCGAAACCAATATTTCTTTTAATTGACATTTCTTATGGTTCTCACGTTTAATTATTTATGTAGGTAAGTTTTTGGTTGAATCCTCGTGGTTTTGAATCCTAAATCTCTTTCGACAAGGCATTCACTTGACCAATGATCCATTATATGGCTAATCCAAATATTGACTATTGTCGGTGGAGCATAGGAGAAAGTTCTCCCTGGTCAATACTAGTAATATTATCATAAGCCAAATCTATGGGATCTTCCTTGATGATTTAATGATAAATTTAGGCCTTCCAACACCTTGTTCTTGGTGGTGAGACTATAAATGGGGCATAACCATTTCCTTCCACAAGTGTAAACAAAACACGGGCTACAAGTGGATCTAGTTTAATCCATTACTTGAAATTCAATTGAGCAAAGTCCAATGGCTGAAATCTAAGTAACATGCATGCTTATTTCATTTAAATAACACATAGAAACCCATCCATTAAAAAAAAATGACATTCTTTGTACGGATCTTAGTGGTTGGAGGTCTACCTGTAGACCAAACACTCAAATACATGGGAGTGCAAGACCCATTCTATCCACATTGTGAATGTGCAGAAACCTTGAAACACCCTTTTATGTCCTTGTGGTCTTACTTGGAATGTCTATACTTGGGTAGAGTTTCTTCATATGCAGTATTTTCTTGCACCCTTAACATGGTGAATTTCCTTGTGAGGTAACTATTGTACCAAGCATCAACAACCTCCTTTTTCTTGTATATTTACTTGTAAATCCTCTCTCCAAGAAAATGGAGCCTCCTACTCTCTTCTAGAAACAAGTTCTTGGATTGAAATTTTTTCCTTAATGTTGACCATTGATTGCCCCTCTCTAAACATGCCACTTTAATTTTCTTAGTTTGGATGGGATTCCATTTTTTTCTTGATACTTAGGGAGATTTTGAGAATGAGTTTGGTCATAGGGTAATTTCTTGTAAACTCCTCTGATATACACCAAAGGAGTTCCCCTCAAATGTTTCGGCGCTCATCGGAGAACTTCCCCCGAACTCCTTCGAAACACTATTTTTACCAACGATTGACTTAGTTCCAAATACTCTGGTTTGACCGGAGGAGTTCTTACAAAATCCTTCAATCAAACCAGATTAGTTCTTACAAACTCCTCCAGTCAAATTGGAGGAGTTCCTATATTCTCCTCTGACATAAGCCACGAACTTTGCGTTGACACCTCGCTTCCACTGGGACACTTCCCAACATATTCTTTCATTTCATCGGGGTGCTTCCTCAGAACCCTTCCAGGATGAAAGGATTCACCGACATAAGTTTCCTACACATATCTAGTATACACCAGAGACTTTATTACCAGCCCTCTGGTGCATATCGGGGACCTTTCCATCAACACCTCCAACTCACACCGAATGCATTCAAAACATTATCTACGGTGGAGACATCCAAACCCTTATAGTCACATTTATGTGCACAACGATTATAAAAGGGTGCTCACCCTTCACCTTTTGAAAATTGTTCGGTCGATGCACCTGAGAGAAGAAAAGGATTATCGAGTGCCAACACAATGAGCCCAAGGATTCCCCACCCTCGAACTATCATCGCAATCCACGTGGTCTTCCTTACCAGGTATGTGCTAAGAACATATTCACTCTCTAATATTTAGGGTTACAGTTTTTATCTCTTGGGTTAACTGCCATTTCATCAAACGCCCCTAAAAACACGACATCCACTAGTTTTAGTGAATGATACCGTTAGTACCGACAACCCCCCTCGTCTCTGGTCATCGACAGATCTTCATCGTCTCGACATGACCTTATTTCCCAGACCTGTAATACCTTTCCTCTTCAGAATTGACCTCACCCATTGCTCCTACTGAATGACACCCTACCACTAGTTCACAAAAAAATTCCCTTGGATCTCAAATGACCCATGATCAAACCCTCTCAGGGTAGGTCTCCACGGTAGTTTTTTCCCTTTCCTTGCAAAACAATGATTTCAAAAATAAAAAATCATCCCTTGTGGGTTCACAACTATGGTACCTTCATTTTTTTGGATTAGTCAAGTGAATAAAACCCTTAGTCTCGGTTCTATCCATGATGAATTTCTTTCCCTAACTCTCTTTATCATTCAGCCGAGCTCCGACTCTCAAAACTTAAGCTCGGTCAATGAGGATTTCTTGGGACTTAGATAAATTTTGTTCCGTCCTTTTAGTTTTCTGACAAGTTTATGAAATTAACTCCAACCTTCATTGGAATGATTCATACGATCTCCTCCGGTCTTCACCAGATGTTACTCATGATTTTGGTCATCATGATGATGTATTGATGATGGTGTATTCAGGCTCTTCATTAGAACTTTTTCCTGAGAAAAGTTACCTTCATCTCTTTCCAGAAATCACATTTTTGAGGACTGTTCGCAGGATGCTAGTATATTTGCCTGCGAGAATGCATGATTCTCGCAGGCTGCCTTAAGCCAGGGTGTGAGAAGTTTGCACTGTGTTGAACTGCTAGCGTGCGAACTCTTTCTAAAGAAGGGAAAAAGATGAATTCTTGAAGCTTCTAGAAGGGAATCTTCTAGAAGGATGAGATGGCATTCGAATGGTTATCCTAGTATTGGATTCCCTGATATTTTGGGATCATTCCTATCCAAGTAACTAATTCATTCTCTCCTATATATTGAGTGAATTCTCATGGAAAAGTTTAAGCAAGACATTGGAGAATTGGTGAAAGACTGTGTGAAGGACTGATGCTACAACAGCTAGGAAACTTCAGCAAGTTTATCAAAATTGGTTGATCTTCTTCATGCAAGTGAGCAAGTGTGTGTGTCAGAGCCAAGGGACATTGAAAGGAAGTTTGCAACATCAAGGCTCAAGTTGTAATCTTTACTTTTCATCAATATGATACAGTAATATGTCCCTTTCCCATAAAGTTAGTTCCACTTTATTGTATAACTCCTTGATCATATACATAGATTGACTGTTGAATAAATTGTGCTTTCTTCACTTCGGTTGGTTTGTATTTTTTTGGTCTTGACTGTACGAGAGAACTGGAGTGAAGCGGGAGCAACAAAGACCAAAGGAAGCGATCATAAGGTATGTTCTTTGTTCTTTCCTCTTAGTTCATTCAATAGTCAAAATCTAGGGAAAGAGTATTATTCTGTCTTGCTTTGTTCTAGATCCAAGTGGATCTAGGGAGATCGGTTTGTGTCCGCACTTACGGATTTATCCAATAAAAAAATTGGCGACTCCACTGGGGAACAATCCCATTTTCTTTATGGATTTTGGTGTTTTTCTGTGGCCATTTGCTTTGGTTTCACTTTTCTCCTGTCCTATCAGTCTCTGAGTCTTCAGGATATCCTGATAGACCTTCTAGGTCCATAAGCCTTTTTGAATTTTACTTTATTTTTCAATTTTTTGGTCATGTTCAGGAATTCTCGCACTGCACTGCATTGCAGCCTGCGAGAATAGGTAGAGTTCGCACTCTGCCCCTAGGTTTCAGTGCGAGGTTCTCGCACCTTGCTCAAGGGTCACCGGCGAGAATCAATGATTCTCGCACTGAGTTATATTTCCTGCTTGCGAACATCATTTTTCAAAAAATTGGATTTGAGTTTTGGTATTTTCAGCTGCCCAGACCAGTTTGATTGCCTCTTATGAGTTTCTTGGACCTCTGATTGGTATCTTTCTTGTATTTGTTTGTGTGCATGAACAGTCTTAGGGTTTCAAGGCCTTTCTTGTCATTTGTGGCTTGACTTTCGTTTCTTGGCTTTTCTTGGCAAAACCATTCTCTCTGACTTCAGAATCTGAGTGAGTTTGATTAGTTAAGATCCAGTGATTGGTTGAAAGTTAAGTTTTCTTGGTTTTATCATTTACTTATGGTTTGAAAGATCATTTTCTTTTGCATTTGAAAAGAATTAATTGGTTTTCTCTTTATTTTTGCTTTCATTGAAAGAGTAGATTGGGTTATTTGTTTGTTCGTTGATTTGATTTTCTGTACTCTCACTGTCATAGTCTGAGTCCTTTTTGAAAAGTGAAAAAACAAGTTTTTCTTTCAAAAAATTGTTTTTGTCTTTAGAAAACATTGAAAAATCAAATTATTGAGCTTGTTGAAGTATTTGAAAAGACACAATAGAGAATTTTCATTTGATAAATGATTGTTTGTGTTGGCATTTGAAAGGAAATTGTGCATTGTAGTTCAAGGTTGATCTGGAAAACTTCTTCTCTCTCCCATACATAGGCTTCATTGAACGAAAAGTGATATATTTCATTCTCATCTTTGCATTGTTGGGTCAGAGTCATACAACATAAGTTTCATTTCCGTTACCTTTGAGTAAACAACAGCCTTTAATAACACTGTGTAATCATAAAATTTATCTAGTAACTCTTTTCTAGGGCTCTTTTACACCAACATTTAGCTAGGCTAGCGCTTTGGAGTAGGAAGAGAGATACACTCTCCAAAAGCATAAAACACACAATAGCATCTTGTGTTAGGGAGTGTTAAATTCCATTTGCAACATCTTGTCCTGGGAATCCCTTCTCACACAAGGGTCAAGCACGAGGTCGCATTGGTATTGGTAGAGTTACTCACCTTGCTTTGTTGGTATCAGTGTAGAGATTGCACGTATTACGAGGATCACTCAGAGGTATACCCACAATGATGAGTGGAAGCCTTTTGAGTTGATTTCGGGCTAGATACCTTGACCTTGCGTGTGGATCGGACTGTCGACTATTCCCCCAGACTTTATTGTTGTTGGTGGTGACCTTAGTGGCCTATCTCTCTAGGTTCTCACTTGAAGTGACTGTGGAGGGGAAAGTCTTCACGGTACCTGGAATTGACGTTGACCAAAATCACTCGGGCTCCTTGGAGGGTATACCCACGATTATGTGTGGGAGCTTGCACCAGGGTGTAAGTCCGTTAAGTAGGTCGTCAGCGTAAATTTTTCGCCCTAGCCCCGCCCCTTCTCATCTCGTTGTTGCGACGTTGGATTTCATCACCAACTAGTGGCTTCGAAATTAGAAGGTCTTGTTTGCCTGGTGATTGCTTCCTAGATTTTGTTTACTAGCATGTGTTGTTTGTTTCTCGATGTTGACCATAGGAATTTCTTCGCGAAGCTTGTCACTCATTTACAATAGCTCCCCCACGTCGTTCACGTAGAATGCAGGGTTTATCTCCAGAGCATCTGGACGGTTCACAACCCTTACCTACAGCTACACTTGAGGGATCTCCTCAGCAAGGTGAAGCCACAGTTGTTACCACACCACAAGTGGAATCAAATGACTCTCTAGAACCTTTTAGAATTACCAATACTAGAGAGGACTTTTGAATTCGCCGTGGTGAACGACCTTTTATGCGATTAAATTCTTCCGGAGAACTAGTTGTTACCTCTTCTGGATCACTCGTTGGGCCTTTTCCCGGTGTAGAAGGCCAAGATCCTTTTTGGTCTGCAGGTGATTTCCGCAGGACCCTTTTTAGTCCTGGTTTGTCTGTGGTCTCTGAAATCAACCCTCTGGTGTTTTCTGAGACAGAGTCTGTACCGGTAAATCCTACTTATCACTTTACTCTCCCTGCCGAAATGGCCCATCTCGCCAATACTACGAGTGTCCCTACCGGGTTCACTACAGCTGGTCTTGCTCCTATTAACACACAACGAATGCCCAATGTCACTCTGACACTACCACCCGGATACCATGCATTGAATTCTTTGTTGAATGCTTCTGCTCCAACACCTCCGCAAACCCTAGCCGGTTCTCCTGGTGGTCCTTCTTTTCCTGGGCATCCTATTCCCGGTTTTATTCTGACACTCCCTCAATTTCATCCTAATCCTAGTGGCACTATCCCGTCCATTACACCAAACTTGCAGATTCCCATTGGTGGACCAGGTGGTACGATTCAACCTTCTCTTACCGAACACCTTCCACTTACTACACAACCTTTGATTGGTACACAACTTCCAGTTGGAACGCCACCTACGATAGGGGGACCAACCCCACCTTTTGGACAAAATATACCTCCTGCTTTGGCCCAATATTGGAATCAGATGATACAAAATCTTCCTCAAACGACTGGGGGGCTGCAGCCTGTCCCTACTATAGTCCAACCATATCTAGGTATACCCAATCCTATTTGGGGTCAGGGTCAGCATGCTCAAACTCAGGTCCCTACTCAAACTCAAGGTTACAATCCTTGGAACTACTATCCTCTCCAACCACCACCGAATCTGCCTGGGTCTTCCCATTATGGGCAGACTGCTTACGATCCTACTAGTTTGCCGACAAGGCTTCCACCCCAAAGCCACCAGTACTCACAGGTGAATCGACAATTACCTTTTCTTGCTACTTTGGATTTGCCAGATTTGTCTAGGATTTTAAATGATCCTATTCATCACTCTCCCCAATGGCCTGTTATTCCCGCCAAGCTTCCCTCAGACATTCCTAAATTCGACGGAAAAGTGGGAGAGGACCCAAACAATCACGTTATGAATTTTCACCTATGGTTTTCATCCAACTCATTGATGGATGACTCTATTCGTTTACGTCTTTTTCAACGAACCCTTACCGGTTCTGCTGCGAAGTGGTATATCGAATTGCCACGAGGTTTCTTCTCTTATTTCAACACCCTAGCTATGGCTTTCCTTACACATTACCAGTTGCCGATCCGTTATGATACTGGGACTGAGATTTTGACTTCTTTCAAACAAACTAAAGGCACTCATATATCTAATCATATCCATGAGTGGCGAAGACGTCGACGTCTCATTAAACTTGAACTCCCTGATCAATTACTGGTAGAATGGTTTACGAAATCCTTTGTGAACGAAATTGGTAAAGACATTTCCATGGGTGGTGTTGTCACAGAAGAGCAGGCTATAAGTCGTGCTCAATATCTTGATCTCGTTTATTCGCAAACGGGAACACTTTACGATTTGTTACCTAAATTACCTCGTCCTGGTACTTCCATCACTTCAACTACTCCAGCTTCCTCGCATGCAGTTGACAGTGTGATTGGTACTTCCCAAGCCCACTCACATTCTGTTTCAAGTACAACCCTTAAATATGCTTCTTCTAATGTTCAAAATTCTCCATCTCCTGCCACTCCCACTGGCAAAACTTCTGAGGTAAACGTTGTTCAATCTACCCCAGCCGGTGAAAACAAATCTAAAAAGGGGAGAGGCAAGAATAAGGAGGGAAAAAATAATAATCAAGCAGAGCAAACTAAAACCACTCTTGTTGAAGATCGGGATAAGCGCAAACCCCGCTACCCTTGCCTTATCTGTGGTGATGATCACTACATGAAGGATTGTCCACGACGTGCCGAGGTCACGAAGTTCCTTGAAGGAGCTCCAAAACCATCTACACCAGTTGTCTTGTCCCAACCCTTCCCGTCTCAACAACAGGCTCAGTTGGTCATTCAAGACCAACCCTCCTCTTCTACGACATCATATGTTTTGATGTGCACTGGTGATTCTAAGCAAAACAACGTTTCAATCACGACTAGAGCCAAATATTATACTCCATATAAGGATAAGGTTGATTATTTACCTCCTACTTTAGTCCAACCCTCTCCAGCGACTCCACCGACTAACGGTCCTCTTCATCTCGAACGACCGAGCCTTGATACAATTCTGTGACCACCCCCGAAAGGTGTCGTTAGGAAATCGACTTTCAATCCTCATGCTCGTGTGGCCTAGAACTACAACATTGTTGAAGATCTGGCCTAGGCACCTTCAGCGATGTCAGCCCTTGAAGTCCTTCAGTCTTGTCTTGCACAACAGAAGGCACTGTTAAAATCTATAGGTGGAATTGACCCAACAGATACAAATTTAATAGTCTTTGACTTGGATGATCACATTCCACGGTTACCTCTGCAACTCGCATTCCAGATACAAGTTGTTGTCTCTGACAAGAACATTTGTCGAACTGTTATCGATGAGGGTGCCTCAACGTGTGTAATGTCTTTTGCTTGTTGGAAAGCCATTGGATCTCCTCCCTTGAATGAATCACAAAACACTCTTAAAGCCTTCAATGGCTCTGGTTTTAAGCCTTACGGTGTTCTTCCTTCGTTGCCTATCACACTAGAAGGTAAGATGGTCCAAGTTGAAGTGGAAGTCTTTGACGCTCCCCTTGATTATAATCTTTTACTTGGCCATAGCTGGATCGATTCCATGCGTGCCGTTGTGTCAACACTTTTCTGTGTAGTACGTTTCCCTCATCAAGGAAAGGTTGTTACTATTGACCAACTTGCCTTCTTCAATGCTGATACCTGTACTGGCAACGTGTCATTTATTGCTAAAACCCCACCAGGTTATGAGAATGTCGGTGTAGGCCTTATAAAGGACTCCTCGTTAATGGGTACTTTTCCCATTCCACCGCCCGATGTTCTGCGCCCGTCCGTTGCTTCTATCAGCATGATTTCCACCGTGCCTCGCGAAATTCTTGCGTCACATGACCCTTGGATTTTCCCTGACCCTGGAGATCATTTTCGTTTCGACGACGTCATGCCGTTAAGTCCGGTTGAGTCTGCTTATCAAGCCATTCAATCGACAAAACCTTCTACCTCTTCTCTTTATGAGTTGTATCCCGATCCTTTTCGTGTTGTTTTTCCCACTGATGATATGATCATGTCCATCATGGAAGACACCCCTTGGGATGATGGTCATCATCGTTCCATCCTTTTTCTGGAGCAACATACTCTTGAGAACTACCAACGGATTTCGACTCCGTCGACCGTTGTTGTCATTTCGACGGTTCCCGCGTCTTCAGACGATGTGTTTGCTGAAGGGAACTTAAGTAATATCTCACCCATGTTTCCCATTGACATATCCATTAAACCTGGGATTGTTGAAAATGTTCATATTGGAGCTTCGTGTTCTTCAGATGAAATTGTCACCTATACATCTCTGTTCAAAGAATTTCGTGACATCTTCGCCTGGAGCTGCGAAGAGATGCCAGGTATCGACCCTGCTATTGTTGTACATGACATAAAGACATACCCCAGAGCTAAACCTGTCCGGCAACGCCTTCGTCCAGTCCACCCACATAAAGTGGTGGATATTAAGCTCGAAGTTGAAAAACTTCTCAAAGTTGGCTTTATTTATCCGGTGGCTCTTACTGAATGGGTTTCCAATCCTGTCCCGATTGACAAAAAAGGCGGCAGTATTCGTGTATGTGTTGATTATAGGGATATTAACAAAGATTGTCCCAAAGACAACTTTCCTACCCCCTTCGTCGATCAGATTGTTGATGATTGCACCGGCAGTGAAATCTTCTCTCTCATGGATGGTTTCTCCGGCTATAATCAAATTAACATTGCTCCCGAGGACCAACATAAAACTACTTTTATTTGTCCTTGGGGTACTTTTGCCTATAGGAAACTCCCTTTTGGTCTTAAGAATGCGGGCGCAACTTTTCAACGCGCTATGTCTTATTCTTTTCATGACATCAGGCATATCGTTCAACCTTACTTGGATGATTTACCCACTCATTCTATGCGCAAATTCGATCACCCTACCCACCTTTGGGCCATTTTCGTTCGCTGTCGGTTCTATCGTATACGCTTAAATCCTCATAAATGTGTTTTTTTGTGTAGAATCCGACCGTCTTATCGGTTTTATCGTTTCACGTCAAGGGATCCGGGTGGATCCTATTAAGGTTGAGGCAATTCTTAATCTCCCTCCTCCTTCTACACTGTGCCAGTTGCAAAGTTTGCAGGGGAAAGCAAACTTTCTTCGTCGTTTTATCCCTAATTACGTCGAGATAACTCGTGGTTTTACGCGGCTATTAATGAAAGATGCAGAGTTTGTCTGGGATACCATTGCTAACAATTCTTTTGAAGCTTTAAAGTTGTCCCTAACGCGAGCTCTGCTTCTCTCTCCTCTTGATTACAGTCGCGATTATTTCCTTTATCTTGCTGCCTCGGAGTACACTATTGGCATGGTTCTCGTCCAAGAGGATGATGCGCACAATGAACATGTTGTTTACTACTTGAGTCGAAGTCTCACACCAACTGAAATCAAGTATCAACATGTCGAAAAACTGGCCTTGGCTACCGTTCAAGCCGTCCAACGCTTTCGGCATTATATCCTCTCACGTAAGACTACAGTGATTTCTCATTGCAACCCTATGCAACATATTTTGACACGTCAATTGCTTGGGGGAAAGTACTCCAAATGGATAGTCATACTCCAGGAGTTTGACTTGGAATTCGATCGCACCAAGTCTAAGAAATCCTTAGTTTTTGCTGAGTTGATATGCGATTTTCCTCATTATGCAACGAAAAATGTAGTAGTAGATTCATTACCCGATGAATCTCTTTTCCATATTAGCACTGAAAATCTTTGGTATGGGGATATCATTATATATCTCCAAACCCAGACTTTTCGGCCTACTTTGTCTAATACTGAACGACGTCGCATACGCTATCAAGCTCGTCAATACATTATACTCGGCGATACTCTTTATCGTCGAGGAATTGACTCTGTTTTCCGACGTTGTTTAACATTCGACGAAGCTTAGAAAGCTATGAATGAATTCCATTCCGAACCATGTGGTGGTCATATGTCTGGGTATGCTACTACCCAGAAGATCTTACGCGTAGGATACTTTTGGCCTTTTTTGTTTAACGACTGCATTACTATTTTTTAGAAATGCCATGCTTGCCAGACCTACAATCATAAAATTCGGTCACATCCTGCTCCTCTTCATCCTGTGGTCTCAGTTGGTCCTTTTGCAAAATGGGGCATCGATTTCATGACATGTCACCCCCACTCGGCCGGGGGGCATGGTTACATCATTGTAGCCGTCGATTACTTTACAAAATGGGTTGAGGCGATGCCGACATTCGATAATACTGGAAAGACCGCAACATTGTTTCTTTTTAATCATGTCATAAATCTTGGTGTTCCCCAAGCTATCGTCACTGATCACGGTAGTCATTTTAGGAATTTTATGATGTCTGAACTTACGGAAAAGTTGGGTCTTCGTCATGATAACTCAACACCCTATTATCCACAAGCTAATGGTCAAGTCGAAGCGATCAACAAAGTTCTTATAACTATGCTTCGATGGATGATAGGAATTCATAAAACAAGTTGGCACACAATGTTGTTTTCGACATTGTGGGCGTATCGGACATCTGTCAAATCCGCTACTGGGTTTACGCCTTTTCTGTTAGTCTATGGTGTGGAATCCATTCTTCCTATAGAATGTGATATACCCTCTCTAAAGCTAGCTGTCGAACTCTTACCCAACACTTCTGCTAAAGAAGAACACCTATTGTATCTAATGCGATTAGACGAAACTCGACGTGACGCCACTCTAGTAATAGAAGCCTAGAAAAAATGTGTCAAGGCACAATATGACAAGCATGTCAAGCCTCGCATTTTCTCCGAAGGTGATCTTGTTCTTCTCTATGAACAGGATCGAGATGTGTTAGGAGCTGGGAAATTCGAACCCATGTGGCGAGGTCCTTATATTGTTCGCCGAGTTTTGGAAAAAGGAGCATATGAGCTGGTAGATTACGATGGTATCCCTTTGAGTGAACCCAGGAATGGGTTGTACTTGAAGAAGTACTATGCATAAATTATCTGTACACAAGTACTTGTATTTTATGTATCATACTTTGTGTGTGTTACTATAGTTTTCTTTTGTCGTTATCTGGTCTTTGCCCTTATGTGACGTTGTGTTTGATTTCCAGATGTCGGAGTCCTCGCTACCCTATATTGGCTTCGCTGATGGTGCTAGCTGTAGTACTCTGAACCTTGCTTCCACTGCATGGGCAATCTATGCCCCGACAAACAAACTTGTATCTTTATGAGGTGTGTGCCTCGGTCGTGCGACCAACAACATTCCAGAGTATATCGCCATTATTGAATTATTGGTTGATGCTATCTCACTTGGAATTCGTCATTTGGTTGTGCGACTTGACTCGCAGCTTGTAGTACTACAGTTAAGTAATATCTACTCTATTCGAAGTCCTACTCTGTTACGTGTGTATTTGCGAATTCGCCTCTTGGAAAGTTATTTTGATCACATTGAATATCATCATATTCCTAGATGTCTTAATAAATTAACAGATGCATTGGCTAATTATGTATTAGACATACATTTGAACCATTTATAAATCAAACACATTGAAATTCACACAATATAAAGTAAACCGGTAGAAGCCATCTGTATATATAATGATCAAAAGAGTTTGTACAAAAAAGTTTGTCCGAAGACCAAAATATCAAAATTTGAAGCTTATAGCTTCTACAAAGTAACGTCATGGATGAGGTTCACGGTAACACACGACTTCCCTAGCTACCCTATGGAGCAGTCGACTCATAGCTGCTGATACCCCTACAGTATGACGTTGACCGCGTCGTGGAACCTCTTCCAGAGTCATATCTGGAATGTCTGCAGTAAGGCCCTCTAGATTCTGTTCCACTACTTGATAATCCTCATCATACTGTGGTGTTGCCGCTACCTCTCCTCGCCGCTGGATGGGAGAAGTGCTAGGAGGTCTATATGGTCCAACATCCATGTTATCAACAAACGATTTTGTATTAGTCTTTGGATGAATATAT
>ML787351.1:195413-205793 GCA_009831015.1 Picea engelmannii | reverse complement strand
AACATTTGAATATGATAAAAAATTCACAAAAAACATTTGAAAAGAAAAAATGCATGTACTTCTTACCAAGGTCACCCCACTGAGTATCCTCTGGAAGTGCTATATCTGGATCTCCTCGGAAATCCAACCCGGCATAAGCGTAGTCATCAACCATAAACATCTGGGTTTGAAGCCAGTCAAAGAAAATATCGTCGTACTTGACGATCGGTCCTGCTACGTGCCGAGCCATGAGCCGACACCATCTCAACATCCTTGGATCCCTGGGAACCAGTATGTTCCACTCAACCTGTAGTATAAATATGGGGACCCTCTCAAGGAAGAAGGACACCAACAATGATCCATACCCAAATTTCTTCAGGTCACCTCGCCTACATTTGGTCAATTTCTTTTTGATACTGCGAAGCACAACATCTGCCCAGTTGAATACTCAAGGCTCAGTACACTCGATGGCGTACTAGAAGTAGCTCTGTAATGCCATATGAGGAGCAGAACTCCCATCCATTCGAGCTATAGTGAAAAGGATAGTTCGAAGGGTCAAGTCTTGTACCCCCCAGATAACCACTTTTCCTTTTTTCCTTTCAGCCTCGGGTACGTAGTATTGATTGCAGTACTCACTCATCTTTAGCCCACCACCTCTACTACCGGTTAGGCTGACATAGTATCCATGTCGGGACAATCTAGTCAAAAAGTATATGTCCTCAATGTCTATGGACAGTGTGTGAGCTCCCACATGAAAAACCTGCTGATCTGGGTCCCACATACGCACCAGATACTCTAATAGTCTGATTTGGGCCCTCATGCCCGGGATGCGAAAGTATTTCAAGAGCCCACAATCTCTCAATGCAGCTATGGTAGGAGGATGATTCTCGGCCATTGCATTATCCTCTTCATGTTCCCTTTCATGCCACTCAAGCACCATGTTTATGGCCAATTATCTGCACAAGGAACATAAAAGGAGGATTAATAACTTTTTCATGCTTTAGATCTTTTTCATTTGGCTAAAAATTTAAAAAAAAATTGGGCGTTGCGGTTCTCACAGGTGCCCCATTTTCACAGTGTGAGAACCTCGTAGGTGGATTAAGGCTTACCTGCGAGAATGCATCATTCTCACAGGCCCCGTATGGGCTGCCTGCGAGAATGACAACACGCATATAGGGCCTAGAAAAACATCTTAAAAATGGAAATTTAACCAATGAAATGACAAAATGAAACCATGAAAATGTTAAGGACGAAGAGCCTACCTTAATGTTGCAGATGGCTCGTTGAATGGTCTCTCGTAGCTCCCGCAATCTAACGCTGAACTCGGAGGGTAAAAGAGGGGTTTTTTGGAGCTCAATAGTGGAAATGTAAAATGGCGTGGTAAAAAAGAGTTGTTACTCATTTTATTTACTTTTACTATATCATTTTGGGTTTTTATAATTATTTATCAACTAAACCCTAATCCCTAATGTCATGTTGAGTGTAACTTGTGCAGGCGTGATGGCTTTGACGATTCAATACAGGGATATGGACATGTTTTTCTTGGTTATCGTGTGTTTTTGATTGTTTTTTAGGGTTTTTTACATAAAACCTCAAGCGTCGTTTTTGTCCGTTCTTGCGCTCGTAAATACATGAAAACGTGATCGAGCATAGTTTTATCACTTTTTCGAGCTCAACAAGGTTATACGAAAAAGGAACCCCCCTGGAGTCCTCTTTAAGCTCTTTTCAGACTCTCTAAACATGAAAAGATCGTCGAGCGACCTTGCTATTTCCACGCTCGATAAAGTATTTGAAATAAGCGTCTGGGGAGCGATAATTGATCTCTTTTTCGGTCTCGTCCAGACTATATTACGAAAAAGGAAATGAGAGAGTTCTCTTTTAAGTGTTTTTCCAAACTCTATAATCTTGAAAAACCTTCGAGTTTTCTATCTTTGGACTCGTTAAACAAACATTGACAGATCCGTGATGGGACCGAACCACTCCTTCTTAATGTTCGTTAAAAATACTCCGAGGGACTCATCCAAAGGATGAGCTTACATCAACAAGCATATGTTATCCTCCTCAAGATTGCGTAAAAATAAAGAGGTACTCGCCAAAAATGGTGGGGGAAAATTTGGGAAAGGGATATGTTTCATTTTTGTATTGATTGGCAGTAAGTGTCGCTCTCGAACATGACACCCCCTATTCATCGCATTTGAAGCCGGTTTGGGAAATCCATTTGTCTCTCATTCAATTTGCTACAAGGTCATTCCCTGTGTCATCTTTGAGTCAATGCTGCCAAATCATTGGTCGTGTCGTTCATATGTTCAAGAGAAGTCCATTTGAAACCTATATTGAGTCGGCCATCTACAATTATCCATTCTCTTCGTGTCGGCCTTCCCTGTGTCGAATCCAATTTGCAAAATGCTCTATTTCACCTTCAAACTCTGTTACTCATTTCGTGTCATTGATGGGGGATACATCAAGGCCCTCCTGTGACGATTTTTGTTCCATCGACTTCAGCTCATTATCCGGAATCAAGACTTAGAAATTATTTGTTACCTTGGAACTTGCATGCCTCAATGGCAGATTTCCTTGCTTTCGACAATGGGTTTACATCATTGACCTCTGATCGAATGATTCCATCGGATGTTCGACATCAAATCATTTATTCACAATCGATGGATTGTACTATGGTACCTTGGGAGTCATTGACATCAATGGTGATTTCCCTCACACTTGTTAACGGTTTCATCATTGACCGATAATCAAGTGGTTTCTACCATGTTCGACTTCAACACATGTAATCACATGGTTAGATTCGTACTTTTGGGCGACGAGATTGAAGACCCTGGATATCATTTTTGTGATCCAGGTTGCGATGGAGTATGTATAATTTGCGACACATAGATCCACTGTGTATGTTTCGTGGCTATGTTGTCTTGATTTGAAATTTCTCGCATAGATCCACAGTGTATTCAGGTGGCTATGCTATATTTTGACGGCATGGATCCACGGTGTATGATTGGTGGCCATGACCCATGTCTATAATGTCATCAGTCTGTGATATGAGTATGGGAATGCCTACCTCAGAATTGGTATATATGATATTCTGCAGATGCTTGGTTGTTCGCAGGTTTCTGATTAGATGTGCTCCTGGTTCCCAACACACACATGCAGCTTAGAAAGTATGTCGGCTGTCACTGGTTCCAACCTCATACTTTGGGGGGAATTCTGTTACCCATGATTTTGGTCATCATGATGATGTATTGATGATGGTGTATTCAGGCTCTTCATTAGAACTTTTTCCTGAGAAAAGTTACATTCATCTCTTTCCAGAAATCACATTTTTGAGGACTGTTCGCAGGCTGCTAGTATATTTTCCTGCAAGAATGCATGATTCTCACAGGCTGCCTTAAGCCAGGGTCCGAGAAGTTCGCACTGTGTTGAACTACTAGGGTGCGAACTCTTTCTAAAGAAGGGAAAAAGATGAATTCTTGAAGCTTCTAGAAGGGAATCTTCTAGAAGGATGAGATGGCATTCGAATGGTTATCCTAGTACTGGATTCTCTGATATTTTGGGATCATTCCTATCCAAGTAACTAATTCATTCTCTCCTATATATTGAGTGAATTCTCATGGAAAAGGTTAAGAAAGACATTGGAGAATTGGTGAAAGACTGTGTGAAGGACTGATGCTACAGCAACTAGGAAACTCCAGCAAGTTTATCAAAAGTGGTTGATCTTCTTCATGCAAGTGAGCAAGTGTGTGTGTCAGAGCCAAGGGCCATTGAAAGGAAGTTTGCAACATCAAGGCTCAGGTTGTAATCTTTAATTTCCATCAATATGATACAGTAATATGTGCCTTTCCCATAAAGTTAGTTCCACTTTATTGTATAACTCCTTGATCATATACATAGATTGACTGTTGAATAGATTGTGCTTTCTTCACTTCGGTTGGTTTGTATTGTTTTGGTCTTGACTGTACGAGAGCACTAGAGTGAAGCGGGAGAAACAAAGACCAAAGGAAGCAATCATAAGGTATGTTCTTTGTTCTTGCGTCTTAGTTCATTCAATAGTCAAAATCTAGGGAAAGAGTATTATTCTGTCTTGCTTTGTTCTAGATCCAAGTGGATCTAGGGAGATCGGTTTGTGTCCACACTTACGGATTTATCCAATAACACCAGAGGCGTTAATGCAATCAATGTCAGAGTCTTCGGACTACTTAACATCATCTTCATCGGTCTAACCTGGAAGACTAAACACAAACTCCTCCAGTGTGTTATTATTCCATCGACACACTTAATATGCTTTCCCTCGGTTTAAACTAGAGGTATTCATGTGAAATGCTCCAGTTTACACCAGAGCACTTTACATAAACCTATTTGATATACACCAAACGTTCCTATGAACTACTCCAGTCTCAATTTTTTTGGCCATTAGCCAGGGTAACCTTTAACTAACATGTCTAGATTTTCCCATTTCCTTTTCACTAAAGATGGAAATTCCATAATGTCTGCCATCATACTATTGTCTTATGATGACGATCTCCCACCTAGAATAAACACAAGTGACTCCTCAGGTATTTTACATGGGTTACTTAAATAGATTTTTTTTTATGCATATACAACTCCTAATATGATAATATTTATTGTTGCACAACTGAGAGGGGGGGGGGGTGAATCAGTTGCTCTCGTGCTTAAACAATTATGTTTCTTTTAAATTATTTACAAGGCACTCAATGATGATCACAATAATGTAGGGAAATAAGCAATGGCACATTCAACATCAGTCACATATATGAGAAACACAGAGACATATATTTTCTCGAGGAAACCCATACAGGGTAAAAACCTCTTCTTCTTTATATGATAAGTATTATTTACATTCTTTACATTATCATACATATGAGCACCAACTCATTGTGAGGCTAAAACCTCTGTTTTTCAAGCTCCAACTTTCTTAGAGCACCAACTCTCTGTTTTTCTCTAGCACCCACTAGAAGGAAGCACCAACTCCCTGGATTCTCTAGCACCAACCAGAAGGAAGCACCAACTCCTTGGTTTCTCTAGCACCAACTAGAGGGAAGCACCAACTCCCTGGTTTCTCTAGCACCAACTAGAAGGAAGCACCAACTCCCTGTGTTCAAGCTCCCACTTGAACCTCTGAGGACACTAGTCCTCCCTTGCACCTCCCTACCACCCAGAAATATAAATCTTTGCTAATGAAACTTATCACAGTGATACAATATTTATCATTGGCTTACCAGACTTATCACTGTTCTGCTATACTGTGCTGCTCTGTCTGCATGAGTGTCTTCTGCACACTCCTCTACGCTTTATGTTCTTCTCACATTAYGCACTGTGTGCCATCTCCATTTGATCCACCATTCTTCTCTCTGCATTTCAGTTGCTGTACTCTCCTCCTTTTTCCCTTCTGAATCCCTCATCACCACAACAACCGCATCTCTTCTCTGTACCATGTACTTATAGCTTATGTGCACCTTGTGCATGAAATGTGCGCAATTCCTCTGCATGCTCACACCGCGCCGATCTCCTCCACATCTCGAGTGTTCTGCCTGATCATCGCAACTCTTCATCTTCTCTGGTGGTTCCCACTATGCATACAACATCACTGGGTGTTCAGCTGAGATTCCTCAGCCTCTCTGGTAGTTGAGACTACTCGTCTTCTTTGGCACAGTCGAGCTTATCCTTCTTGTTTCAGTTACAGACTTCAATGCTCATCCATGTCTCAATCCCCTCTACGAATAGTCTTCATTCACTAGAAGAATCTTGGAGACTCTTCAGCTCCTCTGGCGATCACACAGAAGTCTCTTCGAATCTTCTGGCAGAAACCATCAATGGTTTCTAGTAGTTACACTGTGAAGAGCAACATTAGCCCTCTAATCATACTCAAATTCACTTGCACCGTTGGATTGGCTCCATGGGATATTGCATTCATTTTGACATTTTGACATTTGACAATTCGACATTCGTGTTACCAAGTGTCTCGACACTCCCAGTCACGATCCCCGAAACTCCGAAAAGGAGCTTGTCTGCACTAGCTCCTTCCCCCATCTTCCACCGATGTGACCACAGGCTACATCCATTTCACCTTTTCGGTATTTTTGTGAACTTATGACCTTCATCGACCCTGATCGATGGTCCATGATCTCAATGAATTGATGGTCCAGATATCATCGTGAATTCGCATCTCATTGTTCCTTAGATGGAGGTTCTTGTCATTCCAAGTCACGATAGGCGAGACTCCGATATGGATCTTAGATCAACAGTCCAGAATCTTGGTGTATTGACGGTCCAGATCTCATCGTGAATTCGCATCTCGCAATTCCTTAGATGGAGGTTCTCATCACTCCAAGTCGCGATAGGAGAAACTCTGAGATGGAGCTCAGATCAATGGTCCACGTTCTTGGTGATCCGATGGGCTTGATCTTTTCACGATTTCGCAACTCGTTGTTCCTTAGATGGAGGTTCTCATCACTCAAAGTCGCGATAGATGAAACTCCGAGATGGAACTCAGATAAATGGTCCACGTTCTTGGTGATACGACGGTCTTGATCTTTTTGTGATCTCGCATCTCGTTGTTCCTTAGATGGAGGTTCTCATCACTCCAAGTCGCGATACCCGAGACTCCGAGATGGAGTCTGATCAACGGTCCAGATCAAACCTCGATCTGACGGTTAAGATTGTTTCATGATTTCTCATATCACAAATTCGAGAGGTTAGGGAACATCGTTCCTTTGACTTTCCAGTCAGCGACATGACGATATTTCACCACGTGTCCTATGGAACCAACAGTCCAGATCTTGTCGTGATTTCAACACTTCACAGACCTTATTTATGCCTGATCAATGGTCCACAATTCTTGGTGATCTAACGGTCCAAATCTTTTTGTGAATTCGCATATTGCGAGTTTGAACCTCTTTCCTTTGAATTTCATGACCTGTGAAACTCCGAAATGGAGTCTTTGTGGTGCTCTGATTTTTCTCCACGCGTCCTCTTGATCCAACGGTCCACGACTATCCTTTCTGACGTGGTCTGCCATATTCACCTCCTGGATTTGACGGCCTAGATCGCACCTTGATCCAACGACTAGGATCATTTTTCCATTTCGCATTTCGCGAGTTGGAAGGATAGAGCACTTCCTTCTTTTGACTTTTTAGTCAACGGAATGTTGATCTGTGACCACGTGTCCTGCCCGAAGATGGACGATCCTCCTTCTTTTGGGAGTTTGTATTCCTACTTCTCCTTGCTCTTTAATGAACGTGCAAGTTCTCCCTGATCCAATGATGGATGGACCCCACGCTTAGATCGAACGCCTGAGATCTATTCTCGTCTACTGCGTGCTACTCCTCTCTGAATTCATATCTGACGGTCATCAGGGATTCTGAATAAGATCCAATGTTCATTGTTGCTCCTCCTCTTCCATTATCACTACGCTACTGATCATGCTAATATTTTCCATCGTTGTTCTTTCCATCAATGACAAGCTCACTCCCAACTGTAAACCTTCCAACAATCTCCCCCTTTGGCATTGATGGCAACCCTGAACGACTGCACTAATATGTTTGGAACTCCAACTGTAGCATCCGATCCGGACCACTCCTTTTCTCCACCTTTGACATCAATGTCAAAGAAAACACGCTCCCCCTGAGCTGTTGCAGTATTTTTATGAGGTATCATATATGCAATTAATGCAAGACTCCCCCTAACAGGATGGAATTTCTTAGATGTGAGACAGGATAACACCCAGCTTCTGTCTGAGATATTCAAATGGTGTCTTGGCTAGAGGTTTAGTAAAAATGTCTGGAATTTGTTCTATGGTTGGAATGTAATGGACCTGAACAATCTGATTGGTGACCTGCTCTCTCAGAAAATGATATTTTATGGGAATATGCTTGGTCTTGGAGTGGAATATAGGATATTTAGACACACTGATGGCACTAGTGTTATCACAATGAATCGAGATTGGTGCAGTGTATTTTACCTCCAATTCTACAAGTGTCTGAATCATCCATAATACCTGAGTGCAACAGGTAGCAGCAGCAATGTACTCTGCCTCTGTGGTTGATAAAGAAATGGAACCTTGCTTTTTACTAATCCAGGCTACTAAAGAGTCACCCAGGAAGAATGCTCCTCCACTGGTGCTTTTTCTCTCATCAACACAGTTTGCCCAATATGCATCTGAATAAGCAGTTAGCTGAAAATTTTGATTTCTGGGATACCACAGACCATAAGTCATTGTTTCTTTCAAATACCTGAATATCCTTTTTACAACTTGCAAATGACTTTGTTTAGGTGCAGCCTGATATCTTCCTACCATTCCTCCAGTGTGCATTATGTCTGGGCGAGATGTTGTGATGTACAACAAGCTGCCAATCATTGATCTATATGAGCTTTGATCAACATCAAGTGAGTCATCATCCTTGCTTAATTTACATGCAGTAACCATAGGTGTACCCACAAGTTTAGAATCTTCCATTTGAAACCTTTTCAACATTTCTCTTAGATATTTTTCTTGAGAGATGAACATCCCTTTAGTCCTCTGATTAATTTGCAGACCAAGAAAAAATGAAAGTTCTCCTATCATAGACATTTCAAATTTTGATTCCATGGCAGAAGCAAACCATTGTACCAATGGATCCTTATTACATCCGAAGATGATGTCATCTACATAGACCAATACGATGAGCAAATTATTATCCTCTGATTTAATATATAGATTGCTGTCAACTGTTCCTCTCTTGAACCCTTTTTCTTTGAGATATGTATCCAGTCTGTGATACCAGGCTCGAGGGGCTTGTTTTAGCCCATATAAATCTTTCTTCAGCTTGCATACTAAGTCAGGGTTATCAGATAGTTCAAAACCCTCTGGTTGTTCCATATAGACTTCTTCGCTTAAATCTCCATTTAGAAAAGCAGACTGGACATCCATTTGATAGACTTTAAACCTTTTATGACAAGCATAGGCAAGAAACATTCTGATAGCTTCTAATCTTGCTACGGGCGCAAATGTTTCATCATAATCCAATCCTTCTATCTGAGCATATCCTTTACAGACTAACCTTGCTTTGCTCCTGACAACTTGTCCTTGCTCATTCAACTTATTCTTAAAGATTCATTTAGAGCCAATGACGTTTTTACCTTCAGGTCTTTGAACCATCTCCCACGTATTGTTTTTCTCAATCTGATCAAGTTCTTCATTCATTGCCTTAACCTAGTGGTCATCTTTGCTGGCTTCATTAAAATTCTTGGGTTCCAGCATGGATATGAAAGCTATATGAGATTGTTCAGTGTTTTTGATTAGCTTTCTCCTGTTTTGTACACCTTTGTCTTTTTCTCCAATTATCTGACTTGCAGGATGATTCTTTTGAATGATTCTGGAGGAGGAATTTGTAGTTGATTGCTGATTTGAGTCTGTCTGAGTGTCTGAGTATTCATCTGATTTAGATTCTTCATTTTCTGAGTCTTGGACCTGTTCATCTTCAGCTTTAGTTGTGTCTTCTGTAGACGACTCATTACTGTACACCTCTCTTGCTGGGATTCCTTCATCAATTTTTACATCAATACAGTCAACCATTTTATGCAGCCTCTTATTATAGCATCTATATCCTTTAATGATTGTAGCATACCCTAAGAAGATACCTTCATCAGCCCTGTCATCATATTTGTTGAGGTTCTCATAATATTCTTTATGTAGCATTTACTCCCAAAGACTCTGAAGTGTTTGATTGAGGCAGGTCTTCCAAACCATAATTCATAAGGTGTCTTGTCACTTTGTGGTCTTAGGTGGGCTTTGTTAAGAACATGGACTGTTGTGTGTATTGCTTCTACCCAGTAGGTTTGACCAATGTTCTTCTCATTCATCATTGACTTGGCCATTTCTTGCACTGTTATGTTTTGCCTCTCAACAACTCCATTTTGTTGTGAAGTTCTTGGGATTGTGTATTCTCTCTTGATCCCATGCTCATCGCAGAATTCCTTGAAGTCTCTTGACATAAACTCTCCTCCCCGATCTGATCCTACTGCCTTTAACCTCTTGCTTGTTTGAGTCTCTGTTAAAGCCTTAAATATTTTAAACTTCTCAAATGCTTCAACTTTTTCTTTGAGAAAGGCAACCCAACTAAGTCTGGAGTAATCATCGATAATCAGCATGAAGTAGTTTTCTTTCCCTGTGCCTTCCTGTTTTGATGGTCCACATAAATCCATATGAACTAGTTGGAGTGGTTTCTCTATTGAAGTAAATCTCTTGGACTTAAACTGTGTCTTGTTTTGCTTCCCTACTTGACAAGGTTTACACATTGAATCTTGGGGCTTTGATATTCTTGGAAGATCTTTTACTGCCTCGAGTTTTTTGAGTTTGATTAAGTGGTCAAAGTTTAGATGTCCAAGTCTCCTATGCCA
>ML787351.1:158598-170065 GCA_009831015.1 Picea engelmannii | reverse complement strand
ACCCTGATCAACGGTCCACGATCTCAATGAATTAACGGTCCAAATCTCATCGTGAATTCACATCTTGTTGTTCCTTAGATGGAGATTCTCGTCACTCCAAGTTGCGATAGGCGAAACTCCGAGATGGAGCTCATATCAACGGTCCACGTTCTTGGTGATTTGACGGTTATGATCTTTTCATGAATTCACATATCGCGAGTTTGAACCTCTTTCCTTTGAATTTCACGACTTGCAAAACTCCGAAATGGAGTCTTTGTGGTGCTCTGATTTTTCGCCATGGGTCCTCTTGATCCAACGGTCCACGACTATCCTTTCTAACGTGGTCTGCCATATTCACCTCCTGGATCTGACGGCCTAGATCACACCTTGATCCAATGGCTAGGATCATTTCGCCATTTCACATTTTGCGAGTTGGAAGGATATAACACTTCCTTCTTTTGACTTTTTAGTGAGTGGAATGTTGATCTGTGACCACGTGTCCTGCCTGAAGATGGACGATCCTCCTTCTTTCAGGATTTTGTATACCCACTTCTCCTTCCTCTTTAATGAACATGCAGGTTCTCCCTGATCCAATGATGGATGGACCCCGCGCTTAGATCGAACGCCCGAGATCTATTCTCGTCTATTGCGTGCTACTCCTCTCTGAATTCATATCTGATGGTCATCGGGGATTCTGAATAAGATCCAACGTTCACTTTTGCATCTCCTTTTCCATTATCACTACGTTGTTGATCATGCTGATCTTTTCCATTGCTTTTCTTGCCATCAATGACAAGCTCACTCCCAACTGTAAACCTTCCAACATTTATTTCATCGCCAGGTTTTATCTTTGACTAATTTTGTCTATGCTTGCAGGTTCAAAAATGTCTCCAAGGATGAAGGGAACTAGAAAATCACCTTCCACAGAGGCCGATGGGAGTGGCTGCCAACATGAATATGAACCCAACACCGAAGGAGCGATGTATGACAACACAACCAGATTCCTGGAAAAGGGGGAAGATTTGCTCAAATGGGGCGACATTTATCAAATGTTCAAGAAACAAAACTTCCTCATCGATGTTGAGGACCAAGACAAGCTTAAAATATTCAATAATATCAATAAATATGGGATACACAGAGTAGTAGCCCGTGCTACAGTATTTCTTTGTGTTGATTCCATTTCCTGGATCCTGAAACATGTAGACTTGGGAAATAGGTACATCTTCAATGATAGGGGACATCCTATAGCCTCATTCCAACCCACAGATATAGTGAAATGTTATCATCTATAGAAAGGAACTGAGAAGCTAGATGATGAAATTCTCGATGGGTTCAAGCATATGGCCAAAGACCTGTGCCGCATCTGGTGAAAACTAGATAAACAATTTAAGCTTAGACCAACTAGTGGATACCCTACAACCGCACGAATGGATTCCATATCAATACATGGTGGCCATGTTATGCAGATTATATGGAGAGCTAGATGCCTCTAAATTTCCTTTGTTGTATATGCCCTTGATTCTCTACTGTGCAGACAAAGGATTGTCTTTCAACTGGGTTGACATTCTGTCAGCAAATTTAGTAGAGGCCATCACAACAGTTACGGAAACCCAACCTAGAACCGTTTCGAACTTCCACATGTATTCATATCTCCTAGATATCATGTGTGTAGAAAATCAATACCCGAAGATGGGCTAGGCATGCATCCAACAAACCCAACTGTCCACATCTACTGCAAGGTGCTCCGAGAGCACAAGTATATGAAAAATTATCACAAGATATGTGAGCACTTCCTAGCTCCATTGTATGAATTCATTTTCTACATGCCAACCCTGTGTATGAACAAAAAATCCAAGAGACAAGGCAAACCCATTGGGAGAATCACAGATGAAGAAAGAGCTCGGGAGGAGGCCAAGAAGAAATTAGAAGAAGAGGAAACAACCAAGACATATGTTGCAACTACATCTGTGCAATCAGGATCAACAGAAGAAGAATATACAATAGTAGAGAAGAAGAGGAGAAAGAAGGAAAAGGTCCACAAAAAGAAGAATGATGCTACCGAAAAGAAGAGGAAAACTGATGAAGCTAAATCTAGAGCTACGTATGATGTACAAGCAGTAGCAAAAGCAGAAGCAGAAGCAAAGGCAACTGTTGAAAAAGAAGAAACAACAACAACAGAAGAAACACGAAAAGAAACAAATGAAGTTGCAGAAAATGCAGCCGAGGAATAATAACGTAAGAAGGATGAAGAAACAAGGAATGATGATGCATCACCAATGGAAACCAATATCCTAGAGATATCAATAATATGTACCAGTGGACATACTATATTTAGTGGGCTAGGTCTGGGGATTTTTACCCGAGTCAAACCAAGCAAATTTTACAACCTGAAGAAGTTCACATATGATAAGACTACGAGCATGATTTTACAAGATCAAATAAAGAAAGTGCCCATCATGGGAGGCAATCCAATGTAAGTCCTCATGCAGACCTCGGTGACAGGAAACATTAGTGAAGACCTAATATCCATAGATTCCATCGACACCGCTTTCACTACAAAAACGAAAGACAACATCCGAAACTTATACCACCAAAATATAGTGAAGGATGAATAGATCAAAGAGCTAGAGGAACTACTCAAGCAGGTGAAGCTAGTTGAGAGAAAACTTCAAAGCTTCAAGGATAGTGAAGAGAATGTCACGATAGATCTAGAGGAGGCCATCGTAGATATGTACTCCCACCTACACCTGTTTCAATCGACAAGAACCACTGTTGTATAACAACATAAACAAGTGCAGGCCAAAAACACCGAGTTCAACACTATTTACGAAGGAATAAGCGATATTGATAGATGGATCGATGAGAATCTGGATGCACCAATCGAGCTCCGGTGCCCTTCAAGCATAAATAGAAAGGTTGATATCGCTTTTCTAGATCACTGCCAACAAGCTGGGAAGAGAGAATATAGAGTGAAACCGACTCAATGGAAATTTGTTCACAACTGCACAAGGCGACACAAGACTTGACAAGAAAGTGTCGTCTCCCTCACCTGGAAGAACTTGGAAATAATCTCATTCTGGAACAACTACTTGAGAAGGTAAGACATAGTACAAGTCATAGGTGAGAGGTAACTGAATCGACCTCCAAGGTGACGATGGACTTGATTGAACAACACCTCATTCAACCCACCAAAGTCTGCACCATGATCTAGACATTCATGGCCACCCTGGAAAAATATATGCAGACTCTCAATGACAACATGGCCATGCATGAAGATGCTCTCGAGGAGTTTGTTGATGCCCAAAAGCGCAACATGGAATCCCTTCCTACAAATGGATTGCAATTCCTTATTACTTATATATATTTAATAATAAACTAAATAGGTGGGACCCCCTTATTAATAATAATGATGAAAGACACTTCTTTGATTTGAGCTCATGACTACCTTGAAAAAAAGGATTCTATAAATTGAGAATAAACACAGAAATTCAAGCCGATTTCCATGTGAAATGGATGAATGATGAGCGTGCTAGCAATTTAATTTGAAAATATAGAGAGGAGGAAAAAGTTTGTTTTGATAAGCATCTTGGTTTATTCTTGCTACACATATATTTTGGCATGTTGTTCAAACTTCAAGCATGAGACACATCGCAAGTTATGGTGTATTGCACTTATGGTACTTGTATATGTTAGGGAAAATTGATATGTTGTGTGCAATTATAATCCTTCACTAGTAAGGAATGTGGGACATGATTGTTTTGGTGATAAAGAATGGTTATACTTGCATGATGGAATACTTGCATCTCTTTCGAATTATCATTCTGCTGTTTGAGACATGCATATTTGCCTTGTGGCCACCATGGGAAGTCTGTGGAAAGTTCGTTGTGGAAAGAAATGGTTGGTTTGTTTTGCAAACCCCTTACTAATATTTCCCCCTTATGTTTTCATATACCTCATTTTGTATCTGATATATGGCAGTTAGCGAATTCGAACTTGAATTTTGATACTTGTTTGGTGTTGAATCAATAGTGGAAAATATTGGCCATTTATCTGTGAGGTCTTGGCTCGCTTACTATTTATCTGTGAGGATTAAAAGGAAAATAAAGGGGCTAGATGATGACTGGCGTTGGGAGTTTGGATATGGAGAAATTGTTTGCCTTTGGATTTACTTGAATAATATTCATTGGTTGCTTCCCGTTCATGCTTCCATTTTTCGCTTGTTACAAATCCCCCCATCTTCCCAATAGCCCTATCACTCCCTATTCAAATGACAATTGATTATTGAGTTTAAAAGTATGATGGATGGATTGCATGTTCTTTTATTGTGAATGATAGAGCCAAATTTTTTATTTTACTTAGGTAGGTTGTTTATGCATGGATTGTTAAGAGTTTTTCATAACATGATTGGAATATTGCTTCAGGATGAATTTCTTTAGCAGAGGCAACAATGACAGAGGTGAAAATAGGGGTAGAGGAAATAATTGGAAAAGAGGCCATAAAAGGCCACAATTTTTGAAACATTTTGACGCTGATCCACAAGAATTAAATCAACTTTTCCAAGCTAGGTTTTTTAATCTAGTTGGCGCAGGAATTCTGCAACCTATACCTGAGAGGCATCCTTTCCAACCACGTCAAAATTTCTCTGGTATTCATATTCCCCCTCATGTGTCTATGCAGCCAGAACCACCTACCAATGATGGATGGAAATAAATTTTTCATCAACCTGTAGATCATCACCATGGTTTGCCTACTGTGTCATTTCCATTACCCCCTTCTCCACCGCAAATTAATCCAAATTCCCAAGCTGATCGTGTTGCCTCGCTAATACATTCCTCTCATGCAAGCAAAAGATTAAAATCTTCCATCCCTGAGACAAAATTAGATAAAGGAAAAGAGGTGGCTAATCCCTCCAAGTATTCTAAAGACTCCTTTGAATCAATATCCTCTCATCTCCACCTCAAAGATGATTGTTCCCATGTCATCAGTGAAATCCACCCACATGGTTCTCATCAGTTGAAGGTTGTTGTACGTGATAAATCAGAAAAGGGATCAAGAGAAAGTAGCTGTGGAAAGAGACAAAATTCCTCTCACAACAAATATGGTTTTTAATCCTATTAATGCTATTTTCTTTTGAGGACAATCTTTTTATTTGATATGACAGTATTTTGGACAACAAATACATACTTAGACATAGTTTTGGACAACATGGATATAATTCTATTTTGGATATAGTCATGTTCTATTTTGTTGATATTAAAATATTTGATTATTAATATGAAGATGGGAGTTACAAGGCAAACATTTGAATTAAATATTTGGGGTATTATACTTCATGTTTTGATGATTATTAAAGAAATGAAAATTGGAGTGACAAGGGGTCCCACCTATTTAGTTATTATTTAATTAAGACCCTTATTTATATATTATTAATTATTTGTCTCAACAAATTAGTTAAGCTAATTAAGCTTAACAAAAGTAAGGTAGTTGAACTACCATATCTTATTGAGAAAGAATAAAAGCTCAATGAAATGAAGAGACAAAGGAGTAATAGAGAATGGAAGGAGAACTTCTGCTATAAGGTTTGATCTGTACTTTTGAGATACTTCCATCATTCATTCATTCTGAGTTTACTAGAAGGCTTGACCATCTTGATGACAACAAGGTATTATTGAAGGCAATGAGATTCAAAACTGAATCATATTTTCCAGCAGCTTGTCTTTAAAGGTGTATGATTTATCTTTGGCAGATTGTGTGTTCTTGTTTGTTTATGGATTAAATTTCATGACTGATAAAGAATATTTTGCAGAGTCAAGTGACAACATTTTGTGGCAAGCTGATCGAGATATTTAGCTTCAATTTTATTTTGTTGTCAGAGTCTCTTTGTATGGTTCCCATCAAAGGCTTCTAAATCTGGCTTTGGTCCCTACCCTTGCAGGTGTTTGGAAATAGAATTCAAATTTGTATCTCATAATGAAATCAATATAAAAATTAGATTTCCGATTTTAGTCTCACATGTGTATCTTGATGATGTTGTTTAGATTTTTCTTTTTTCCTTGTCTCTTATCCATGTACACACTTATGTAATTTCTTGCTTATTTTTCTTTCTTTTTCACAGTTACATATAATATATATAAAACCAACCTTGGTCCCTCGTACTTTATACATGTGGATTAAGTGATTGTTTTTTTATTTTAAGGCTATAAACCTCGGGTAAAATTCCCAACTATCTTGCCTTAGCCAAGCAAGATTTGAAAATGTTTGAGTAAGTTTCCTAATAATTTTTCCTCAACATTAATTTGGCAACCATACTGTGGAGATTTTCCATATCTCTATGGTTGATTGTATCACAAACGATTATATATATATATATATATATATATATATATATATATATATATATATATATATATATATATATATATATATATATATATATATATATATATATTTGTCCAATGACTTTTTGACTGAATTTGTTTCCATGACAGTACCTGTTACAAGACAACCCAATATTGGAAACAATCTTGATGACCAAACCAACATTGCATTGACTTTATTCAACACTATTTTCAAAACTTCTAGTACTCACACTGAATTTGAACGCTATTGGGAAGTAGTTGAAAGGGACATAAATATTCGTGAACGTTGGGAAGCCAAGCAAAGGAAGCCTTGAAATCAACTATAACCTCCCTTTTCCTACCTCTTTTCTTTTTCAGTTTATGTCCTCTAATCCTCACATTTCTCGAAGGAGAAGAGGGTTGTCCCCTGAAGCTACCCCTATTTCTGAAATAAGGAGGAAAATGTTCTTATCAATACAAAAAATTGCTCTTAGGAGAACATTATCTGATTCTTCTAGTTAATCTTTATCACCCATACCTATTACTTTCAACATGACATCTGTGGGTAGTGGTAGTGGCACCAAAGGTGCCTCCTCCTCACAACCTTCTGCTTCATCAGTAATTGGTAGTATCTATAGTCATCATGTCCCTGTTCAATCCACTACCAATCCTACTAAAGTCATAAAGAAATATGGACTTTTCCAATTTGAGGAAGATGTTACAACCACCCCATGGCATGTATCTTCTCCCTTGAATCTCGCACTAGTCACTCACCCATTGCCAAAATTCAAGGATCATTTACCTAGGTTCTCGTGAAATGGTACTGTTACTACAAATGAACACTTGGTAGCATTTTATAATTCTTTTCATAACATAGGGGCTAACGATAACAACACTTGCATGCGTTTATTTTTCAATTCTCTCGAAGGGAAAGCTGCAACAAAAGTTTTTGACCTCCCTCCCAAAATCCTTTCCACTTGGGAAGAAATGGTTTATTGGTTCAAGTCCAATTATGGACAACCCAAGAGTCTAGCTAAGCAGTTAAGGGAATACAACAATATTTCCTATAAGGATGGTGGAACCATTAAATATTTTAACCTTGTCTTCACCAAATTATATAATAAAATCCCTAAACTAATCCACCCTCAAAATTAGGTTGCTTTCATGCATTATTATAATGCATTGCCTCCTCCTTATCGTATTATACTTGAAGAGAAGGCTATTTAAAATCTCGGTTCCGCCCTTTAGACTTGCCTAGAATATGAAGAGAAACTCGAAAGAACGAGTCTCCCTAAGGGAGACTTGGTCAAGAAAAAAAACATGTCTGCCCCACTAAAACTCATGCAAGATATGAATAATAGGATGATAGCCTATGAGCGAAAAGGAAATTCCTCTTCCTCTTTCCCTGGGGATTATTCTTCTTCCTTAGCGCCTTCTAGGAATACTAATGAAAACACTTCTCAGCCAAAGGCCATAATGGCTCGTAGTTGGTGTAACTTCTGCAAAGAAAATCATGAGGAGAGTACTTGCAAAGTTAAGAGAAATTCTAGGGATAAGATCTTTGGAAAAAGGACCAATACCATGATCATTGTTTAGATTGGGGAATATGTTATGGTAATTAATACCAAGAATAAATCTTACACAGCCAAGGGAAAATATGACCTTCCACACACTTCATCCACCCCAAGCTCATCTTCTCAAAATGATGATACTCAAGCTGTCAGAACTTCAGATAATCAAGGTGTGTCTTCTACTCTTCCCTTGTTTAAGTATAATATCCTTAATCAATTGACTAATATCAAAGTTGATGCTCCTCTTTTGGAAATGGTTTTCATCCTAGAACAACATAAGCATCTTAAATTTTTTATGGAAGGTAAGATTTCTACCATTGCCAATCTATTTGAAGAGTCAAAGGAAGATGACTCAATTGTAAATAAGATAGGTGTAAATAATTTTAGGAACCCTTTAAAAAAAACCCTTTTCTATATCTCAGTAAAAATCATGGATAATATAGATCATTGTTTCCTAATTGATCGCGGGTCTAGTCCAAGTGTGATGTCTAAAATTATCATGGAAGAGCTTGGCTTATCTTGCACTAACAGAAATTATAGGAGCATGTTGTCTTATAACAGTTTGCAAAAATCAACTATAGGTAAAATCAAAGGATGTAACCTTAGTTCTGTGCGCATATCCCGAGATAAGAATAGCCCTCAACATCCAATTAATTGATATACCGATGAGTAACTATTCAATTATTTTAGGAAGAGATTGACAAGCCTTAACTGGTGGATACCTTTCACTTGATGGTACACATTTGTATGTCCCTTGGAACGAAAAGAAAATTATAGTCCTTAGGGAAGGAATAATTTCACCGTATATAGAGAGAATTTCCCAACCTAATGTAAATTATTTCAAAGAATATTTGGGAGTGTACTCTATCTTTTCTGATGAGGGTGACACTATGCTTGAACTAGTTGATTTTGATGATGGCATGTGGCACATGCATTTGGATGGCTCCTGTTCAAACAAAGGTAATGGACCCGACATCATTTTATATTTTCATATAGGTAAAATCTACAATTTCTCTTTTAGGTTGGAATTTGATTGCACAGACAATGTCATCGAGTTTGAGGACTTATTGTTAGGCATCGAAAATAAATATAACCTTGGTTGTGGCCACCTTACAATTTTTGGTGATTCTGAACTTGTTGTGAATCTAGTACGTAATATTTATTCACCAAGCAATAAGTTAATTAAACGTTATACTCAAGCTGTTTGGATGCTGATTTCAAATCTATTATCATTTAATATCACTCATGTTAAGAGGAATTTTAATTCAATGGATGATAGGTTAGATTTTTTTGCAGCATCCCCTACCCGACAACTTTTACCTCAAAGACCTGATTGTACGTTTCAATCTCTGTATCATCCTCACATCCCTGATAACGTATAATCATGGCAGGTTTTCCCGAGTGACGAAGGCATTTTCACTTTCATATAAAATGACTCGTTTAAGCCAAAAGAAATCATCTCTATTGAAGATGACAAATTTACTAAAGGATTGACTCCTCTCAAAAGTTCATTTTTTTCAAGTGATGTAGGCAACAGAGAAACACATAAGGAAGAGGAGTCAAAAAGGAAAGTTGGTGATACCATTTCCTTGAATATTGGGACATCAGAATCTCCAAATATCATTAAATTAGGTGCCCAATGTTCTGATGAAGCGAAAGCAAAATTCACATAATTACTCTGTGAATTTCAAGATGTTTTTTCCTGTTCATACGAGGATCTTCGTGGTTTTGATCCTTCTCTCATACAACATTCCATTCCTATCAAGGAAGGGGTAAAACCAGTTAGGAAAAAACAAATACCTATTAACCCTGCACTCGAAGCCACTATTAGAAAAGAATTGGAAAAATTGTTGAAAGCTAATATAATCTTTCTAGTTAAGTATTCTGACTGGGTTTCAAACCTGTTTCTTCTTTGGAAAAATATTGGCCAGATCATATTATGTGTTGATTTACGTGCATTGAATAGAGCAAATGTTAAAGACCATTTTCCGATTTCTAATATGGAAATTATCTTATAACAGGTTGCAAGGTCTCAAATGATGTCCTTAACGGTTTTTCTAGGTATAATCAAATCAAGGTAAAAAGGACTGATAGGTATAAAACCACATTTACCACATGTTGGGGCACATTCGCTTATGAATGCATGCCTTTTGGATTATATAATGCATGTGAAACCTTTCAAAGAGCTATGTAGATAGCTTTTGACGATCTAATCAGTAATATTATGCAAGATACCAGATATATAAAATATGCAGAACATAAATAAAATGCTAGAAATGACAGAATAATAGTAAAATATCCAACATAATCTTCACAATACATAGAAATGATATAACAATAGCAATAGAAATAGCACTTTGATTCAGAAAGCAATGTTCACAGGCCTCTTCGAGAGGGCAACCTCCAATCGAGCAACACTCTATTACAATAATCTCCAAGCTAGGGTTCTCATACCCTCGACCCTTATTTATACTAAATATGTCTATTAAGAGAAGCATCTAGAGGAAGATCCTTCTAGAAGTGGAAGCTTCTATTAGGTCTTCTTACATCCGCCTTATTCTATTTTATTGAAAGGCCTTATTAATATTGACCTTTATTACATCCGAATACATTGATCTACCTATGTGCGGGTTAGGACCTTAACATGTTCGCCCCCTTAAAAACAACCTTGTCCTCAAGGCTTGAGATGTGGAAAATGTTGTAGAATGGTAGCTGGTTCCCAAGTGGCATCTGCTGGAGTCATATCTTTCCACTGTACTAGCACTTCCTTGATGGTTCTCTGACGCAGGCAACGCTCACGCTGGTCCAAAACTGCTTCTGGCTGTATCCAAATGGATCCTTCTTCAGCTACCTCTGGAAGGTTGGTTTGAATTTGGCACCTGGTTCCAATCACCTTCTTCAAGCATGAAACATGAAAAAAAGGATGTAGCTTCGACTGACTGGGAAGAGCTAACTGATATGCGACTTGTCCCACACACTTAAGAACTATGTAAGGGCCATAAAATTTGGGTGCTATCTTCTGATAATGCTCAACCTTGAGGGAAGTTTGCTTATATGGTTGCAGTGTCAGAAACACTTGATCCCCTTCTGCAAATTGACGTTGAGAGCGACCTTGATCTTCTTGCTGCTTCATTCTATTCTGTGCCATGACCAAGTTCTCTTTAAGGGTACGAAGGATATCCTCTCGGACTGTAAGTGTTTGGTCAACCACCTGGACCTTCGAGGTACCCGGTAAGTATGAGAGAACTGAAGGTGGATTTTGTCCATATACTGCTTCAAAAGGAGTCATGTGAGTGGCTATATGGTATGTAGTGTTGTACCACCATTCGGTGAGGGGTAACCATTGAGCCCACTGGTGTTGTTTTTCAGAGGCAAAGCACCTCAGGTATGTTTCCAAACACTTGTTGACAACTTCTGTTTGACCATATGTTTGGGTATGATAAGCTGAGCTGAGATGCAATTGTGTGCCTTGTAGCTTAAACAACTCTTGCCAAAAATTGCTTGTGAAAGTTGGGTCTCGATCGAAAACAATAGAGTGCGGCATGCCATGAAGCTTGAAGACCTGGTCCATGAAAATTT